>JAQQAC010008525.1:3758226-3784639 GCA_029783875.1 Phataginus tricuspis | reverse complement strand
TTGTTATAAGGACAAAATGAGATGACCCCAAACTCAACTAGGGCAGAGACTACCTCAGCCACCTCGACATCTGGAATGGTAGCTGACACCCAGTCCTCAGTTATAAAAATGTGAGTGAATAGGGTGCATAAAATCCCTCGTATAATCTGGGCTGTGGTAGATAATAAAAAACCCGAGCTATTGCTGGCAGCCTTACTCTTCAGCAAACTGAAGAACAATGCGTGGCCTCTGAGGAGCTGCCTACGCCTGACAGCCATTAGCAGGGCACCTCTCCCTGCTCTCTGGAGAGACAGTGCAGGCCCCTTAGCGCTTTCTCATTGGTATTACCCCCTAATCTTTTCATCACCATCCTCAACGATCTTTCCAATTTCATACAAGATAAAAAATTAAGAAGTCTGGTTAATTCTGGAAGGGAAGGTTAGCCTTCCCAGAAGTTGATTACTTATTTCATTCATGGATTTCATGCATTACTGAAGACCTCTCTATTCATTTCTCTTTCCCTGTCCCGTGTTCTCCTCCCAGGCAGACAAGGGATCCTTGGAGCTATAGAACATTTCCAGTACTTATTTGTCCCTCAAATGCCAAGTGCATAACAGATGCTGAAAAAAAAATTGTTGAGTAACTGAATGAATGCACCAATTGATTAAGCAAAGCCAATTTTACAACTGTGGACCTTAAAAATTAATGACAGAAATGAGTCTAAACTGTGAGCTTGCAAATAAAGCGGAGACTTTCTTTCCAGTCTGAGGAAGACAAACCACCTTTAAGGGCAACTCTCTCTGAGGAGGGGCTCCTGGTTGCTGGGCCATCTTCCCGGTGTGTACAGTTATCTGGATGCAGGACCCCTGCCCCCGCTTCACGAGCTCCCCTATTTGTAAAGCAAGCCCTGTGACCTCTTGTGACTTTGCAAGGAGTCTGGTTGATGGGTAAGACAGTTCACTAGAAAGTCTCTCTATCCCTGGGGCAATGAGAGTGCTTCAAAGGAAGCGTATCATTACTCCTCTGTCAGGTGAAGATGGGGCTACCTCTGACTGCCCCACAGAGACACCAAGCAAGAATTCTGTTTTACAAGAGTTGCGACACCATCTGCTGAAGGGTGATACGGGCAGGTAATGAGCATGAGGAAGAGAAGGGATGTCTTGAAGCCCTGCTCCTGCGTCCTCTATGAGAATACAGAGGTCATCGGAGTTCAGTGGGAGTAGGGGGAAAGATCACATTTCTCCAACTTTCTAACCAGAAATATCATAAGCATGAAGTTGTTGTGGACAAGGACTTCTCAAAACCTCCACGGAGCTGCACAGCAAGTCAGGGAGGGGTGAAAACAAGGGGGCGGTGGGGAAAAGCCACAAGAAGAGACTCCTGACCAGGAATACAGGACACAGGACACTGAGCAGAAACACCACCAGCAATGAACTTGGCCTTCCCAAGGACTCATAAGGCCCCCGGGCAGCCCACCTTCAACGCCCACGCGGTTCACTCGGCCCTTCCTCCTGCCCAGGAAGCCCGCCCTTTCCCCCGGGGACCCCTCTTCCGGCTCCTCCCACCTCCAAGAAGGAAGGGCTCTCAAGGCAAGATTTGATGAACTGCCTCCTGATGGGTCTAAATGACAATAAGGACTCATGAGTCACCACTCCGAAATACTGTGCTTTTCAGCTCAGATTAGAGCCTAATGTGAAAGAAATTCTCAGTTTTGGGCTTTCAGGGTAAAACATGTGGCATGATTTCCAAGCAGCACAGGGTTCTTGAAGTCAGGGCCTTGAAGTCAGGGCCAACTCGGGCAGCGTGCGCCGTCGGGTGCCTGCCCCTGTCGGCCACAGGCAGGTGTCTCCAGGAAAGCAAAGGCAATTTCAGGACTCCTGGAAACGCACAGCTGGGCTGCTCTCTGCACTGTCCGTTGCCAGCGCCCTGCTCCCACGTGCACATACCTCGGCCCGCAGTGAGGAGCTCTGACGAGGTGCCCCACGGAGCACCCCAAGACCTCCCAGACTGAGGAGAGGCGCAGGGGTCTCTGCAGGTGCTTCCTTCAGACACAAGTCCTGCTGCACGATGTGGCTGTTGCCAGGTAACAGCGATGTCCCCATCTCCCCACGCGTGGCCCCCAGGCCGTCCCATCCTGGACAAGGAGAGGGAACAGCCTAGTCAATGCTTCCAAGGTGCTCCCAGAGCCCCTCCCGGGAAGGCGGGCCTCTAGTCCCCATCTCAGAGACCTGACGGGGGTGCAGAAAGCAGCAGGGGGCTCAAAGGCACTCGTGACAGTGCAGCAGGCCCCTCCAGAAACCCCTCAGCCTGCGCCCCCCCAGGGAACACCTGGAGTAACCCGTACACAACACTTCTGCTATTAAACTCACATGACTGTTGTCAGAGAAGTAGATTTGAATTTGAGGAGCAGGGTTCTGCTTGGTGCTGCCTTGGGGACAATGAAGGGGATTCGGCTTGGTTTTAGTGCTTGTTACCTATTTTGGAATCTGGGGGCGTTGCTAGCCATGGTTCCCTTAAAAGAGCACACACCACCAGTGTGAGCAGCAGAGGCTGGCAGATGAACTCTCTGCGGACCAGCACAGCAGAAGGCATGGCCCCCAGGATTTTAAATAATCAGGGGCTGTCACTACCAATAAACCTTGGTCTCTGAAGCCCCGAGAAGTTAAAAAACAATCCTCCTTGCAAGGTGACAAAGAGATTTAGATGAAGAATCCTTCGGGGGTAGTAAGGGGGCAGCTGCGGCTTGGAGGAACAGGCTGCTTCTGCCCATCTGAGAAACCCCCGGCGTCACCTGACTGGAACCCAAGCCCCAGATCAGCCTTCCCTGGGGCAGCAGCACATGTGCACCAAAAAGATAATGTTAATGTCGCTCCTGATTTGTTTTTCTGTCTACAAAAATGCCCACTTGTCAGTATTTAATGGCTCTCAGAAATAAAGCTATTTTAGAACATTATCCAAGATGGAAATGAGTCACTGAAAGCCTTTGCTATGACCTTTCCCTGTCTCAGGGTAGATGTTTCCAAATCCTCAGCAGCCTTTGCGATGGCCAAACTCCGGGCAGGAATTCCCAGACGGAGCAGGGGAACATCTGCTACTGGACCCCTAGCCTCTGCTCTGGGGAGTGGCCAGTCCCACAGTGGCCCACGGACCCTTGAAGAGCCAATCCCCTCGTTTTACAGGGAAGTCCCTGTGGCCTTACTAGACAAAATGCTTTCTCCATAAGAGGCTGGTTCCTTAGTGTCCCGCCCTCTGGTGAGAAGGCCAGGTTGTCCAGTGACAGAAGAAGGCCACACGGAGGGCCTCTGCCGTTTGGGAGGTCCAGATGCGCGGAAACTGGGCAAGCAGGGCCACCCCAACAAAGTCGTTCTGGCAGGTCTTAAGCCAGATTAACTTCACCTGAAGTTAGGAAATGTAACCTTTTAGAGATCACTGTCCTTCCCACCGTTTTGGACTTTTGTTATTTGGGGGGATGTCAATTGCACACTGACAGCAGAATTTCACCCTGCCCTGTTCGTGAGACGTGGCAGGTGGTTATTACTGTCCAAGCGAGCCAGCCCTGCACGAGGGCATTCACCTCTCACCACAAACTGACTGCTCCCCTTTCCGACGAAGGAAAAGCGTAGACAGTTGGCAACAATGCGGGAACTGAGCTGCATTTTCTCACTGAAGGTCTGTGCCCTCCAGGAACACACACCCACATGCCTTATCTTCTCCTTAACTGTCAGCCCAGACACTACCCCTACGGAACCCACTCCCCAAAGACGCCTCTCTCCTCAGTCCCTGCAACCGTGGAATGGGATGCTCTGCCCTCTCCTGGAGGCAGTGACAGTGCTATAGCAAAGGACTTGGACTGTGAAATCCCTGGTCATGTCAGACCTTGGGCAGTCTACTTAAATCTGTGGCCCGGTTTCCTTTCATATGATAAGTTCTTAACAGTACCCACTGGACAGATTCAGTGAGGAAAGAGCTGAGTTCTTAGTAAACGTCATCATTAACCATTACAGATTAGTTTTAAGCATCAAAAGTAACACGGGTGCAGAAAGGTACCAACACCTCTCAGTTCATCTCCAACATGAATGCCCTAGCGCATGTTGTTTCACTTCCTGCCCAACTGTCTAGTCTCTCTGACTCCAGAATCCCACATCTTCAATCCCTCTTTCATGACCCTCTAGGGACCTGGTCATTAATTTCTATCATTCTTCTCTTTAACAACTGTTAATATCTGTCTGGTGCTCACTGAATAAAGTCCAAACTCCTCGTTATGGCCTACAAGGCCCTCCATGACCGCCTGCCTCTGAAGGTCTGTCTCCCTCCCACTGCTCCCACCTGCCTGAAGGACCTTCCACCTTCTTCTGTGAGAACACTGCACGTCCTTCTCCACACAAGTCAACCACCATCTCCTCGAGAAAGTGCCTCCGTGCCCAGCTGGGTGACGGACCTCAGCCTTTGCCGAGACCCAAGTCTATCACTCACTGGTTCCACATCTGCCTCTTGTAGCAGACCGAGTATGAAACACAGGGAGAGTGCGCAGGGCATCCTTTCCTCGTGTATGCCTGGCCCGGCGGCTGGCATTTCTCCTCCATAAGTGCCTGTGGAGTGGAGCATCCCCTCTTGCAATGACAGAGATAAGCACAGGTCCAGTGTCAACGCTGCCCTATCACAGGCACAACCCCCCAAGGAGTGTTTTAGCTAAATGGCCCCCTGCATTAGCCTGGGTGAGCTGTCAGCCAGATCTGTCTACCAGCAGAGTGGGCCTCCGACCAGAAGTCTCTGAAGCCCAGGGGTCATGGATAAAGCCAAACACACCTTCCGGCTTCTCCCCACTCCCACTCTGGTCTCTCCAGGATCCAAAAGGAACATTAAGCTTTTAACAGTACTCACACTCTGTTGGCATACCAATCAACACCAATTCATCATCTTCATTAGGTGTGATCATGACTAGGAGAGAAAAAATATTCAGGGCCTATATCAAGTGTCCCAGTGGCTCATGAGATTAACCCGCCTAAGATCAAATCCTCATCAAACTACCCCTGCTCTGCTGGAACCCTGTCACTCCCCCTCTGGATGGTGTCAAAAAAGCAAAAATGCCCAGCTGGGAAGCAGCCACGTGCAGAGACCTGATCTAAATAATCATCCCAAAGTTAATTGGTGCCTCCCAAGGCAGGAACTCTCTGCAACCATGACAGCTCCTGGATGATAATGCAGGCATCAGTGATAATTCCTGAGTCCCCAAGAGGGGAGCCCATGGTGAATCGTAGGGCACACCTACTTCTGAGTCAGTGAGGAACCGCTCAAAACCTCCTCCCTGGTCAGCTGCCCCTGAAAAGCCTGCCCATCCATGATAATGGTAACCCAGCCTTCTGGTTGTTCAGGCCAAAATCCTTCCATCATTCTTGACTCCCTGCCTTCTCCCAGCTACTACAACCTAGTCATTCAAAATAAATTAAAAATGCATGGTGCCTAACCATGTCTCATCGCCTGCATCCGGGCCCAGGACACCTGACTGTTAGGTAATATGCTTGTGACCAGTCTCTGCATCTACCCTTCCCCACCACCTGTCTACTCTGAGCATGGCATCCACAGTGATTTAAAAGGTAAATCCTACCAGTTGAGTCTTCCATTCAGAATCCTCCTTGTCTCCCTCAGTCCTCACAAGGGTCTCCAGGACCCTGTGTGATGTCCCCTATTACTTCTCTGACTTCATTCCCTGCGTCTCACTCTGCTACACAATGCTGGCTTCCTTATCCCTTGAACACATTAGGCATATTTCCACCACAGGGCCTTTGCACACATCTTGGCACAAGTGTAACCCTCTTCAGGAAGCCTAAAGACCCTACCTAAAATCACAGCCCCGTGCTATATCCCCAACCTCAGCACTCCCACCCCCCGTCCTGCTCTCCTTTTCCTTTCTTCTGTAAAGGTTATCACTCTCTAACACTTTATATCATTTACTTATGTATTATTTCTCTTACCCATATCAGTTTTCCCCAGCTAAAATGTAAACTTGATGATAGCAGTAGTGTTTGATTTGTGCATTGATTTATCCAAGGTGCAGAGAAGAGGGCCTGGTACATAGTAGGTATTTGATTGCTACTTTACTAGTAAGTAGTAAGAACAATTAAGAGAAGTACATAGACGTGACTCTGAGCATCCTTTAGAGCCAGGGACAGGGCGATGAGATCAGGGAAGGTTCCAAAGAGGACAAAGTTTTTTAACTGAACCTTGAAGGCAGGATGTGAAGCTGTAGACTTGTGGGAGGATTTTCGGGTGCAGAGGAAAGCGTGTCATAGGCCAACAGGGGGCCCGTGGAGAAGAGTGGCTAGCACCGGGTAGGCAGCGGGTGGGGAGGTGGAGAAGCGGGTTGAAAGAGTTGGACAGCGCTGGCAAAGCGTTTAAGTGAACGGGTATGATGTGCACTGGCAAACTCCCCAGAGTGGGCGTGAACAACAGCGTTGGCCTTAGCAGCCTCCTACTTTTGCTGGAGGGATCTACCCACTAAATCTCACAGAGG
This sequence comes from Phataginus tricuspis, assembly GCA_029783875.1. Classification (NCBI taxonomy): domain Eukaryota; kingdom Metazoa; phylum Chordata; class Mammalia; order Pholidota; family Manidae; genus Phataginus; species Phataginus tricuspis. The sequence continues at coordinate 3,778,149 of JAQQAC010008525.1, read as the reverse complement.
GGGGTCCACAGCCATGGCTCAGACCCCCAGCAGAGAAAGCTGCCCTAGGCTTTTGCTTTACTCCCACCCCAGGCAAAAGCTTCCCAGGGCAGCTAAGTATTCCTGATTAGATTTAAATGCAATTTATTAACACTCACACTTCTGTGCGCAAGGGTGTTCCACTGTCAAAACTTTTTTTTAGGGCTTTTACCAGATCAGTGGCTCAAGTCCTTCCCTCATTATAACTCTTGGCCTGACACGATTGCAGAAGGTGTGGCCTGAGACAAAGCTTACCTAGTAAGCAAAACCAGAGAAGGTGCTGGTGTCCAGGAACTCCACAGAAAAAAAATGCCTCCTCCACTTTCTGGTCTCCTGGATTTCGATCTGTGCTGCTCAGAATGTCAGGAGCAGGGCAGATGAGGGCACCAGGGAAAAGAACACACATCTGCCCATCCTCTGCACAGGATTCGTTTGTACCTGTCTCCAGAACTGGCCAGTATATTCCCCTGCAGCATCTAAGGCAGGTCTCAGGATGACCTGGGACAAAGTTAATTCCACTTCTCTGTCACGCTAGGCTCTATTCCTGTCCTCCAAAGCTCTAGCTCTCCTGAGAGGAACTCACTCTAGGTTTCTCCTGAGCAAACGTAACTGACCCAAGCGTCACCTGCTGTAGGACACATAAAACCTCTCGTCCAGACATGAATACTTAGTACAAATGCCCCCCTGGATCCAAGGCTTGCCTCTGCCCAGCACTACCCTCTCAGGTGTGATGACCGCATTTATAAGCAGGTGAGCATGGAAGGAGGAGACTGAGGAGCAAGTGAACGTGTTGTCTCAGACAAGGGAACAGGTTACAAAGAAAGAGCTGATGAGCACGTGTCTGAAAAATATTAACCCAACACAGCATCCTGGTGCATGCAGCGCCCCCACACACACACCCCCGGCACGGCAAAGGCTAAGTATTACCCACGGATTCCCAATTTCGGAATGATGGTGGGAAACGGGCTAGCGTGTGTGGTACGGTGTCTTCCCTGGGGGCGGGGAGGAGGAGAAGGGGCAGTCAGGGCCTCGACCCCAGGATACAGCCAAGCTGAGAACTGGATATAGCTGAGCAGCTCATCCTTCTCTGTCTGCTCCACCAGGGGGCTCAGGCCCTGGGGGACTATGGAGGAGGCCCTGACCTGCCCGCTGTGCCCCCAGCAGGTGGAGGCAGGACCCTCCCCAAGACTTCCCTTGTAGGAGACTTGGTCAGGCTTCTCAGAAGAGTTCTATATGATGGGGAGGCCAAGGGGTGAGCAGGAAAGAGAAGATGGACATGTCACGTCCTTGCAGAGGCGTACTGAGCCACTAGATCAAGGCTGGCGACCGGCTGCTCTCCATTGGCTCCATAGAAGAGGACACAGGTTGGCTACAGAAAGAGGGATGGGTTAGAATTAAACCTGAAAGTAATGTGAAAATTCCTCAGTGAGAGGAGAGGGGGAGAAATATTATCAATCCGGGGTGGTTTAAGGAAAGTTATAAGGCAGTGGTAGAAGTATTGTCTAAAAATACTGTTGTTACAAGTTGCGTGGTGCACCCTACAGCAGCCCAGACATTGACCTGATCTGGAGATAGGGTCTGCCCAGGCAACCAAGTTAAAATGAGGTCATTAGAGTGGGAGCCGATCCAGTAAGATTTCTGAAAAGGGGAAATTCAGACACAGTGACAGACACACACAGAGGGAGGACCATGTGGAGAGACACTGGGAGAATGATGACCATCTGTGAGCCAAGGAGAGGGGCCTGGAGCAGAGCTGCCCTCCCAGCCCTCGGGAGGGACCAGCCCTGCAGACACCTGGATCTTGGGCTTCCAGCCTCCAGACCCGTGAGACCTGCATTTCTGTTAAGTCACTCAGCCCGTGCTACTTTGTTCCCAGAGTCCTGAAAAGCCAATACAACTGTTGGAGATTCTCTCCACAACTGTTAAAAATCCCCAAGAATTTACAAAAGGTATCTTTTCACACTCGATGCCCAGGAAGCTAGGCATGCTTAGTTGCTAAGAAGGCTGTGCCCTTGCTGGACAGGGACTCATTGAATTGAGCGCTCTGCCCGGATACAGTAGTGACTTGGGAAAGTCACTTTGTTTTCTGCTGTTTGTTGAAAGCTCTTTAACTCCTTTTTACCTAATTCCTAAAAAACAAAAGAAACAAAATACAAATGTGTTTCAACACATTCAGGTTTTTTACTTATGTCTAAATATAACCTAAATGTGTGTGCATGTGCGGTGTGTGGAGAGAGAGAGAACGAGAGAGAATTTTCTCCCAACACTTTCAGTGGGTGGCAGGAAAAAAAAATCAGCATAATGCCAGCATTATAGCTGATGTTTGGTACTATTTATAGAGCTGGCCATGGCATGTCAGAGCTTTAAAAGAAGCAAAACATCTGGGCGCATTCCCAAGCAGAGAAGGAAGAGCCCGACATATCACGCAGTGAAAGGCTGCATCTTTACGAAAGTTACAATTTACATTTGCTAAACATAATCCTGGGCCTCGGAGGACGTGAGGCAACCTAATTCTGGCATAACACAATAAGCCATTGTGTTTTCAAATTTTAAAAAGTTCTGCAGCGAGTGAATGAAGGGTCTCCACGGGGCAGAGAGCACCCTGCACCTCCCCAGCGGGGGCCTCCAGGTGGCCTCTGCCCCCAAGAGCCAATCGCTCGGCCTCACAGAGCTGCAGTTGGCAGCTGCCTGGGACGTTTCCACTCCACCAGAGTGAGACCCAGACATCGCCTCTGCGCTGCTCACGTGGAGGCAAGTGGCATCCCCTCCCTGCACCATCTCACCGAGATGTCACAGAATGAATTAAAGAAAAATATTTAAACTCATACACTTGGGATGTCTATACCAAAAGAAAAAACAATCACTATTTCTATATTTCATATCCGACTTTAAGCAAAACCAATACATATTTAAAATCCAGGTCTTGAAAGCATCTGTATATAAGAACTAAACTGTCCAATGTACAAAAAAGAGCACACTCTGCAAAGGCCAAGGTCTCTCTGCTTTCTTCACCAGGGAATGCCCGGCACCTCACTGAAGCCCTGGCCTGCTGCACGTCCTCAAAAGGCATTTGTTGAATAAGAGAATTATTTCTGTTTAATAGCCGGCTCCACTGGCACAGTTAATGAATCACAGAATTTGCAAACATTCCCTTCACATGTGCCATGCCTCAGCACACCTGTGTGGCAGGTGAGACACCCCTGCAATGTGGCCCCAGGCCCCGCTGTGTCCTGTGAGATGCCCCCATCCCTGGACCCACTGCCCCTGCCAGCGCTTTCCTACATGGCTCCCAGTATCTCCAGCCCCCATGTTCTGTGAGCATCATACAGGCAGGGCTGCTGTCTTGTTTTTAGGGCCCCGCTTGCCGGCCCCCCAGTGGCATCTATAAGGATAATGCCAGCAGGCTCCAGTCTGGCTGTTGCTTCGGTTAACACGAGGCGCTGCTGCGTCTGAGGCTCCCGAGAAGCTAATGGATCTCAGAGCAGAGAGCAAAGCGGGGCAGGTTATCCACTGTGCTTGGCGCTATCTTCACAGCAAACCCTCTTTTGCTTCTTCATTCCAAAATGTTTGTTGTTATCCCCAAAACCTTTGTTTCTTCCATATTGGTCAGGGAGAGAGAAGAGGAGATTCTATACGGAGGCTTCCAACAAGCTTCCAAGGAATCCACCCCGGGCCTGATCCACAGAGAAATATTTCCCAAACAGGGCAAAAACCTCATCGAATCAGGTCTCTGGTTTTCATGTTCTGTCTATAATTCTTAATTGTTTTTATTATAAAAATTGATAAAAGCTCACTGCAAGATATTTGGAAACTGCAGAAAAATATATAAAGAGGAAAACAAAAATCATCCATGATCTTACCATCCAGAGGGAAACTCTATTAGCATTTTGGTGTATTTTAGTAATGTTCATACTTATATATACATGATGTCGTATATATTAATATTATATATTAATATGTTGTTATATGTTTGTACATTATATTAATATATAATATTATATATTTATATATAGATATATATGTACACACATATATGTATGCATATTACATGTCTATATATATATAATGAGTTTAGAATATAGTTAACATATAGTTTCATGAGCATTGACTCATGTCACTAATATTCTCCAAATATTTTTCTATGGCTGCCCACTATTCCACTGTGGATGTACCAGAATTTACTTAACTAGCTGTCTGCTGCGGAGAAAGCCAATGCCAGTCTCTCACACACTAGTTCAGTACCACAGTTTCAGTGCCAGAATGAACAATTTTGTATACACCTATTTCCCCACATTTCTGATTACCTTCTGAGGACAGAATCCTGGAAGTAAATCAAAAGTACAGAAATCCTCCAAATCATACTTTCCAGAAAGATTGGCCAATTTTAGTTCTATTAATAGGACCTCATACCACTGTGCCGTATCTCCGTGACACTGAGCAATGTCATTTTTAACCTTCAGTAATTTTATAGCTGGGAAAATGGCATATCATTTCCCTTTCAATTAGCACTTGTATTTTTGTTAGTATCAGAATTGTATCAGTGGTCGGCGCTAGACCAGAAGGCCTCACCTCGCCACCACACGCATCCCTGCAAGGTCAGCTCCTTCACCCTTACATCACAGGGTGAGAGACTGAGGCCCAGCTCCCTGATTCACAGGAGTCAACACCCCACTTTCGGAGCCAGGAGTGAAGCCTGACTTCAAAGCACCACCCATCTAACTCTTCCACTAAGCCGATTAGTCATGGAGTCAAATATTTTTCCTTGTGTTTTTAGACATCGTCTTTCTCATTCTCTCAACTGTAGTAAATTTATTTTTCTGTACAGAAAAACAGCCCTCAGCATTTGGAGTGTTTTGACACTGCACACCTGTACCAAGAGCCACACGTCACCCCTAGCTCCTCCTTGCCTCAGTGCACCCCAACAACCACGTATCTCCTGCACATCAGCTGTGACATGGTGCCTCCCCTCTAGGATGGAGAGTTTAAACTGTCTTCCCCTCAGCTCTCCTGAGATTACTCAGAATGCCCTGGAATGAAAATTTAGATGAGGAAACACCCATTCGTGGTGAAAGAAGCAATACTTAGGATCAACACCACGGGGCCTGGTAACGGAACAGCTTGAAAACAGCTCTCACAATGGCCCATCCTATTGAATCGTCCATCCTTTCCTTGCAGGAGGCAGAGTCAGAAGTCGGTCATGTGCTCTCCATCTGTGCTCTCCTTGCAGAGTTGGGAGTGTCTGCAAACCAGACAGCTCCCAGGATGGTGTCTCATTTAAGTGCACAGGCCAATACCTGTCACCCCTCAGAGGCCCGAGGAAGTGTATGCCCACCCCCCCAACACAGGCGGAATCCTCTCAAAGGATGAGAGCCCCAGATGGAAGCCCGGCCAGGGGCAGGTCAGAGAGCGCACTCTCCAGGCACCAGAGAGCCTTGCCTGACAGCTGGAAGGAGGCCGGGAAAGGCAGACTTTCTTTCCCTCGAAGTCACCTGCTTGCCCAGGAATTCGTGCTGCAGAAAGTCCTGCAGGATCATAAACCAGCCTTGCACCTGCCTCACAGCTCACTCTGCAACTCAAGCGAGCATTTGCTGGATTCAGCTCAGGTTAGGGAGACGGATAGGATTTTCCCACAAATCACTTGATTAGTATGAGAAATCTATGTTCCTGCTGTTCTAAGCATTGCAGGGATTTTTGGTTCCCTTTAAATCTCTCTCAATAATATGATTCTTGTAGCGATCAGAGTTTGCTCCCCAGGATTTATTTTCTGAAGGCATCACGCTATTTGGCAATGCCACATCCTTCCTCCCTGGTCCCTTGACCAAGCAATATTTGGGAGGAAGCACTTGAGCTCTGAAACCCAGGGACAGGTATTCCGACCTTTTTACTGACCACTCTGGGACCAGTGCTGCAGAACCACGTGGAACCCATAACCCAGCTCCTCCCCACCCCAGCCCACCAAGCTGGCCCGTCCTGGTGCACCCTTAGAGAAGAACACCACCACGCCACCACCAGCAACCTCATTCCCAAAGGTCTTTGAGCAATTGTTCCTTGATAGGCCCTGTGCTGGACACTTGGCTGCTTACACTTCACTTAATCCCTACAACAAATCTATGACATGGCTGTCATTAGGTGTTTGAGAGCTGGGAAACTGAGTCCAGAAGCAGGCACACAGACTCTCTGAGCCAGGTCTGTGGAGGTAACTTGGGTCAGCTGAGCTCTGGGTTCCTACACCTCTGTGCTTCCATATGCTCTACTTTATCTCAAACAGACCACCAGGAATAAGATTTGCAGAAAGATGGGTGAGCCCTCTTCCTCGATCAGCTCTGGACCACAGACTCCTTATTTCTTTATCACTCCCACAAGCGACATCACCGTCTAATTGAGCACAGTGCTTTAGACACTTTGCCATCCAAAAGACCATCTCAGAAAAGCAGAGGGACAGGACCGGTTATGTGCCCTGTGCACCCCAGTTCTGCACGAGGCCAGGCACCTTCCTGGGCTGGCTGACTAGGCACTGGCCGGGTCCTCGAGCAAACCCCGCGTCCTCCAGCCGCAGTTATATCCCAGGGCAGTCTCGGTGTCGCGCCCTCTGCCTGCCTTTCTGCTGGGTTGGTGATCTTAGATTGTTGCCTTTTCTGAAACCTCAGTCATCTTCCTTCCCTGCATCCTGTTTGTTCCTGGTCTGTTTTCCTTTTTCTTTCCCTGCGGACATCTCCTGAGAGCTACGGAGGTTTTATCAGCACATCCCTCTTCCCGAACTGCAGGGAACCGAGAACCCCATCCAGCTCTCCTTGGTTTTTCCTGGGTCAGCGATTCCATTTCTTCAAGATACAATAGTTCCAAAAAAAAAATGTGTAACTCTGCATGGTAATGATGTCAACTAGACGTTCTGATCACTTCCCTGTATATATATACATATATGTGCGTGTGTGTATATATATATATAATCCTGACATTGTACTCCTGAAACCAATATAATGTTATGTGCCAATTATATCTCAAAAAAAATATACTGGGGCAGGCAGCTCCAGGCCTGTAGGAATCTGAGACTGTTTTTTTAAGGACTCTCAATCCACACCCTCATTTTGGCCTCATTAATTCAGTCACAACTCTTCAGAATTTACAGAGCCCTTTTACATGTAAAGCTCAAGTGACAGTATTGGCAGAAACCTTTTCATTTTGATTTAGAGACTCAGAACTGCTCTCTGTCTCTGTCTCTGGTCCCTCCCCTCTGTGCTCAAGGGCATTCGTGTCCAGGGTCCCTGGCTCAGGTCCTCTGCCTCACTCCCAGCTCCTGGTCACTGAGAAAATGAAGCAACAGAAGGAAGTCCCCGCCCCAGCCCAGCCCAGCCCACCGCACGCACGCACCCAGCCACCCAGTTGCCTTCTGACTATGGCTGCCCCTCCCTCCCTTGGCCGCCCACACCCAGCTCGGCCACGCTGGCCCTGCTCACAGTCCCCCCCTCAAGGCCATTGCTCCAGTCCCTCTCACCTGCTTTCCTACATCACCTTTGCACTTTCCCAACTGGATGGTTTCCATCCTAACATTGCTTACACGAGCCATCTCCAATGCCTCTCCTGGAACCCACCCCAAGGAGGCCCTCACCTCATGCAGCATGAGCTCACCAGCTTGTCGTGTCACCTCCACGTGGCTACTGCTCAATTCTCAGTCCTCCTCTGCCTTCACATACCACTAGTATTTGACCCAGCTGATCGTTCCCTCCTTGAAAAATGCTTCACTCAGTTTCCGAGGCAACATTCCCTCTTGGTTCACCTCTTAGCTCGTGGGCTGCTCCTTCTCTGTTCCTTTGCTGGCTCATCTTCATGTCCGCAGGCCAGCTGCCTGCTTTTATAAATAAAGTCTTATTGAACACAAGCACACCCATTCATATGTTGTCTGTGACTGCCTTTGTGCTACAAAAGCCAAGTAGAGTAGCTGCAAAGACCGTACAGCCCCCAAAGTCTAAAATATTTACCCTCTGGCTCTTTAAGGAAGTTTGCCAATTCCTTTCCTAGATCTATAAACATCGGAGTTCCCAGACCAAGGCTTTACACCTCCTCCCTGTCTATACTCACTCCCTAGGGAATTTCATTTGGTCCCATGCTTTCAGTCAATATTCCAACAACTCACAAGATTTTTCTCCAGCACAGACATCTCCTCTGAACTCCAGACCCATAGCCCAGCTGAGCAGCGGACATGTCATTTAGATGTCCCACATCTCCCAAAACAAACTCCTCCCTTCCTGTTTCCCCCAATTCGTTCCTTCCACAAACTTTTCCATCTCGTGCTAAAGCCTTGGAAGTCATCTCTGAGCCCTCTTTTCCTCTCAGATCCCACAATGGGCCCATCAACACCCTGGTGGCTCCATCTTCAAAGGATATCCAAGTTCTGACCACGCCACACCCCGAGTGCTGCCCCCCTAATGGCAGCCATGCCCCTCTCTCATCGGGATCACCACCTCCCACCCAGGGCCTTCCTACAGTGTGTCTCCAATGCGTGCAGCCAGAGTGAGCCCTGTAAATCACAGACTGTGTCACTCCTTGGCTCAAAACTTGCCAGCAGCTTGAGGAAGCTCACCCTAGCCTCCTTGCTATCTCTGATGCCTCAAGAGTCTCCAGCTTCGGGGCCTCTCCTGGCCTGGCCTGCTCCTCCCCAGACATCCACGTGTGAGCCCTGCCCTTGGACTCGGCTCCAGCAGGACTCACGACCGAGGCCTTCCTGGCCACACCTGCCCACACACACTCCCCGCCCCACTTCACAGATTAGCCCTCTGACTTATTTATGTATTTGCCTGTCATCACCTACCTCACACACAAGAATATAAGCTCTGAGGGGATGGGGCCTGGGCCAGTTTAGTCCACCCATGTCCTTAAAGCTTGACCTGTGATTGTCACTTCTTAACATTATGAGCAATGAATAAATGAACACAGAACATCTCAGAAGCTTGTGTCCCTCATTAGGAAACAGAAGGATGAAGAAGAGGAGAAGTCAGAGGGCAGGGAGGGCCACAGCCCAGAGATTCCCCAGCCCTGGAGCCAGCAGTGTCCCTCACTGACCTGTCCCAGGAGACGGACAAGCAAACCCATCTCCAGGGACAAGGGAACAAGCATCTCCCTGCCTCTCTCTGCAGAGCCTCCTGGAAATGAGGAGGGGCAGGAAGGAGAGGTGGACAAGGTGCTGCTCTGGAGGCAGGTGGCAGCTCATTTCCTCCCCTCTGGGCCCACAATCAGCCACCTGAGCCCAGAAGGGGTGAGCCGGCCGGGGTGGCACGGCAGACAGCACAGCAGGCTTGGCATCCACCTGTGTTGGCATCACCACGAGTGTTCCCTGGTGAGGCTTACCCCCTCCATGCCTCGGTTTCCTCTCTGCACAACCACGGTGAGGAGCAAATGTTTACAATACCGGAAATAAAGGGCAGTCTTAGACTCTTCCCTTTATTTGTGTCTTACCACAATTAAATGTCTATAATTTAAAAGATGGTTTAGGATTTTCTGCCCAGAGGTATGTCCTTGTTGCCAAACATCCCTCCTGAGTCCCCCACCCACTCCCCACTCTGCTCCTTTGTTTTGCCTTTTTCTGTTTGTCTCATAACTTTTCCATTCTCTTCCCACATTCTGAAAACGCTGAATTCCAGGCAGGTAAGGGAGGGCTGGCAGAATAGGAACCGTCCCAGTTCTCCTTTCTGTCTTCCCGGAACCCCACAGGGCACTTGATTTGCAGCAGGAGCCAACCGGAGAGGCTGCAGGCGCACAGCCTCCAGCCTCCTCCTCTCGGCCTCCCCTCAGCCCCGCCGGTCCCAGCATCTTCCACAGCAGGGATTTCTGAGAATGGAGCAAAGCCTGAGATACCCCCTCTCCCCACCACCACCCCCTGCCGAGCCGAACAGCCCAGCCCCTTAGCAGCCCCAACACCTCGTGCTGTTCTTGACTCCAGACTGCCGCTTACACCAACAGTATCCCTCCTTCCGTCCAAATGGCCCCCACCCTTCGGGGTGCAGGGCCCTCCGCCTCCACGAGCTTTTGGGAACCACTCACACCCTCCCCAACATCTGCTTTTCTCAGCACCTCCATGCGGCCTCACACCAGACTCAGGTGAGGACACGCTCGCAGTGGAAGTCCTCTCATGTGTGCTGCCTTTAATGTCCCAGGTATCCGCCAGGGTCACACACACGGCCACGCCCCACCCGTCCTGTGCCCAGGCCACGTGAGCCAGCAAGGAGCCCTTGCTCCCTGTTGATTACAAGGTCAGGTGGTATATGCAGGCAGAAAATCTGGCCCGTTCCCTGTTGACTTTGCCTCCGGCTGCCCATACACACTCAGGCGAGTGGCTTTGCCTTTGCAAGTATCAATTTCCTCCTCTGCAAAATGGGGAGAGCGACACCTTCCCCACCCACTTCCAAGGCTTGTGAATACAAAACACCACACAAATGGTGTGATGATTAAAACAAATAGAGTAGCAAATCGGCCACAAGGCCCACACGGCTCCCCAGCCCTGCCACCTCCCAGCAGGCCTCTCCACTTTTCCCAGTTAAGCCTGCAAAAGCCCCAAGGACATGCCCATCAGAGCCACCACCTGCCCTGCTGAGGAAAGGCAGCCCAGAGCCCCCACATGGCCAGGCACACATCATGGAGCCAGCCAACTGTGACACCCTGAGTTTATGCAACAAAGGAAACCCCAGTGGGAAGCAAATGCATTTGGGGAAAGTAGCAACTGGCGAGGCCCTCGGTCAGGAGACAGAAGCACAAGGTCACCTCTGGACAGCTTTCAGCACCTGTCGCCCCTTCTTTAATGATAAGGCTGGCAGTGCATGCATTTGGTCTTAATTAGTAAACAAGTTAAGCAAAAGGCATGGCTTCTGGGAAGGAGGGGAGGTGGCCCCATGCCTTCCTGGGGGCAATCTGCCAGCATCCGCAAGAGCACACGAAGCCCCACAAAACAGCCCCATTTGGAAAGGGTGTGCAGGCTCTGACACCCAAGTTCCTTGTCACCTAGTTCTGCCACTCACTAGCTTTGTGAGCCAGATAAGTCACAACCTCTCTGAGCTTCAAATTCCCCACTTATGCAATCCACAGATGCACGAGATGCCCGTAAACACGTCCCCTGAAGGCCAGGAGAGGTCATGCTAAAGGGGACAGGACCTGGGGATGTGTGTGGAGCAGGGGGTGAGGTGGGGAGAAAGGAACAAGGATTCCATAGCCTGTGGTCACCATTCCCTGCACAGAGATCCCACACCCTTGGCATCTGAAGTAGGCATTTAGCCCTTACCGAGATAGGATGGCACATACTGCATCGCCCATGGGCATTTACCTGATCTCGCCAAATGGACAGAGGACTTTTCAGTAAGCAATACAGTGTTTGATACATTGCTATCTGTACAGTCACTGCTTAAACATTTGCAGTTTGAGTAACTGGTTTAAAGCACATGTTTTTCTGATGCGTAAAATACATTTATTGTAGGAAATTTGGGAAATAGAGAAAAGTTTAAAAATATATATCAGGTATTTCCTAAAGCCCAGAGATAACCACAGTTACCACGTTGATATATTGCATTCCATTCTAATTTTCATGACTGCACACACCTTGTTTTTACTAAATTGCATTTATACTCTATTTATTTTTAAACCTTTATTTACTTAATATATATTTTTAGCATTTTCCCCTATTCTTATATATTACTCAATGCAGTTTTCATAGCTTCCTTGATTTCCATTTTATGGATGAGCCATATTAGATTTAATTAATCCCCCATACAATGTTTTGGTATAATGAATAATGCTGAAAGGAATATCCTTTATTAGACTTATTTTGTACTGCTCCAGTTATTTCCCCAGGAAAAATTCCTAGAAGAGTAATTGCTCACTAGTTCAAAGGGTATATTTTTGAGACATGTCTCCCATGTTTGCAAATGATCTTACCACCAGCTAAGGCTGCAATGTTCATTTCCCAGCACTCTGAACAACACTGGATAGTATTATTCTCATTCTTGCTCATGTGGTAGGTGGATAATGATACCTGTTTTTCATTTCATAATTTAATTATTAGTGAGGTCAGGCACTTCTGCATATTTTTCAGGATATTTGCATTTCTTTTCCCTGTGTTTGAACTGTCTACTCACATCCATTGCCCACTTTTCCATCAGAGGACAGACTGAGTTTTTAATACTCTACAGAGAAGAGAATGAATCCATGACCGTCTTTGGGGGCCCTGCCCCCACATGTTAATAACCTCTCCATTAGGCCATTAATGTTAATGTCCAGCTTATATCCTTTTCTACCATTAAAACCCACGTGCTATCATCCCACCTTCAGCGGGGGGCGCTGCTCTGTCTTTCATCTAACCGCTGACCTTCCCTTGTCACCTGTCAGCTTCTCCTCTGGGATGAATAATTCCTCTTCATTTTTGCCTGATCCAGTGTAACTCACAGTCAGAGCATCCCCCTCGGCTGCAGCCTCTCCTCTTCTGCCACTGTCTTCCTTCAGACTCTCCCTTCTCACCTGGATGGCAGTGAATTACTCAGGTCTGTCCCAGGCCAGACCCTCCTAGAGCTCATCCCCACATCCACCTCACAACTCATTTTTCCTAAATACAAATGGGACTGGGTCTTTTCCAGCCTAAAACCCTTCTGCTCCTCAGTTTGGCCAGCTGGTCCCTCCCTATCTGGGAGCACCCAAACCCCTTACCTCCCCACAATTCCTGAAAATATGCCTCATGTGCTCAGACACAGCAACCCCCAGGTATTACTCAGAGTGCCCTGACATGCTGCGCTTTCACGCTTCTGAGTCTTGCACACGTGGCTCCCCTCCCTCCCAGTCATCCCTCATCCACCTGCAGGGACCCTAGATATTTCTCAAGTCCCTCTCAGATGTTTCTGTCTCCAGGCCGTCTCTGGCCATGCCCAGAAAGGGTAACCATGTGTCCCCTGCAGCAGGGACGCACTGCTACCAGGTTTACACCTTACCATATTCTAATACTGGCTGTGGCATCAGAATTGAAAGCAGAAGTGTAAAGTCAGCCGAGATCATTCTGAATGGCTAGGACACAGGGAGCAGGGGACACCGAGGCCACTAGGCTGGCCTGCCCACATGCCGGATTTCTCGAGTTTCTCTCTGTGGGCCGCGGGCTCCTTCCCGTCTGCAGACGGGCTCCGCAGGCCCTCGGGTTCCTGCCCCTCCTCTCCCTTCACCCTCCCAAGCTCTCTCCATCCTTGCGGCCTGGCCCCTGGTGCCCACTGTGTCCCCTCTCCCTTCGGCTCCTCTGCGCCTTGACTGCTCCCTGCACAGACATCCCACTTGCTGCCTCTGGGGCTGGTCCTTCTGTGGGAACGTCCATGCTGCTCTTGTTTCGGGAAGGCTCCGAGCGTCTGTCTCAGCACTGGGCACCAAGGCCCAGGATGCCTTGGTCAGCAGAGCCACGGCACTGGGCACCTCCTGCTGACCCCCCGCTGGCCCAGCACAGACCTCAGGTTCTCTTCCCTTTTCTCACTCACGACACACATGCACCTCCTAACCACGGATTCATTCTGTGGTGCTCATTCCACGAAATCACCTTGCTTCCTAGGTGGCTCGAACCACCGCCAGGCAAAGCTGTCCACAGCCTCTGTGTCAGTCCCAAGAGCAGGAGAATGCCCTCCCCAGCCCCACAGTGAGCCAGCCCAGGGGTCCTGAGGCCACCTGCCCACTTTGCCACAGTCCGCGCCCCCCCCGGGCCTTCCCTGACACACTCCTCCCACACGCTCCCACGGGGCTCCAAGCATGCCCCAGGAGATGTGTCTGCCCAGAAACGACTCCAGTGTGGCTGGAAGGAACATGGAATGTCTCTCAAAATTCTCTCAGAAATTCAAAATTCTGTTTTGTTTTGTAAATGTGACAGGGCAAATCCCCTGTCCAGAGCCTATGCGTGCCGTGGACCTCTCTTATTTCTCTATCCCATGAGGAGCTTGAACTAGATCTAAGATTCAGACTAAATCATCTTCCTTTTCTTCTTTCCTGTTTCACTTCCTGGCCTCCTAGCTCTGCCCCATCCCGTCCTTTCTGCTCCCCATGCATTCGGCCATCGCTGGCCTTGCAGCCACGCCTTCCCACCCGTGGTCTGAGGCTGAAGAGTTGGCTGTCCATATCAGGAAAGCAGAGTCGCGTACATTTGAGTGTCAGCAATGGGCACTCCACCAACACCGGTCAGCTGTGGTGCACCCGGCTCTGCCGCGGGGTGAGAGAGACATCAGGGGCCCAGAATAAGTAAACACAGACTATTCAATTTGGAAACAAGGGGATAAATGAGCTACACTGCAAATCACACAGACTTGGGAGCAGGAGCACCTTGATTCTGGTACCAGCCCTGCCATCGGGTCACTGTGTGACAACGCCGAGGCCTGTAACCTCTCTGGGCCTCATTCGCCACGTCTGGAAATAAAGATTCGACGTGCGAGACACTGTCAAGAGATAGACAGGATCTGCCCAGCAAGGTGCACCCTGGAGGGCAGCACGAGTGGGCTGTGTTCCTTTCCCCCAAGTCCGAGGGACTTGAGTTCTCAGGTTCTTTGAAAGCCCAAGAGCAAAAGTGGGGTTTCAGGGAAACAAAATAACATCCTCAGGAAGAAAGAGCCAGGATCCTAGACTAGATGCCCGCTTCTGCCTCCTCCCAGCCCTCTGCCTCCCCCTCCAGCTGAATCTTGTGCTTACCCGCTTCCTAAAGATCATCTCAGTGGCTCCACAACCTTCCCTTTTTAACAACTCTTACTGATGGAAAATTCTTCCTCATACCTAATCTAAGTCCATCTGCTGCAATTTCTGTCTATTTTCTCTCATTCAATCCTTACTGGAGATAGAGAACAGCTGGTCGCCATCCTCCATATAACATCCCCTCCTAAACCAAAATCAGTCATTACATCACCCCTCAGCCTGTTTTTCTTCTGGTATCACATTCGCCATTCCTTCCAACCTGCCTCCGTGGATTGGTGCCCTGAAAGCATCCCCGAGTGCTGAGGCCCACACTAGAACGTGCTCTGCGGGCTCCAAGTCCTGAGCTGTACCATCCCCACCTGGATCCAGGGCTCCGGTGGCAAAATCCAGAGGGAAGGTCAGAGCAGAAAGGGATCAGTAAGAATGTAGCCCAAGCCCGTGGCTTTACATAGGAGAGAACTGAAGGTCAGAGAGGGCAAGTCGGTGTGGTGCCCAAGGTCAAATCTGAGGGATCCAGCTCAAGGCTCTAGACCCCACATATCGACAGCCCAATACCCTGAGCGACGGCAGCATGTCCTCAGGTGGTAAGAGCAGGACCAGCCTAAACTGAAAAGCAAAGGACCACAACTGCCCGATCCAAACTCGGTCTTCTCCACCCCACTAGGTGATGTCTGAAACTCTGCTATGAACAGCTTTGCTTTCCGTTAAGAACTCCAATACCTCTGTCAGTGGCAACATACTTAGCTGTTCACACCTTAGTATGAATAAATAGATTTGGTCCTTTCCATGTCTTGATAGAGAGATTTAGGGCTGAGAAAAGAACAAAGGAACTAGGAGAATGACAGGCAAACTTCACCGCTGGCTAGCATTTCTGAGGTCAGGCCTGTGCGTGGGGGCTGAGGGTGAGTAGGCCTCAGGACAGCACAACGGGCCGGCTATGTCTGGTGGAAATTCCTGTCCATCTGATAGACCTGTGCTCAGAAATATCTACCCTGCCTGCCTCACACAGGGGACCTGAACCCCCAGGGGCTCTTGAGAGGTCTGCTTGGGGAAAGGATCATCTCATGGCTCCCACAGGACTGAATCCATATGTATCCTGACTCCCCTAGTTAACTATTTCAGAATTAAGAAGAGCAGAGTGTCTAAAATTAAGGCTCACCCTCTAGGGTGCCCTTAAGTGATAGGAAGAAAGAAACATAAGGGAAGGAAGAGAGGCGTATATCAGATAAAGTGAGACCGCTCAGGTCCTTGCTTCAATGTGGAACAGCTCCCAAGTGCAGAGGAAGGCAAGGGCCACGTCAGGGCATGCAAAAGTGAGTCAGGAGAACTATTTACTAATAATTTGGGCCATTAAATTTTCCTAAGTGAACAACAGGGGGGAAAATAACAGAGGAGTGAATACATTTCAGAGCCTAGATTTCAAAGGAACCTTCACCCTCTAGTGAATGAACAGAATCCTGGTACCCCAACCTCAGCACCTCTCCTGGGATGCTGCGGATGGTTCAAGCACGCAGACACACCCCCAGGATAAGCGGGCTGTGTCACACCTCCACCAGAGGGAAAAAAGGCCATTCAACCACCTTTATAAAAACACTGAACACCACAATAAACATGCTAATTTGATTTCCCCAAAACCACGAAATTAAATTTTAACATAGAAGACTAAAAGGCTCTTCTCTGAGAAAAAATTTAATATGTTTTCAATCTCATTTCAAGGACCGGGTTTTTTTTTTTTTTTTAACTTCAAAACCGGCACAAAAATGGCAGGATCAAAGCAAGTTGGCAGACTGCTGATATGTTTATGATGAGAAGCGATAACAGGAAAGAGGAGTATAAATATAAGGGACTTTGACTTGCCAGGTAAATCACTGGGGGCTTGTGAAAGCAGAAAGAGGCAGCCCCTTCATAGCACGGTGGTTAAATGAGAGAAATCCTAGTTGGCCAAGGGAGAAAATGCTAGACCCCTGGATGGTGCTAGACCCCTGGCTAAATCTATCACGTATGATGAAACGACAAGTCACAAATTTAATTTCCTGAGCTCCCATCAGCCCTTGCATGCACAGACAGGTGCCTGGCTTTCCAAGGGACAAATCAGCCTAACACCAGCGATGAGATTCCCCAAACCGGATCACAGAGGAGGGGCTGGACCTAGGGTCACATCCCCCATCCAAGGTAAAGATGCAATGATGGTGTTTTGCCGTTCATCAATTATTCTTCAGCTCCTACTACGCTTTTTTTAGTTTAAAGTTGTTATTTTAATTATCTTTGTTCCAAATGGGGAACGACAAGGAAGAGGAATGAGGAGGAGGGAGAGGGAGGCGCAGCAAGTGCTCCACGGTGTCCCACTTGCACAAGCCATGCTCCCTCCCCCCACCCTGCCTTTTTCCTCTCTGCATGAGTCACCATTCAGGAGCTGGTTTAAAAGCCTTACTTTGAACGTCCTTGATCATGATAGAAATCCAGTATGTCAGCACCGACTGAGAGACCCCCACATTTGCCACCTGTTCCTGGTTCGAGGCGCCCGTAGACTCCAAAGCATTTTCTGGTTTTACTATTACTTTCATGAAAACCATGGTGTCCCCTTTCAAAACGCCCCACCTGCTGGGTGTCGCCTCTTCTGGGCTCTCTGGGGGTCACGTGCCCTGGACAGACCACAGAGGAGGTGGATGTT
The DNA here is from genome assembly GCA_029783875.1 of Phataginus tricuspis. Classification (NCBI taxonomy): domain Eukaryota; kingdom Metazoa; phylum Chordata; class Mammalia; order Pholidota; family Manidae; genus Phataginus; species Phataginus tricuspis. The sequence goes on along the minus strand of JAQQAC010008525.1, from coordinate 3,760,781 downwards.
GGTCAGATATGCCCCGCAGCCCATAGAAGCTCAGCAGCTACTCCAGGATCCCACACACAAAGGCAGTATAATTCGTGGGGCTGCAAGTTTGCTGTGTTTACCATCAGACAGCATGTGCAGAAGAGAAAAGCTGACTGTATCCTGACCAAAGAGAAAAAAAAAGTCAGGCAGCTGGGTTTTTTTTTAACCATTGTGAGTAGAGCTTCATAACAGCTCCCACCCAAAATAGCTGCGTAAAGGAGGTGGAGGAGAACCTGTTGTGGCGGTTAAAGAAAATAAGAATTAAAAAGTGAAAGTGATTTGTGGAGCTCAGAGGTGAGGGTGTCACGGGGACAAGATGTGGCTGGAGGATCCCTCCCAGGACACTCACTTCTTGCCAGGATGGGGACTCCCATGCTCCAGCTTTCAGGTCTAGGGTAGAAACCAGAAACATTCCTCTGAACTCCCCCAGAGCCTCAGGGGTTTGTAAGATCAGCCCTGGATGGGCAGCTTCGCTTCGGAGGGTCTAGGGTAGCAAAGGACACACCTGGTGAGGTGCCAGCTGGCCTTCATGTAGTTACCACCTGTGCCAAAGCAGGGAGGAAGTCCAAGACCAGCACATCACCTTCTCCCCTGCGGAGCCCCTGCTTCCTAGGAGGCCCATCTCCCTAACGCCTCCCACTGGCAGAAGCTCAGGAAAATGAGTTTTCTCCAGGACCAAAAGTGAAGCCCAGAGCAAGCGAATCCCTTGCGGTCCCACAGCTGAGAATGCACAAGGGTGCTCCAGGCTCAGCGAGCTTCCTGCCACAGCGAGCTTTTCTACTTGCGGAGTAGTCATCATAGGCAGTGTTCATGGTGGCTCCCACCACTCCCCTGCTGCAGACATACCTGCACCCTGCACCAAGCCAGCCCCCAGCAGCCTGCTCCTTCAGCCAGCCGCCACCTGCCAGAGCTGCTGGCGCTTAGCGCTGGACAGCCCTTCTCTGATACGGGTGTAACCTTCATACGGGGTACGGTGTAGCTTCACTCCCTTTTCAGGACACAGCAAGCCTGGAAAGTCTTCCAGAGTTTTCGGGAGCTAATCAATTCAGTGATTTCTTTTCCTCTGAGAACTGTTTCACTGGTTTCTCACCAAGTTGTATGACATGCAGATGCCCATCAGGTCAAACGGCACAGTCACCCACACCACGGGGAAGTCCTGCTTCCACCAATGAACTGGGACAGAGTGGGCAACGCGCAGGGGAGAAGGAGACAGAAGTTTGAGGGCGGACTCAAGTTGAAGGTCACAGTAGTTGGGGGAAGGCGGGTCACTGTACTGTAACCCGGCATAGACCTTATGGCGAAAACTCAACCAGTCAGTCATGTTTCTCAGAATCAGCCTTCCAGTGATGGGTCAGCTGGGAAACAGCACATCAGAGGTCCAGCTCCCTTTGCCCAATCAACTTGAATCTGCACCCCAACCCTGCAGGCTCCCTAACCAAAGACCAGACCTATTGCCACAGACTTGAGTGCAGCTAATTGGAACAGTAGTAAACAATCCAGCTCCAGACAGCGCAGAAGTTTCCAGCTTGTTTTCCTCCCAACAAAAGACGGTGATTTCCCACCTTTGTCACATTTCCTCCCCTAAACTTTTCCTTCTGCAATCCCTCCGCACAGGCTAACCTGCAAGCCCCTGGGTGGCAGCGCAGGAGCACCCCCCGGGACGCAGGCAGGAGTACCTTTTCCGCGGAGCAGAGGGGCCGGTGCCCAGAGGCGGCTGCCCTGCCGAGCCGTGGAAGGATGCTGCCGGGCTGGAGCACGCTGAGGATTACGCGTTCCCGTCGCTGCGACCAGACCTTTCAGCAGCTCGGACCAACTGTGCTAGCGATGCACTTAGCAATTATCTGCTGGCGCCGACGCCCCGCCCCCTGCTCCTGCGATTGGCTCTCGGCTCCCGGGCAGCACCGCATTGGTTTCAGCCGACCTCACTCAGTGCTCTGGCTCCTACTATTATCTAAGCCATCAAAGGAAATAATTCCGTGTTTCATTGACAACCTGTAAGGCTCTGCTCCGGCCCGGTGTGGGGGCAGGCCTGGGAGGCCGGTGGAGGGAGGAGGGGAGAGTAGAAAAAGTGGGAGGGGGGAGAGGGGGCGGGAGAAGGGGGGGGGGAGAGAGAGATGGAGCTATCAAGCAATCAGCTTCTTGCTCCAGCATTTTAACTTCCACAAAACAGAGCCCATAGCAACAATTTTCTGGCCTTATTTTTCCCCCAACTGGTGAATGTTCCTGAGGGCAGAGAGAAATATGACAGTGGGGTTTCTGCCTGTGTCAGACAGGCTCTGGGAAGCAGAGCAAGGTAAAGGCTGAGGGAATAAAGTGATTTTTTTCCCCGCGGCCACCCTGGAGGGCATGTGAAGGTCATTTTAGATTATTTTGGGGGACATTTTATGCACCTTTACTGGAATGTATCCATCAGTTCCTTCCCTCATGGTCCACCTAAGCCCCCAACCTGAGGACAGCTTCCTTCCCACCCTACGCAGAGTCTCAGAAGAGCTGTTCTTAAAGTCACTGAAAGTCAGGAATTCCTCACTTGGAAG
>JAQQAC010008525.1:3553554-3757826 GCA_029783875.1 Phataginus tricuspis | reverse complement strand
CCAGAGAGACAGGCATTCCAGAGATAAGAACTCTGCTCGGACCCCCACTTCGGCATGTTCTGACCTGGCTTTAAGTAACTGCGTAGACTCTGTCATCAGCCAAAGCAAGGAAAGACAGGTGAAAGAACTCAGCAAGGGCTGGGCACAGCTTAAATGCTTTTCCTTGTTCAACAAGGAATCATAAAGCACAAATCTGGGGCTTTTTTTCCCCTTTAATGTATTTTTCCACCATATGGAAAAGACATTATTTGGTAGCTGAATTTTTAAGAGAAAGAAAAGAATTTTAAAAGGATCTTTTAAAGGAAGCTCTTAGAATATCGTTTCAGATTCGTTGGAAACTAAACTTTCACCCTTGTCCTGCTGGGATTGACACAATTTGAGTCTAGGGAACAGAGTTCCTCCCCCATGGCCTTGGACAAGTGTGATCCTTATCACAGTCTGCATCCTCGGGAGCAAACGGCGTGTTCCTCCTGCCTTGTCTGGGGAGCTGCTGCCTCATGTGTACATGCCTGGCTTCCCTAAATACACTGCAAGCTCTGCAGGGACAAAGCAGACATCATGAACATCTTTGTAACTCTACCTACAGCACCTAGCACTCAATAGGTGGGCTGACTGATAAAACCCAGTTCAAAACTAAAGTGTGCAGGGCTCTGAGCCCCATGATGTCATCATTCTGCTGTGATCACTCATTCAGCTGGGCAGGGTGCAGAGAGGGCCCACCCTGGAGCCAGGAGGTAAAAATTCAGGACTTGAACAGTGTAACTGCTGCAGCTAGAAAAGTCCCTTCAAGCTCTCAGTGCCTCTGTTCTCCCTGGAAAATGAGGCAGTTCTTCATTTAATGCCTTCCTTCTCTCTCAAGCACTTGAAGGAAGTGAGAAAATGTGGGCTGCACCTTTCATTTGTGAGGCATGTATCTCAAAAAATTAAGCCATTTTCCTAAGGGCTTTCCAAACATCAGCATGGCCAAAGGCAGAGTCAACCTATGCTAGGAAGTGAGGACAAAGGGTGTAGCAAAATGTTTGTTTTCTATTCCATTCATTTGTCTAGGTGAGATTCTTACAAGGGTACAAGGATGAAATTAAACTTTTAAGCTCTTCATTTAAAACTGACACTGTCCCAGAAAATCTGACATAGTCAGCCATGGTGTAAAAGTCATAAATAACACTTTTATGACTTAAGCAGTAAGATTTCCACTTTGCAGATTTCAACTTTATTGAAAGCCCATCACTTTAAGTACCCCTGTGCTCCCCCAAAATAATAGGAGAAACAAACTAAATTATAAGGACTCTCTTCAGGACCTATCAAAGGTTCAGTTGTCCCCAAAGGAAAAGGAAACCATCTCAAGGTATTTTCTAAAATGCTTTGTCTCAAACAGCATGCCCTTATGTGTGCTTCTTTTCTTTTGAAGATGAGAGAGAGCTGTAAACAGTTGTTGATGTCAGTGCCTTTTAAGCTGCCTGGTCATAAAATATTCTCTTTGAGAGAAGGATGATCCCTTTGTGTCCCATAGATCAACTGCTTAATTCTGAGAGTTAGAGAATGCATATTAAATATCAGCTCCATATAATTTACATTCACTGGGGTATGAAATGTACTGAATTCCCTTCTGTGGGCAATACCCTGGCAAAGTAGTCCGTTTTAACATGTTCAGTGGATTAGCGGTCTGAATGGCTTTGGGGGTTCCCGTTCCATTTTGAGTAATTAAGGGAAGAATGTGGGTTTCTTTATTAAAACATAAATTAAATAGCAGCCCCTGGAAGTACCATCTTTCTTGCGAGTAACCACTTGCTACAACAAATTACCCTGACCTACCATGGGAGGCTGGAGAAACTGCGTTTACACTTCTGTTTATACCATGTTCTCAGTTATCATTTATTTATGCCAAATTCTGTTCCTAAAAGGGAAAAGAGGAGAATACATCTAGGCTATGCCAAGAAAGAAAGAAATGTGTGAAAACAGGAAGAAAAAAAAAGAGGGTAAATTTCAACACTACATCTTCACTAATTGAGTTAAGCCATACAATGCCATGTTAGTGAAAACATATTAGCAGAATTTCCTGAAACCTTCAAAGGAAAGGTTTTTCAGAAAACTTCACCCAGCATGGCTTCCTAAGTAGAGGATCTTGGAGGAACATACTCGGTTTTCTGTTCCAGCTGATGGCTGTTGTGAAACTTTACATCATCCAATTCCTTCCCCCTCCAACCACCCACTCCACCCCCCAAATCAAACCTGGGGAGCCAGTGACATTTCGACTCAGTACAAGAGGGGACTGTGGTTACCAGGAAGGTGTCAGTCACCATGAACCATCCTTAATGATTTCATTAATTACTAATGAGTCTTCAGAAAGTTGGTATTAAAATAGATGGGGCTTCATGAGGTTTGAAGACAGTACAAGGGATATTTTATTATTTAAAATACCCTACTAAATAAAAGCAAGCAATTCTGTTGGTTCAAATCATGATTATATTTATTAGTGAGCCAGAGTTGGAAATAACCTCAAACAAAGAGTGAAAAAGACAGAGGCAGACAGAGATTTGCAAGTCTTAATTGCCAACCTAAATTCTGTTTTGCTTCAGTTACAGTCTTCATAAGAAATATGGAGCTGAAAGCTGTCATTAAATGTCCCATAATGCACCCATTGACAGGAGTTGGGTACTGAATTTAGAAGGTCAGTGTGCCTTCTGTGAGGCTGGCAGATCACATGTGGCATGAAGTACCTTCTAGAAGAGAGGTCTGCAGACATGAGTCCACCTGTCCAACCTCCTGCCCACCAGGATCCATGTCCTAACATAGAAGTCTTCTTGAAGGGACCCATCAAACATGTCGATATGTGCCACACATCATTTTCTCATTTGTATATCAGAGTAATAATAATCATTTCTAGGGCTGTTGGGAGGATGACAGCAGGTCAGCCTACAAAGAACCACAGAAATGTCCAACCCCGTGACCCTGAGCAGCAGGGGCCCAGCGTGGGCCAGTGTTAATACGACACATAACCACTTTGCTCCACTACAGCAGGATGTCAGGTCAGCTCCTAGAGTGGGACCAGAAGAGACTCGAGGGGCCAAAAGGAAGCTCCAGGCATAGGGGCCCAGCTTTGGACAATAAGGTTTCATTTCCTGCCAAATAAGGAAATTTTCAAACTATCCCATCAAAGTAAGCCATATGGAGGAGAGTAACCCGGGGCTCAGACGGTGTCATCCGAGCAATCTGCTATAAGCTGAAATTTCTTTAAATTAATTTTATTACTTTATTTACTTTATTACTGCAGTCATGCCAGTTTGGCATTCTATCCAAGATACATCTAGGTTTGCTTTAGTACATGAAGTAAAGAATGATTTGCCCCAGCTATGTGTGTATCACTGAGTGTGAAGATGTTCCGTATGTATGAGTGGCCTGTTTGAGGAACACCGATGTAAAGTGTCCAGTGTGTCTTCCGCTTGGCTTCCAGAGGTAGGGGAAATCTGGCCCATCCCACATGTCTGACGATGCCCCTCCTCCTCGTGGATCCCAGTCCAGCACAGCCCCCCATGAGCGCGCTCATTCCTGCTCCCTGGCCTTCCCCCGGCTGTCCGGGTGTGTTCTCACTCTGTCTGATCTTGGTAAGACTACAGGCATCCTTCAAGACTCCTCCCCTTTGCCCACCACTCCTGCCATTTCAATTTCATCCCTGCACCACACAGATTAAAGCCAGCGACCCTCTTGTTTGTATTCTCATTACTCTTTCCATACAGCCATTTTCACATCCGTCACTGCATGTTCATTCTTTAGTCATACATTCTTAACGCCACCCCCTACACCGCCCCCAAATCCACAGTGACACCCGCAGCAGTTAGGATGGTGCCGGATAAACACTTAGAAATCCCAACGATGAAAGTTAATGACAAAGTGGACAGATGTCCTGTAGTCACAGCTGGGGGCCATGGACTGCTTCCACAAAAGCATGGGCAGTTCAGGTGACATCTAGTCCAAGGGCCATCCCAACCTGTGCAGAACGTTCAGGAATTACATGTCCCATCTTGGCCTCTTCGTTCATGCACACCCGTATCACACTTAACAAAACACAAACAGAAGCATCTCTCTTTGAGCAGGAAGGACTTCATTTTTGGTGTGAGTGGTGGCTATGGGGGAACTTGATGAACTCCACTGGCTTCTGTTTGTGCTCTGGAAAGCATAGCTGAATGCATTACCACGCGGCAGAACTTCTCCGCTACACTCTTCCTCCAGCAGGGAGGGAGCCTTGGGAAAGCCTTAAAGGTGATTTTTAGCATAAGAATACATCAAATTACCTAGGGAAAGTGATAAACATTAGTGAGGAAGCATCAATCTGTCCTGAAGATGTATATGAAGGAAATACCTTCTATCATGTCTTTTTGCCACCTTTGAATTGAAGAGGAGATCCTGAGGGAAGGCAGGGGTGGAACTGAAGAAGAAAGGGAGAGAAGGGACCCCTAGATTCTCATCGGAGGTGGTCACTGTTATGACTGATCACTGTGGCATAATCAACGGTTTGCATCGTAATGCAGCAGGGATAAGCAGCCATACAGCAACACACCGCAATTGTTAAGGAAAAATGAGAGTACGTTTAGTACGCTCTCTGTAGGAGGGCATCAAGTGTCTGGAAAAGGCAGTTCTCGAGAAAATGTTTTGCCTTTGAAAAAGTGATATGGGTTATTACATATATGACTTGCTTAGCCTAGTAAAGTTGAGCCATAATCATTGAATTTTAGGAAGGATTAATGGTTAAGCTTATATAAAATACTAGACTTCAGTAAAACTTCATAGTCCCAGCATCAGGATGTATTACCATTTTGAATTAAGAGTTAATGTTTAACACAAGAATAACTCATTCCCCAGGGTTTACTGCATCTTAGTTCCCTTCCCTTTTGTTTTAGAAGTTACCTCAACAGGCTGTTTGTCTCAAAGGTTAAGATAAAAAAAAAATGTGGCTAAGTAGAAATTCATTACACATGACAATGTGGGGCTCTTAGCCAAATGTCTAGTCGGCTTTAGATTCAGCGAAAGACTCTGGGCCCCGCCCCACCCCGTGCTCTGGACTGCTGGCGGGGGGGGGGGGGGGGGGGGCGGGGGGGGCAGTGACTGGACATTTCTTTGGGACTGCTCCCCGGAGACAGGCATTGGCTTCCTCTGTAACAGCTCCCAAACACCAGCGTCCCTTGGGCTCTCCCCACCAAGAACCTCATTGGTTTGCTGGGGGAGCTCAGAGCCTTTTACCTTATGTCCTCAACAAAGGCTCTGAACTGCACTTCTCAAAAGGGACCAATAAGACTCCATCAGTCTCCCCCAGCCGCCACAACCAACCAAAAAAAACTCCTTTGTTCTCAATGAGATGCTTCTATCAGCCTAGTTTATTGAGGAAGCCAGCTACTTCTTATTTTGAAGAGTAGGCAATGGCCAATCATTACTGATTCCCACAGGGACCAGGCCAGAGGGCCTGGCTTTTGTCCTGTGGCATATGGCCGATGGGCTAGCTATGACGAGACAGTCTGGGGGTCTTCCCTGGAGAGCAGTGCTCTCTTCTGGGGATCTTAGGAAGCAGGAAGACCCTCCTCCTGTTGGAATAGTTTCAGTGCAAGTCTTGAAAGCAAGGCTTCCATGGTCCCTCAAATTTCCTCCTGTCTCTAAGCCCCACTGGTTTATTCCTTCTGACCCCCTCCTTCCTCTCCCTTGTACCTCCTCCTCACCTTCCTCCATTCCTTATAACTCCTGCCTTCCTTCTCAATTTCTAATATTAGACCTTCATGCTAAATATTCCCAGTGTGTTTTTCTGCTTAGAAGCCATTCTACTCCCTCTTCTTCGTTACACTGATCACTGAGTCATTTAGAGACAAGGAGACTGAAAATCCAACCAAATGGAATAAATGAATTCCACCTCTTTGCCTAGATTGCCTAGAGAAAGAAAAAAGAGCAAATGCTCAGTTTTTAAAAGAGTTTAGGCCAAACGGTGTTTGCCACGGCAGAGTGCCATAAAGCCATACTATGATGGATCCATTGTGGTGCATTTGGTTGATTTTTCTCAGGAGTTGGGTCGGAGGGTTATTCTCAGGTAACCTCAGCAAGTCTCCTTGGTACTGAAAGTCATTAAATCAGTTTCATTTCAAAGCATCCAGCATGAATGTCTCAGGAGATCGTATGGTCGGGCAGGGTGGCAAATGAGGGAGGAAAGAATGACAATGCCAACATTTCAGCTCTGAGCGTCTTCTTAGCATCAGTTTTACAAAATGTCTGAGCGGTGGGGTTTGAGAATCCAGTTCTGCTTTTCTGCTATGAAAGAACTGTTAAGAAGGTCTTAAGCTTTCAGAGGAAAGCTCTGATACTGACACAAGCTCCTTAAGACAGTCTCTATAGCCCAAGACATCAAAGGGCTGGAGAAGCATGGATATGCTATGTATTTATAATCATGTCACCGCCATAATTAGGAGTGGCCTTTAATCTTCTGTTCCAGCTTTCAAGGCACTGCTGTTCTGCAATCTACAGCTCCTATGAACTGGTGTTCTTCACTGCAGCTTCCCCGAGGGCAGCATTTGTGTAAGGAAATGCGGTCCTTCTGCCCGGGTGATGGGCACAGTACCGTGACCCAGTCTGCAAGAGGAAGAACACAGATCCTGCAGATTCATAAGTAGAAGTTTGAATAAAATTGATAATCAGTTGCACAGAAAGGCCCAACTGGGATTCTCCATCTTGACTGGTTAGGGAACTATTTCCCGAGGTTATGGAGTAAATGTAGAGCTTCTCCAAAATTAAGCAGAAAAAAATTCTGCTGGACTCTTCACCCTGATACTGAAGGTTTACGGAGGTGGGGTGGGGGTGGGGGTGGGTGTCATAAGCAAAAGCTTATCAAAGAGCCCTGACCAACAGAACATTTTGAAAACCAAGGAGATCAACAAAAACAATATTTGCTGTCCAGTATGCGACAATGAGGGAAGTTGGGGAATCTAAGAGACTGGTTTCCTGACCAGTCCAGGGCCTTGGACACCCTCCAGGAATATTTACAGAAGAATGAAATGTGTGTGAATGAATTGGAACACTGGCTTATACCTTTGGCTCATTTCACATGACCTTTCATTTCCTAAAATAGCAAATTACACGTTCATAGGAGACAATGATTTCCTTTCTTGACTTTACATTTAAAGACTAGGACTGCCTCCTAGCCTTCCCACCTTTGTAATTGCCTATACACCCGAGCAGCTCTCCAGAAGCACCCTCAGTGTTTACAATTTCCTCAAACATCTTCACCACGTGTTGAGGGGTCCCCAGTACTGCCTAAAATTACCTCCCGATGGCGGGGTGTATGTGATCAATAACAGACTTTCTCAAGTTGCTCTGGAGGCCTCTCACCTCATTGCTCAGCCTTTATTTTGTTAATAGCTGATCACTGTTAAGGCCATCGATGCTGATAAAGGGTTAGCAAGGAGTTCGAGTTTTAGGGAACTATTCTAACATGCAATACATTTGTATTAGTCAGCAAGGGCTGCCATAACAAAATACCCTAGACTGGGTGGCTTAAACAACAGAAATTCATTTTCTCACAGTTCCGGAAGCTAGAAGCCCCAGGTCAGGTTCCGGTGAGGGCTCCTCTTGTTTTGCAAATAGCCATCTTCTCACTGTGTCTTCACATAGCGAAGCGAGAGAGATCTGTCTGGCATCTATTCCTACAGAGACACTAATCATACAGGATCCGGGCCGCACCCTATGACCTCATTTAAAATTAATTACTTTCAGAAACGACCTGCCTCCACAGTCACGTTGGGCATTATGAGCTTAACATATGAATTTGAGGGAGACACAGTTCAATCCATAGCCATGAGCTTTTATCATAGTGGAAAAGTTTGAGTCTAAATCTGCCTGAAGGTGCAAGAATGGAATGGATGACAGCCCAATAGCTTATTCCTCCCAAGTTGTAATTGTGTGTGGCCTCTGGAAACTATCTTCCTTTACTTTTTTTTTCCCCCTCCTTTTTCTTCTTGCTGACATCACCATTAATTTCATCATTTTCCATATTATAACATTTAAAAACACCATAGCAAAAAAACCCCACTGTATGTACATTACAATACATGATGTCCTACCCAGTTTTCAGCATCCCCTCCTTGCCCAGCATAGTTTTCCTTTCCATGGCTTCCAACTGCATCTTCAACCTTTGGAGCATCTGCCTGATGTCCCAGATCTGCACACCTCTTCTCGAGTGACTTCCTCTGATGATTTCTGGTGTGCCTGGTCCTCCCGAGCCCTGCAACCTGCCCGTCTGCCTCACGAACAGACCTGCCAGGTAGCAGAGCACCTTGGCCACTAGATTTCTGTGCAAGGAGGGTCTTGCAGAAACCAGGGGCTCAATAAATAGAAATTTATAGAAAGAATTTATAGAAATTTATAGAAAGAATGGTGTCTGTCTGCCTGTCTGACCAAAGTGCCATTTTCAGAGCAGGTTGGAAAAAAGATATAACCAGTTGATCAATATTTGACACATTATTTTTATTCTGGCAAGAGCTGGACTAGGCATCCAGAGGGTCTGGTATTGATTCTCAGCTATGTCCTCTCCTACCCAGAGCAAGCAACCTTCTCAGATTTAGTGTCCTTTATTTTGAAAGGTGTGCCTCTACCTACCTTAGAACAATGTTAGGAGGATTATTACATGAGCTGATGAAACTGGATTCATCAGCAGAGCACTGAATAAGAAAGAGTTCTCAATAAATGTATTTTGAGCCTGAAAAATGTCACATGAGAATAGTGCATCTCTTCTTATTAATGTATACATAGGAGTTTGCTGGACTATTTACTATCTTTTAGGCAAATTCTCCTTGATTGGAGCACACTTCTACAAAGTAAATTATGGTTTCTTCCTTATGAATTATAAAATAGTCAGCTCCTCTTAAAATAGTTACTTGAAAGGACTTTTGGAGACCAAAGATAATAGTGATCTTTTTTTCTTAAAGAACAGCTCAGTAAAAAAAGTTAATCCTTTTAAAGAAAACCATTAATTCAGAAGACAGTGTTCAGGAACAATATATTAAGGAAATCAAATAATAAATACAGCCTGACACTTTTAATAATCATCAAACTTATTTTAATCTGACCTGATTTTATTCTTCCAAATATTTGAGTGGAAAATTATTTCAAGTAAGTCATTAAGTCTTAAGAATTGTCCCTCTAACCAAAAGTCTTCAAAATCATGATACTGACTCTAGCATTATAGGGACATATGTCAGCATGGTATCGATAGTCCATAGCTATAAAAACATTATATAATAAAAAGTCACTGCCAACAACTGAAAGGTGCTATGAAGAAAATTCCTTAGAAATGCATTAACAAACAAGAATGCCTTAAACACTTATATTAATGATCAAAGAAGACTGAAAAAATTAAATATACTATAAATAAGTTAAAAATAAAAATATATACCTAAAATAAACCGAATAATTAATTTAAATTAATCAGAAATTAATAAATTAAGAAACCAAAAAGGAAAAGACTAATGTATAATTAAATGGTTCTTTGACAAAAGCAAACAATACAATTGATAAATGGCTAACTCACCCAATCAAGCAAAAGACTGAAGTACAATTATTCAAAATAAGAAATGAGGAGGAAGTAACCTCAAATATAGAAGTTTAAATAATCTAAAGAGAATATTTTGTTCAGCTTTATGCAAAAAAAAACTTTGTAACCCAGACACAATGGAAAATATGAGACCAAAATATGACATAGATGTGATAACAAATCCAAACAGACCAAGTACCATAAAAGAAATAGAGAAAACTGTCAGAACTATGCCCCCAAGAGGCAAGAGGCCCAGCTGGTTTTGCAGAGGGATACTATGATAGACTTCAGGAAAAGATAATGATGTTACTAGAACTGACCCAAAGCATATCGAACTGAAGGAAATCATCTAAATCCTTTTTTAAAGAAAAAATATAATACTGATAACAAAATCTGAAAAAGATACACATATACAGAATATAGGCTTATGTCAAATGTCATAGAAAATTTGACATAAGGCTTATAGAAAATGTCAAAGCAAAAATCTTGAGTAGAATACAAGACAAACAATATCATGTAGTATATTAAAAGAATAATGCACCGTGACTATGTGAGATTTCCTGTAGAAATGAAAGAATGATTCAATATTAGAAAACTGAATAGCATAATTTACCACATTGTTAAACAAAAATAGGGTAGATTATCACTGGACTACGAGCAAGTGGAGACCCGTCTTTTCTGTTCGTTACTATGTTCCATGTAATCGCCATATTCCCTGGGACATAGTAAGTAGGGGCTCTTCTGTTAAAATGTATCAAGCAAGCAAATGAGAAGATATGCTAATGCCCATAGAAAAACATTTTTGTGAAATAGAAATAAACAGGTATCTCATTAAAAAGTGTGAAACTTCTATGTATGTATTTGTGTGTATACATATGTAGGTATCACCACAAAGGCTAGTGTGAGGCTTAATGTGGAACTATAAGCATTCCACTAAAGTTGAAAATGAAATAAGTGTATCTATTACAACCATTTCTTAACATTGCTCTAGAGACACCAGTCTATACAATTATATGAAAGAAGAGGCATGAATTTTGAGAGAAAGGAAGTACAACTATTATTATGTATGTACAACGTAACAGTATACTTAGAAAACATAGGAGAATAAAATTCCAAATAATATAAGCCAAAAACTTGATAAAGAGGTCTGTGTACATTGTTAATATAGCAAATTAAATAATTTTGTATAAATAAACTAAAACTAGAAGATAAAATGAAATAATAGTAATAGCAAAGTTAAAATACGTGGGAAGATACATTAAAAATGTGTTAACATCTATGTGGTTGAAACTTTAAAATGCATCCAGGGACACAAGGAACTATTTAATGAATAAGAGGCTCACCGTGTTCTTGAACAGAAATACGAAGCATCATAAAGATGCCAATTCTCCCTAAGCTAATCTATAAAATAATGTAACCCACAGTACTTTTGGAAGGAGAGGGGCAAACAAGCAGGTTCTATTCTCTATAATTTAAAAATAATAAGCAAGAAGAGTGAACAGTATTTTTTAAAAGTAGAGCCCCCCCACTATAATTCACAATCACAATATAGGTAGGTCACTGGGAAGGCAGTATAGCAGGTAATGACTCTATAGCATCTTCCTACACTGGTAGACAGTGACTGCAATGGAGGGGGTGAGGACTTGATAATATGGGTGAATGTTGTTGCTTGTGTGAAACCTTCGTAAGATTGTATATCAATGATACTTTAATAAAAAAAAGTAGAGCCCCACAATTATTAAAATATATTATAAGCTATAAGAATTAAAAGAATGTTGCACTGTTTCTTGACTATGCAGAACAATGAATGGTTCCAAACAGAAATGCCACAAGTAAACCTGAATTCATGTTATAAAGGCAGCGTTTCAAGTCAATGCAGTCAGCATGGATTATTTAATAAGTGGTATTGGGATATCTGGGTTACCATCTGAAAAATAAAGGTATACCTTTGGTGCATATTTTACATAAAATAAAATTCAGATGGATCAAAAATTTAAATACAATTATGAAAATACTAAAAGTACTTGAAGTATATTATGAGATTCTGTATTATAGTTTTCGTGGGGAAATTCTTACTAAAAAGGACACAAAACTCAAAAGCAAATATGAAGATCCACACGTTTGCTCACAATAATAAAAAAGCTTCTGCGTGGCCAATGGGGGATGGGAGGGTACATAATAAACAAGATCAGAAGGTAAGTAAAATGGAGGTAATACTTGCAAATAATAGTACAGATAAACAACTAATTTCCTTAATATATAAAGATTTCTTGTAAATCAATAAGATAAAGGCCAGTAACCAGTAGGAAAATGAGCAAAAGACACAGAATATTTATTTATTTAATATTCTGTGAAGACTCAAATATAAGGGTGTTCAACCTGACATTTTCATGAAAATGAAAAATACAATCAGATATGTCTCTGTTACTGCAATATCTCTGACACCAAAAGCAATGGTGTATTTTTTCCCTACATATGTGTGTAACTACGGTAACAATATTATATATAGCAGTAATAGTAGTATAACTTCATTCGGGTACCCGGACCCGATTCCAGTGTGTGTAAGTATGTGGGAGGGGGTCTTCCCACCATACTTACACCAAGCAATTCTCGAACACCAGCAGGGTGTCCAAGAACTCAAGTTAATTCTGATGCTATCTGCCCAGAGACAGCACCGGATTCCCCAGGCGAAGGGCTCCATCCTACAAGACAGCCCTCCACCCCCCACCCAGACGCTGGGCACCAGCCCCAGGCAGTTCCCTGTGCTTCTGACCTACCAGATACAGATTGGAGGTTCCCACAACCTTCCCCTTAGGGTCTATTAATTTGCTAGAGCAGCTCACAGAACTCAGGAAAACACGTTTACCAGTTTAATAAAGGATACCGTAAAGTTAACAACCCGATAAAGAGAGACATAGGGCAAGGTCCCAAATAAAGGAGCTTCTATCCTCACGGAGCTTGGGGCCTGGCTCACTGGCCTGGGGAGGCGTCCTGGTTCCCCGAACACAGAAGCTCTCCGTAACCAAGAAGCAGGAGCCAACCCAGCAGAGAAGGCAGAGCAGAGCAGAGAGAAAGAGCTCTTCTCAGCGGGTTTTGTGAGGGCTTCATCACATCATCATGATTGACTAAAATTATTGACCACTGGCTGATTCTGCCGCCAGCCCCTGCCCTGGGATGGGATCCAAAAGTCTCTCATTAGCATGACAAGACACCCATTTCACCTTTAAGACTGCC
The DNA here is from genome assembly GCA_029783875.1 of Phataginus tricuspis. NCBI lineage: Eukaryota > Metazoa > Chordata > Mammalia > Pholidota > Manidae > Phataginus > Phataginus tricuspis. The sequence goes on along the minus strand of JAQQAC010008525.1, from coordinate 3,745,033 downwards.
ATGTTTTTAGGAACTGTGGATAAGACCAAACATACCTAGGAAATATATATTTGGTCATATGAATGACCAAATATGTATTTCTTGTAACTCATTACATCACACCTACCATAATTTCACTTAGACTAAAAGTAAAGAAAAGCTTGATAAAGCTATGTATTGATCATGGTGTGGGAAAATAGGTACTCCATTCTTTGTTAGGGATCTAGAGAGTTGGCAAAATCAACAAAATGTAAGACACGTCCTTTTTGTCCCCATAATTTCACTTCTAGGAATTTATACTCCAGACATATTCCCACATGTGTACAGTGATGTATGTACAAAGATGCTTATCACAGCATTGTTTGAAATAGCAAAAGAGAGCACACAACCCCAGTGTGTTAGATAAATTTCAGCACTTCCATACAATGAAAGACTATGCAGTCATTCAAAAACAAAGAAACAACTCATAGGTGGTGATATGTGAGTCCCCGAGGCTGCTGTTGATGAGGGGAAATTGTCTCCCTATCCTTCTTGTTTCTTTTGGCTGGTCTAATAATTAAATGGACACAAGACAAATTAAAGGAACAAAAAAAGAATTTTCATTCATAAGGAGGTCTCATAGCTCCAGGACCTAGGAGTGACCAAAGCAGACTGTTTAAATACCTTTTAGACAAAGAAAAATAAATCTGTGAAGAACTGACAAGACAAACTTAGGCTCAGGTATGAATTATTGGAGAAACTGAGTGGAGTGTGTTTACAGCCTCCTCAGCCCTGAATTCCCTCTCTCTGGTACAAGGATGTCCCTCTCCCTTCTGCTGCAGGGAGGGTGACTTTCACTTGGGACATTTATTTCCTGTTTTCAGGGGGAAAAGGAGGGTCAGAGTGTCCTTTTAGCATCAGCTGCTTCTCAAGTAACTTTAAGTCAAAATAATCAATATGCCACTTCAGTGTATCATGGGGTTGAGACAGGGACCGTGGGTGTAGTCAGAGTAGGGGGAGGGTCTCCGGAAAAAGCAAGGCAGGATATTTGCAGTCAGAGCAATGTAACTACATGCAAGGAAACTCCCTGTGTTAAACATTCAGCTCTAGAGTCATTCTTCAGTGAGATCAGTTAATATACCCCAGATAAGAAAAGTAGCACATGTTTTTATTATGTTAATCATTTATAATCATGTGTAAGATTCACTTTAACATGCCAAAAGGCCCAGGCCTATGTGCTGTCTTTCCTCCTTCAGATCTGATGAAATGGTTTGCAAACTGGGCAAACTAATTTAGAAGCAGGCCCAGCCATAAACAACACAGTAAAAGGCAAGAAGGATTCCACCTTAAAGATAAGACTGCATTTTAATATCCAAGAAGTTAAGACGTTAGAAATTCTCAACTTACTCTTTAGCAAACAATACCTCAGCCCACCTTGGGGGCTGAGCAGGTGGCCTTGTTTCATATGCCCCCAGACCAAGATGCTGGTGTCTCAGGGAGAAATCATCAGAGCAGGAAGTTGCTTGTGTTAATTCTAAATATTCAGGGACTACTTAACAAGTCCACACCCCTACGCTTTTTTTCATATTCTCAAAAAATCCTCAACTGCCTATAAAACCCCTAGACAATGCACCACCCCAGACTCTCTTGTCCCCTCCTGGCTGAGTCAGGAGCTCTGTCCTTTCACTTTACCTCTAAATAAAAGCCTGTGCCTGGCTCTCCTACCTTGAGTGTTTGTGAAGCTCATTCTTCGGCTTCGTGAACAAGCACCCCGGCATCAGGGTGGCCTACCCTAACTGCCATCATTACTAAATAATAAAATCAAGGTGACAAGCCCCATGAATAGTATGCTGACATTTGTGTAAAACAAAGAAAAAGAGAAGCCTGTATTGACATATGTGGCTCTCCATTCATAGGGTACCAGGAGAGGCCCCCGGGGCCTGACCGCAGTGCGTCTCCCCCAGGAGGAGCTGCTGCTTGGACAGAGATGGGTGTGAGGAGACCATTTCCCAAACCTATCCCTTTTATAGCTTCGATTTTGTATCAAAGACACATATTGTTTTAAAAATAAATAAAAGAAGGTTTAAAGTTCTTTTCTTTAATGAGACCTTTCCGTTTACAGAGAATCAAAAAAAAAAGTTCGGTGTGGAGAGAAAACAGGATTTAAAAGCAATAGTATTACAGGAGGTGACCAAAGACTAGAAAAGCAAATGTGCTTCACCTTTTCTGCTTTTCATATACGTAACTATACAAAAAATAATATTTAAGTGAGTTTTTCTCATAACAACTATATTCCTCTCTTGGTCTCTGCTCCTAATGTTTATAATGAGATCATTGGATTACATGCTCTCCAAGGTCCTTCTAGAACCAGAATTCTATAAAACATCACTCTGATTTTTCCCTGAGGTCATTTTATTAACTTGCTTCAATATTAGCCCACAAATTAGGGATTACAAGCTGCTAACCATTGTTATGAACTTACTCTTCATTTAAATAAAATAGTTCCCTTATCAACCTTTCCCTTTAAAGACAAGTTTATATCAACAGACTCTGTGTATCTCTTTTTAATTAACAAAGTTTGTATTTATGTACATACCAATTTATACCGTTGTCTGTTTTCTAAGAGCCAGTCTTCTTCCTAGGTTCAAACTATGCCTAATCGAAATTTAAAAACATGGCAGACTTTGTGTCTAAACTGGAGATACAAAGTAATTTTTACTTAAAGTATTTTTTAAAGTATAGGACAATGCTCAGGAAAGAATTGTTCACTTCCTGTTAACTTAAATGGTTTTCTGAAGAGTTTTCTGCTCTCTTTTCTGAAAGGCACCTGGGGGGGCCAGGATGTGCCCCTCTTCTGGACCCAGGCCCAGCCATGGTCACCAGAAGGTGACCACTTCTGAAAAGTGGTCTGTTTTCCAGGGGCCAATTTAGCCAGTGAGTACATTACCCAACTCCTCAGCCCTTTTTCATCATTCCCACTTGATTCTGCTATTTGGTAATTTCCAGTAAAGCACTGGTGCCTTGTTTTCTGCTTTACTGAAAAATTTGTGGGAGAGTTCCTTAGGTTACTTGATCAAAATACATTTTAGAGCTTGAAAAGAACATAGTTTTTTTTTAAAAGATTGCTCGGATTCAAATCCCTGTTCAGTGACTTGTTAGTTGTGATGTAATGACATGAAATAAATCTCTCGGGCTATTAGCAACTCCAATTTCTTATTCATAAAATGAAAATAACAACACCTACCCTTACAAGGGTTTTGCAAAGATTATAAAAAATACATAATACATATAATAGATGATATGTGTAATATATACAGTATATATTGCATATGTATATAAAATATATATCTGCTGTGTATTATATCATATTTTTAGTGTAGGGCTTAGACATGGACTTGACTTGTTATTTAACCACTTTGAACCTCAGTTTCCATTTCAGGAAAATGGGCATAGTAGTAGTTCCTAACTCATGGTGTTGTAGGAAGGGTTAAATAATGAATTTAAGCACTTACACACTGGCAAACAGTGGAAACTCCACAAGCATTGTGATGGTTGTTCATTTCTTTCATGACCATCCACAGATGCAGAGGTTTGGTGGAATTTTAGAGGTGCTTCAGGCAGGGATCCCAAGAGCAACCACACAGAGCCAGTGTGGCCGGGGCTCTGGGAGAACAGCAGGATTCGCTCTCCCTGCTCCCTGGACAGAGACAGTCTCTGTGCCTGGCTTTGCATTTTCAGTAGATGGCATAGGCTTCCTCAAAGAAGAGGGCAGGCCGCAGGATGGCTGACAGAGGAGGACTGGGCATGGAGAGACATGGTTCTACCAGCAACATCGACACCACCCATTCCTGGCTCTGCCCCCTCACCTATTTAATAAGGGTTCATCTAGTTTCAGGACAACTGTGAAATACAAGTTCTCCAAACCCCTTGGACCTGACCCCTAGAACTTCTCTTGGGAATGGGCAGCGGATAGGAGCGCATCGGGAAGGGGAGGGGCTGCAAGTGGAAGTGGCGCTTCACAGAGGCCCTTTCTCCTAGGCCCCAAGGAAAGAATAGCACTGATCCTGCGGTAACCCCTGAAGCTCCCTCCAGGAAAACTTCAGACCACAGAACTGCCAAATCCGCATTATATGAGAAGCCAGAGCGGATGGATGGCAGGGCACACACTGGAGTCCCCGAGCTTCAGGCTATGGCACCAGCAGTTTTGAGGGCATCCAGCTCATTCTAGAGTATTGATTCAGCCACAGCAATGGGTATTCTGCTTAAAGAGAAAGTTTGTTTGTGAATCAGTCCCAGCCTGTCCAGATGGGGAGAAGAACAGCACCAAGGGTGGACAGGGGCAGCTGATCACATCCCCAGCACACAATTCCAGGCAACTCCAGGCACTGGCTGAGTGCTTTATTGTCTGAGAGCTTTAGACCCAAAGTGGGAAAGCTTTTCAACTCAATTAGCACTTAATAGTCCTGATGCTCAATCATAGGGGTCAGCTGTGAAGTTACTAAAGCCATTACTGGGGCTGGAGTAGCCAGGTGTGTTTGAAATGTCAGTGCATTTGGCCTGACACCACCTTCCCACTTCCCACTGTCCCTCCCAGACAGGTCCTGATATTTCGTAACATTTCACAAGGGCAGGAAGTCATCCTTCAGTGCTGGAATCGGGAACCCCGAAACACCATGGGATCAGCTATGGCTCTTCTCTAGACCTGGGGAAATAAGCCCACATCAGGAATGTGGAAGGAGTTGGAGATGCGGCCAAGGCAGGCACGTGAGTTCTGAAGCAGGTGAGCTCTGTCTCCCAGGGGGTCTCTGGCATGCTACCAAAGCATCAGAGGAGGTGAGGGGGTGGTAGGGGTGGAGAAATGAGCCTGCAAGGGCTGTGGAAGATGTGGGAAGCCCCAGCTCAATGTCCCGATAGCAAAAGAGACTATCAAAGGAGAGTAATAAAATATGAAGGGAAAATATAAAAGAATTATCACAGGAATGTCACCCTTTGTATGCTGATGTTCTGAGAGCAAACTGCTAGGCCTTTTTCGGTATGATCCTTACCCACTGCCCCTTCCTTCTTTGCCTGTACTCAGTTCCCTGGGCGGCCTCTTTGCATCTAGGTAGAGCCAAGTGGCAAGATGTCACAGTGGACTCTGAGCAGAAGTGGATTTTGCCATCTCTGGACTGAGGAGGTCGAGAGTGGGCATGCCTTCTCCAAGATCAGAGGACCAAAGCAAAGCTCTGAGGGACTGCGGAGGATGGAGCCACAACATTTTAGGAGCCTGGGTGCCTTAGGTCTGCAAAAAAGAAAGCTCTCCACTCCCACCCTAGGCAGCAATCTGAACAAAAAGTTAACCTTGAACCTCCCAAACCATGGAGAGTTTAGGTTGTTTGTTATGACAGCTACCATCAACTACCCTGACTGCAAAATGATATAGTCAGAATTACAGACCAAACTACTCATTGGAGATATATTCATAAGCAACAAAATAATTGAAATTAACTGTCCAAAAACAGAGAATTGGTTAAATAAATTATGCCACATGACATAGCTGTTAAGACACATCTCTAAAATAATGCTTAATAACAAGGTGATATGATATAAAATAAAGTGAAAATTGTTTTTGACTGCAGAGTCTAGCAACCAAAAATTAATTTCAAAATAACTCAAATGCTTCCCTTCATCTCTGAAGTGGATTTATAGGTCACAGAATTATGTTCAAATTCCCTCTTTCTCTTCCACCCACTCTCCTTAGCAGCTACCCCCATAATTCTCTTCAAAAATACTTGCTTCAGCTCTTCTTCATCAGCCCACTTACCTGTAACTCACCCCTCTTTTTCTCCCCCCAACACTGCACACTCCAGACCTGAAGGGCTGCTCTACCAGCAGAAAAGGAAGAATGAGCCAGGATCCTCACCTGACCCTAAACTGCTTGATGATGTACCTGGCCTCCTGCTGGGCTACTGCTTCCACACCTGCAGGCAATGAGCTATTACTGACTGAGTCACTATATAAAGAGCTCTGCTCAGTGCTCTGGGTTGAGGCAGAGACAGAGGTCAGACCTGTGCACTGTTGGGTGCAGGCGTGATTCTAGTGCTCAACCTATCGCCAGGAGTTTAAAGCCAGGTATAAACCTTTTTACCCCAAGAACATTCTGTTGTCATTTTGTAGTCTCATCGAATCCATAGTGAACTTTCCCGGAGCTGAAATTCTCAGGCAAGATACCCACACACACCATTCCAAACAAGGAAATGCCTAGGCAACTTTGGTTGTCCAGCCCATTCACTATTTCATCCCACCCGCTGCATGGCATTTTTATAAGACTGCATGCCTTTCAGATCAAGAGCTCATACTTCTACATTGATACATAATAAAATACTTCCCTACCATAGCCCTCTTTGCCTGGAGCTTCTATATTTTCCTAATCACTTTGCAGGGGAAAGTGTTTTACCTTCATGTGAGCCAAATGCATTAGGAATGTGTCACTTTGAAGAGAGGCTGCCTCAATCCTTGAACCTAAAAGAAGCAGAGTGCCAGTTACTTACCCAAGCCACTGTTTACTTAGGGCACCCATTCAGAGCTCCACCATGATCTTGTTAACTGAGCCTTCACAGTTGATAGGTGTCAGTTAGTTAAATAATAAAACTCTAAGCTATCAGACAGTGGGGGTAATGAAACATGTCTTCCAGGATGTATATGTTGCCGGTTTTTTATTTTTGCACAATGAGAGACCCTTTGCAACTCTGACCCCACCTGCAAGTGATCTTTTTCCCATGGAGTATGCATTTCAGCTTCAAGAAAACACAGACAGCAGGGCAGGCAAAGAGACCCCAGAAAGATAAAAAGAAAGCTTTGAAACTGAATCTTACAGGGGAGAGCAACAGGCATTTTGCAGAGAGCTCTCAGGGAGAAAAAATGTTCCTCTGCTCTCCAAGATTCTTCTGACTTGCCCAAGAATCAAACTGACATCAGACAGATTAACAGGAGAAAAAAAAACAAGTTTAATTACATGCTCACAGAGGCCCAATAATGAAATTAGACCCAAAGAAATGACCAAGGCAGGCTGTTTTTATACTTTTTAGACCAAGAGACAATACGTCTGTAGGGAATTGACAAAACAAAGAAAACATGTTCAGAAGCTTCAATCAGTAAGGAATTCTAAACAGAATTTGGGCTGGGGTAGTAATTAAGTAGAAGTAGCAAGATTTGCTGATGCAGCCTCCCCGGCTCTGGTGATAAGGGTGTCTCTCCACCTCCCAGTCCAGGGAGGGCACCTTTCACACGGGAGATTAATCTCCTGCTTTCTAGAGACAAAGGGGGTCACAATGCTGGCTGTGAATAAAGTGAAACTTCCTGTGGCCAGGATTCTCACCAGGCCCTGGTTAGCTAGCTCACTACACACGTGTGGGCAATACGTTGTTACTGACTCTTTATAAAGAGCTCCACCCAGTGCTCTGGGTGACACGGTGGCACGGCTGCAAGGCTTCAGGAGAGCAAGGCTGGAGTGGTGGCAGCGCTGAGGACAGAGACTGAAACGGCTGTGGGGGTAGAGGCCCAGAGTCAGAGACCGGCTTGCTGCATGCAGACTCACTCTGAGTGGGCGGGATTCTAGTGACTGACCTGCCACTGCAGGAATAAAGTTGGGTATAAACCCTTTCACCTCAAGAACGTTCCATTGTCATTTCTCGGTCTCATTGAATCCATAGTGAACTTGCCTGGGGCTGCAACCCATTGGCAAGATACTGTCTCCTGAGTAACTTTTAATTCAACATCATCAATATGCCAAAGTGCCCACCCTGGGATGGCCTGCCCTTAGCCCTGATGGAATATCAAGGGAAAGCCACTATTTCTATTTCTTTGTAGTCAACTCTACTCAGAACTTTGAGCTACAACAGCGGCAGGGACTAGACTCCTTTCTCATTAGTAAATACAGAGTTTGCATCGTCTCAGCTGCCCAATCTCAGAGAAGGCAAGGGAAAAGGTGCCGAAGGTCAGAACCTGGGTTTTGAAGGAGGAGGACTCTGAAGGGAGCAAGACGAAGGTGATGCACCGAGGCAAAAAGCTGAGTCTCACCAATCCTCGGGAGGAAGGCTAATTTTAAGAACTTCGGTAAAAATTACTTAGGTTTTTCAATCAATCCTTTTACTGTCTTGATAAAAGCAGAGGGAGAAACAACCTTAGTGATTGTTATGGATCAGTATCTGGACCAGGGGGTGTCGTTGGCCAGAGCAGTGATATCAGAACCGTTCACTGGGCATCACAATGGGCTGGGTGCTTAGGTGCTGTGGCCGATCCGCCCCGCCACACCGCAGGGCGGGCGTGAAGAGGCCCGTTTCACAGAGCGGGAAACGGAGGCTCAGAGAAGCATAGGTGATGCTCTGTTGTAACCATCAAATACAGACAAGCTTCAAGAAGAGAGGGCCCCTGTAATCAAATCTCAACTGCTATTTAATTACTTTTTCTGTACTTGTATTATTAAACTTTTAACGAAATCGAAATACTCCATCTTGTATTTTGTGCCCTGCTTTTTCACTATTTCCTCCCATCATTTAATAGTCTTTGGGAAATCATTGTTAATGAATGAATTGTTTTCCATGTTTCAGTTGTGCCATCCATTATTTATCCAACCCCCTATTGTGGGACTTTTAGGTGGTTTCTGGTATTTTTCTCTATTACACTAATGGCTGACGATGAATATTCTTGAAGATAAATCTTGTACATAAATTCGATTAGCCTTAGGATAAAATCCTACAAGTGAAATTACTGGCTCAAAGTGTATGAACATTTTAAGGCTGTTGATACACAAATTGCCAAATTACCCTTTACAATGTTTGCTCCAATTTACACCCCCACCAGCAGCAACAGAGGAAAACATCCTCAGCAGCAAATGGTGTGTGTGTTTTTTTTAACTTTCTACTAATTCAATGAGGAGAAAATCACAGATTTATAACTTGCATTTTCTTAATGGGTAGTGAAGTCAACCATCTTTCCGTGTTTATAGGGCATAAGCTTCTGTTCTACCGTGAATGTCCCATCATGTCCTAGACCCCTTTCTCCACCACTGTGTTTGGAGATGCTGGTGTTCAGAACCTTTTCAGAGCCTAGTGTGGTTCTGCTGCTAATGAGGAAGAGGCCTCTCTCTGTGAAAGATGGTTGCTCGTTAATACTGAGCAGAGTCATCACCCTAGGGCCTGGCCAGGGCACTGGAAGGGGCATCTCCCCCACAGTGGCTCTGTAGGAATTATCAGGTCCTTGAATTTAGAAACTCAACAACCAGGACTGGTCCATCAGGACTAAATAACTCTGCAGTGTGTAATTGCTCGTGACCTGCCCTTCCTCCTGATTGAATCAGGCCAAGGTGCCATAGGGGCACAGGGCGGCTCTCTCCTCCTAGGAGTGGGGCTGAAAGGCCAGCAAGGAGCAAACCATGCCTGTGGACGTGGAGATATCTTCTGGGGAACCCTGAGACACAGCAGGAGGAAAGAAGGGTGTCATCCTCACACTTCTGGAAAGAGAGCAATGCTCCAGGAAAGGACATGGAACTCCTGTAGGAATAAACATGAACCACACAGTAACCCACAAGCAACTTGACCTCTGTGGTTGGAATTAATAATCCCTTGTCTGTGCACGTGCACCGCTTGCCCTGTGCCTCTCTCCATCACTAAGCAGTGCATTCTGGTTTGTGGTCATCTGGTTGGTGGTTTATGTCCTTGTCTCCCCCATTACAATGTCAAGTTCAGTGCATCCATTTCCTACTACAGCTCAAACCCACATTCCCCATAATGAACAAGTGAATGAATGCGTGAACAAAACAATTCTTGTATAGCATATTCACACTATGCCTAAATGACAAGTCTATGCAGCTGCTTCCCCCATACAGCTGCAGACTCTTTGAAGACATTTGTATTTCTCCTTAGATGCCTGGCGCATGGAAGGGATAAGTGCTTGTGGAAGGAATGAATGAACCAAACCATGCTTGGACCACCATAATGCCTAGCTGAGCTCAACTTTTGAGAAGGTCCTCCATCAGGGGACATGTAAAATGCAGCAGTATTTGCAACCATTCCCCATTGTCGCTCGTGCTGGATGGAACTTTCTGCCAGGAGTCGTTTTGCGCAGGTCATGGGCAGCTGGAGTAACGTTGTGCGACAGCTGCCCCCACAGGACTTTCAGAATAATGAGATGTCTGTCTCCCCAGCCAGACACTGCTGAAAACCACATTTCCCAAAGAGAAAGATTTCACCAGTATGCACCTGCGCACACATGTGTTTACGTATGCAGGTAACAACAAGCTCTGTCAGGGCAAAAGTCAGCCTAAATGCACAGAAGTCACGTGCCAGCCCCTGATGGCAGGTGAAAGGGGTGTGTTCTATAGGAACTGCCGCAAACCAAACCTTTGACTGAATCAGGCACAGACTGTCGGGAGAAACAGGCTGTTGTCTCATTTAATTAGGAGTTTTGTCATGGGAACTCACCCCAGAACTCAAACACTCTGGGGAGAGGCTCCCCGTCACCCACAGAGCAGGGCAATGACAGCCTGGGCCGGCAAATCTCGCAGGCGGAATTCCTGGGCTCAGCACCTCAAGTCAGCCCTGCAGGAAGGGGCGTCCCGGTGCACCCCTGCCATCGCGGACACCCAAGGAGCTCTCGCCTTACTGAATAATTGAACTTTCCATCCAAAAGAGCTCCTGTTCTCTCCTCCAACCAACATTAGAGCTTCTAAATATTTCAGGATTCCTGGGTTGGGTAGGGTCATCCAGCCTGCCCTCTGGGTAATGTAAAGCCAACACCAGCTGCTCCAGTGAGGACTCTACGCAAAGCTGCAAAGATGGAACCCACGTTCATGCCCTTCAAACCCCTCATGCCCAGCCAGGGCCCTTTTCCACTGCATTCAATGGTCCATCTGTTTCATGGGCAATTATCGAGCACCTGCCGAGAGGGAAGTCCTGCCGTCCCTGCAAAGAGAACGACCCCGAAGAGGAGGGTGTGGGACAGTGGGGTGCTCAGACTCCTCCCGCATGCCCACGTCCAGCTGGCGCCTGCTGCTCCTGCTGTGGTGAGGAACCCCAGCCACTAAGAGTCAGCTCCCCCCCGGCGGTGCCTGGGGCCTTGATAAGGGCTTCCACACAGCCCCGATCAGCCTCAGGAGGCCTGAGGGACCACTTGGTCTCCAGCGGGCTGTTACTCAGCCATCTCATGAGTAACTCCTGTTACTACAAAGCAAGCTCTTTGAGCCTCTCCACACATGGATTTGTTTTCCCCAGAAAGAGCTTCCAAGGAAGACGGAAAGGGGGGTCTTTCCTGACTGCTCTGCTCTGACACTGCCCTAAAGGCAGCCCCTGCCCCACGGCCAAGCACAGCAGGGCAGCCATGAGTAGTTGCCACACCCCCAGGGCTGCCATCTCCCGGGTCCCATGCAAGCACACAGAGGGCTCTGAACCCACCAGAGCCACGGTCCGTGGCCGGCTACCCAAGGGGTTACCACCCGGAGTGCTTGCCCTCTGGGTTCTGGCGCTGTGGAGGCTCCATGCATGCAGCCCACTGCTATGTGTACGCCTCCATCCGCAGAGAGCACAGCCACTGAAGTCTGAACCTCACCTTAGACAGCTGTGCTTGAGAAGCTGGAGGTGGCTACTTCCAAGCCAGCTTCCCATGTGGGAAGTTGGTGGAACCGCACAGAAACCCTCTCAGCCAGGAGACAGAGGAAGAAGACATGATGTGTCCCCTTGTTACGCTGTCCAATGCTGGGTCCCTCAGAGAACCACGCCATCTGCCTCTCTTCCCTGTCTTCGGTCCCCTGCTAAGGAACTCTCTCTCATGTCCCCTCCGAAGAGACAAACTAAACCTCCTCCTGGGGCATGGCCTGGAGAGGGGGGCTCAGCTTAGGGCCAAAGCTCATCCCCCTCCCTCTTTGCACCATGAGACCTGTGGGTGGGGCTCAGGCCAAGACGCACGCATGATGCCTCATCTCTCAAACCCACCAAACAGTAAGAGAGGAGGTACAAATGCCCATCCTGAAAGATCCTTACTCCATCTTCTAATCGGTAACATGATCCTGGAAGTTCTTCAACTGCCACCCTCACTTTCTTAGCCACAGAGGTGCACACACTGGGATGCCAGGGGCACACGGGCACCCTTCCCCACCCCCATCACCCTCAGTTCTACCCCTGAGCTATATAGTGTTCACTGATAGCGGGGTGCATACAACCTGTTCCAGGGATTTTTCATTTCCAAGGGCTCTCGAATGCAGAGAATGCTCTAAGAGTGCAAGGAAGTTTGCTCTAACATGAAGATATGGGTGGTCTGGCAAACACCTAGGGTTGGACTTACTAAGCCTCTCTTAAATCTCACCGCATAGACATCTGTCCATCTGAAGGTCCCTCGGGCTGACCTGCACTGGCCTGTGTGTTTCTCTTAAGGATGCTTATAATATTGTACCTCCCAGCTTAAGCTAAAGCTTTAGGAAAAAGGCGGGACCCAGACCAACAGGCAATCATATTTACCCATTGACCTACCATCTTCCTCCCCAACTTTGGAAATTCTAGCAAAACATATTTCAATTCTCACTTTCAGGTGAAATCACTAACCTCTACATAATTAACCTTGCATCAGTACAAGGGCTTGCAGTCTGTCCGTACATGTCTACTGGTCTGGCTGCCCAGGGCAGGGGAGGAACAAAGCTTTCCCAGAGGGCTTTCTTGGAGCTTCAGAGACTAAAATTTGAGGATTTATGGGGCATATATGGTTGCAAGTGAAAGAGGGAGACCCCAACAGTAAGAGAGGAGAGAGGGGGATCCAAGCACTGTTCCTCTGCAAGCTCCTGTAGGAACTGGCATCTCTCCCCAGCACGACCATGAAACATTAATGTTAACAAACATCTCTACCCCCTTTTCCTAACACTCAATTATTGTTTTTAATGTTTTAACTTTGTGTATTCTTTTAGAGACGGATCACTGAATGATGTATTTGAAACCAGGCCTTCTGCCTCCGTGAATTGGAACGTTAATATCTGATACAGCCAGGATACTGCGTCGCCTCCTGGGACCCCAAGTGCTCAAGACCACAGAGCACTGATGATACACCATCAGTTGCTTGAACAGACCCCACCTCCACCCCACTCTGTATCTTCCCAGTGCCCAGCTCTGGGGGCCTCCACACTGCTGGGTGCCGGGAACTAATCCTGAGAGATATGCCCACTAAAACAGGATTCTGTAGTCAATGAAATAGGGAATCTTTCATAGTTTATATCCCCTTTTCGGATAGACACTAATATTTTTTGTCAGTAAAGCCTCTTAGATGACCTTCAGGAAAGACACCTGTTTTTTTCCAAACTCACTAAACCTTTCCCCATATTGACATTTTTGTTAATGTCCTGCGGGCTGTGCTCCACAAAAACACTTGGTAGGTCTTTTCCAGAAGGGCCTAGAGTGGTGTTTTCAACAATAGTTCTGCAAATGCAGCAGTGAACTTTCCATGACTGTTTCAAGGCTATGTTTAATTAAAACCAAGGGCATGATTCCTAAAATGCAATTCAATGAAGATAATTATGTGAGGAAATAAACTAATATGGTTCAAGTATTTGGCCGTCTGGTTGTTCAATGAGATCCATACGTCTCAGAGTGCCTACAGGGTGGATGGAATGGGGAGCTTGGACGGTCACCCCTATATGGCATGTCTCTCCCACAATTTGTGTGTACAAACACCCAACAATTCAAGCTCAGACTCTCAGAGGGAAAACAAAAGAACTATTATCTTACTTCAATAAATGCGGATAGGATACATATGCTTTGGAAACAAGAAAAGCAAATGACAGATATGCCATCTGGGTACGGAAATCAATGGGCTGATCGGCATTTCCACCCAAATGGAAGTCTCCACCCTCCTTAAGGACGGGAAGCGTGAGGTCACACCACGGTGAGAGGAGACAGCCAAGCCCAGATTTCTGAATCCCTGTGATGGCCGTGCTCGGTGATCACTCACCCACCTGACGTCCCAGAGACGTATTTATATATTTTCTTGAGTATTTTGAACTGCATTGCGGGCTGGCCATTTTAACGCATGCAGTTTATAGCGTTATATTTTGTTTTTATTCAGTAGACTGAAGTCTGAGATCATGGGCAATAGGGAACCAGAAAGGACAGGGAAGAGAGGAGGAAGAATGTGGGTGACGTGAGCCCTCCTGAACTCCTGCCGATTTTGCTTGAAACTTCATCTTTCCGATATTCTAACCGCAAACCCAGTGACGGTCGTGGTGGCGGTGGGCGCTACGTTTTACCGAGCGCCTGCTCTGTACTATGTACCATGTCCTCTCTTAAGCACACGTTCTCAAACTCCCTTGCTGGTTTCTTCTTATTTTTCTAACTTTTAAATATTAGAAGGACCCACAGACCCCTTCTTTTCTCTACCCCCATTTACTCTCTTGATGATCTAAGCAACCCCGACATTTTACAAACTATTTGACACAGTGATGATTCCCAACCTATGTCCCGACCCAGCCTCTCCTGGGCCCCGGACTCTCCGATGTGCTGTCCACACATCTCCTCCTCTGGTTGTTTGACAGACACCTGCAACTTCCCGCATAGCCAGACGTCCAATTCCAGCGCCTTTGCTCAAAACCAAAATCTTCTCCTGCTCTATCACTTGTTTCAGTATATGGTGACTCCATTTTTTCCAGTTGCTCAGGACAAAAATCTTGAGGTCAGTCTTTGCATCTCACTGTGCACATACCCCACCCTGTAGGTCAGCAGATCCTACAGGTTCCACCTACTGGATGTACTGAGGGCCTGGTGATTGTTTACCACTAACACCAGCACCACAATCCAAGCTATCATCATCTCACACCTCCCAGCTGGTCTCCCTGAATCTCTGATTACAGTCTTAAAATCTGCATTGCACCGACGCCTGAGTGATCCTTCAAAAATATGCATCTGCCAGGTCATTTCTCTGATCAAACCCTCCAGCGGCTTTTCCATCTCACTTACAGTGACCCTGCAGAGCCAACATAATCCGACCATCCCCTAAACACACGCACACACACCCCACAACCTCTCTGCCCTGTCCTCCCCCACTTGTCCCTCATCCTCCCCACCCCTCCAGCCCCACGGAACATCATGCTCCTTGAAGGGCCAGGCATTGACCCACCCCAGACTTGAGCTCGCTCTTTCCCGTGCCTGGAGGGCATCTCATCTTCTCCCACTTTCTATTCAAGTATCACTTCATCAAAGATGCCTTCATTGGCCATCCTTCAAGAATCACCCCACACACAGGCATGGTCACTCTCTAATCCCTTCCCCCTGCCTTATTTTTCTTATTATTACTACCACCTGACACGTGATATAATTGTTGAGTTTTTCATCTTTCCATATTAAGCTGTAAACTTCCTGAGAGGAAAGACTTTCTGTTTTCTGTACTGCTTTACATCCAGCACCTGTAGTAAAACTTAGTACATAGTCATATATATTATTTGCTAAATAACTGATGGCAGGTATCATGATCCAATTTTACAGATGAAGAAATTGTGATTCTTACAAGTTGATAACCTGCCAAAGAACAGAACGTGATAAAGGCAGGATCGGAGCCTCAGTGGCCAGGCTCCAGTCACGGCGGCTCCCACCGTAGACCTCCCTTGGTACCCAGTCCCTTACCTCTCATGGCTGCAAAAATAAGTCATCCTGGACCTGAGAGATGCGGAGGGGAGGTGTGGAGGGGAGGCGTGCAGGGGAGGCATCAGGGGAGGCGGGGACAAGCCGAAGGAAAAACTGAGAACTGGAGGGAAGGTAGCAATGCCCCCCCACAGCCCTGCTCTTGTTGCTATTTAGGAAACTTCATTTCTGCTTCTGCCCCTGACCAGTCCGTATGCCAAGGAGACGTAGCTGGGAGGCCTGCTCCTTTCCACTTTACAAACTGCTCAGAGAGCCCGCAGACAGGCTGCCAGTCTGGGCCCTGTCACTCCGCTTCTGTGGCTGTCACAGTGCTTTTCTCATGTGTCCCTGTTCCTCCTCCACTTTCTGCATGTGGCCCTATTCGCATGCACGTGAGTCCTAGTGAGTCCCCAGGATATTAAACGTTGTCACGTGTTGGGGGAACTCTGAAGCCATCTTGGGTGGTGTAATCATAATGTGGAGAAAGCTGGGCTAAGGAAAGACAACAGGTTTCTTTATTGTGGGACTTCTCAGAGCCTTTAATATGCATGTTTAGATTGTGAATTCCCAAGACAGAAATAAGGTACTAGTGTCCTCCCGACTTACTTTATAAGAGACACCAAGCCTTGGATAAGACTGCAGTCCCAGGTGACACTCTGACTGCAGCCTCTGGGGCCCTGAGCAGAGGACCCAGCGAGGCTGTGCCAGACTCCTGACCCACAGAAACGATGAGATCATTGTGCTCTTTTAAGCTGTTGCATTTGTGAAAATTTGCTATGCAGCAGTGGAAAACGGAGGCAGAAGCCATCAGCGTGTACAGGACATGTTCACCAAAGCTGCAGGTGAACCTCAAGGTGGGAGGAGGGGAAAGGGATGAGCATCTCCAGTTTCCTTCCTCATCTCAGGCCACCTTTAGCCCTAGAGGCTCAAATCAAGCACAGGAAGCAACAGGAGAAGTCCCTCCTCTTCAGGCGCTGCGGGGCTGGGCTGATCTGCCTGCCCCGAGGGCTGGGTGGGTCTGGAGGCTGGAGCAGACACAGCACTGGGAGCTGGAGGCCTGCCGGCTTGTCGCTTGTCGATGGAGGTGTCTGGCGCTGCCATGGTTGCTAGGCACAAGGCACAAATCACAAGGAAATTCGCCTCTCCCTCTCCCTGAGCCCTCCCATCACTCTTCAGGCCCCTGGCATCCTATCAGGAGCACACTGACCTGACTTTCCTCTTTGCAGCTGGACAGGCTGCAGTGTCCTCTGTTCCTTGGCAGGTACCCTCACTCCCCTGGGCGAGCTGGGCCGCTCAGCACTCACCTTTCCTGCTACTCAGCTGAGTGGAAATTAAAGCCAACAGGGGCAATTTTTAGAAGGCAGACCAGGAAAAGGTACTTGAAATTCGACACGACTCTACATTTAGATGTCTGGGATCCCCTGCATGGCTAGACTCTGCCCTTGATCATTTTGAAGTGTAGCACTGAGCACATTATCGCGGACTTTCCTCATCTAATTGAGGCTCTTGTGTCTAATGCACAAGGTCTATGGAAGATTGACAGTCCGAAGCTTAGCCAGAAGCATTATTCGATTTTAGGCTGTGCTTTCTGTGTGGGACCAAAGGTCATGGCCTGTCTGTGTCTCAATCTTACAGATTAATCAGTTATATTTTACTGGTTCATCTATGTATAAGCACATATTTGGGAGTGAACACAAAGCCATCAAATTTAGGAAGTACTGATGGGTAATCCTGGCATGGGGAGGGGCATGCCCAGCAGAGAGTCCATTCAGGTCATTGCCTGGGCTTAATTTTTGATGAGTAGTTTCACCCCCAAAATAAAATTTAAGTTCCACCTGGGTCATGGCCTTCGAGAAAGTTCCTTGCACATAATATGATACTGTTGAAACACGATAGAAGAAAAATGCAGAAAATCTGCTAAGAGCATGCAGGGGAGGAAGAGAGCCTTCCTGCAAGGGGCAGGGAAAGTGGGAAGGTATCCAGAACCAAAGAAGGAGGCAGCATTTGAGCTGCATCTTGAAGGAGTTGTGAAGGGTGGGTCCAAGGACGAGGGGGGCTCATTCCAAGGGAAGCAGTAAGTGAGCAAAGACACAGAGGATAGAAAATGACTAATATGTTTCATGGGTGGAGGGGAGCATTTTAGGAAGACAAGGAGGTTCCAGAGTGTGCCTCAGAGTTAGAGAATGCATGAAGACAAGAGCTTAAGCAATGCATCGATCAAGAAAGGCAAGCCCAATGCGGCCACCTTGTCCAGGGCCCAGAGCCCTCTGACTGAAAAGACACCTTCCCGGACTGGGGGAGACACCCTGACATGCTTCAGTCTGTTCGGCTTCCGCCCCTAATTCCTTCAAGTCTTCTGCCATTCAGCAGGACTTGTGACAGCATAGAGCTTGGGAGGCTGTAGCTCATCTTGCAGTAGTTACCCTGTGCTTTGGTGCCTTGCTGACAGCATTCTGGACAGTGTGTAGAGCCTTTGTGACAGCTAAGGGACCCCCTGTTCTTACCAGCAAGGTAGAGATGAACTGCCACTGAGGGTGAGCTCATTCCCCAAAGGCTGAGCTCCTTTGGCGGGATATAACTTGCTCCCGTGACAAAGGGTGACATTGCCTGACTTTGCCTCCACCCTCGGGGTCCACCCTACCTGGGCTAACACACACCTTGCTGCCTAGAGATGACCTGGGTGACCTGAATGTGGACATCTTGCTTCTGGGGCCAGTTCGGTGAGGTCCTGTGAGTTGCTGCTGCAGAGAACAAGAAATGAGAAATGGCAGAGGACACGGCCACACTGCCTGACTGTCCTGAGCTCAGGAAAGGGGCTAGGTCCTGTGTTTGGTGATACACGTCATGGTTAGGAAGGCAGGTTTTAGAGCCAAACATCACCTGCTTCAAATCCAAGCTCTCCTACTTACCAGCTGGGGCACCTTCAGCAGGTGATTTAATTCAAACCTCAGTTTCCCTGTGCAAAGTGGAAATAAACATCACGCTTACCTCCCAGGGCTGCTGTGCAGACTGAGATGATGTCTGTGTGGCAGCTGGCATGGCACCTGAACTGTGAACAAAGCTCAGCCTTCGTCCCCCACCATTCTCACAGATATCTGAGGGCTTCCACGGGCAACCTCAGACACCTTCCAGCCCGAGAGGAGCTGCAGTCTACATCCCTGGAAGGCAGGGAGAGCTAGATCAATAGCTGCAGGTCAATCCTTCTGTTTCTGAGGTGACTACAGTGCCTTCCAACCTCCCACCCCTCCCCGCATCCACCTGTGAGGCCACCAGGCAGGGCCAAACAGCCGTCACTGACCCAAAGGAACTCCCTGAAGCTCCACATGACTTGCCAGCTTCTGACTTGCACATCGGTGACCAACCTGAGGACCAGACTCCTGGCCACCTAAGGTGCAGGGAAACAAGATACCCAGCTCCGCTATGGCTGATGGTAAAAGGCATGCTGGCACTCGGGTTTCAAGCCTCCAGCAACAGCGGGACCAGCAGTGAGCTGCAGAAGACGTCTACTAGCCTCTGTGAGTCTGCTGCTAAATCTCAAGAACTGGGCCAGCTGCTTGACATCCTGTTGCTAGAATGAAGTGGGTCGTGTGACAGAATTGACACCACAGAAACCAGCAGACGCTTCCAATCAAGGTTCCTCCCCATCACCCCCAAGAGCTAGTTGTTAAGCTCTTAGCAGCACACCACTGGGGAAGACCTTTCTCCCTGGCCACCCCGCCTCATTGCTTTTACATCCCTCACACTACACACCCCCTGCAGACGGCCCTGCTAAATCTCACCTAGTCCTAAAATCAGCGCAGGACACAGGCCATGAGAAATGCCTGAGGTGCAGACAGCATGCTCCTCACCAGCTGGTGCTAAGATGAGCATTGCCTCTTCACTGGTCTCCGCCCCTTCCCAGAGGAGGTTAGTCAGCAGGTATTTAGATACAGGGACTCACCACCACCCATCAGTGGTGAACAATCTTGGTGCCATTTCTCTGAGGTGCATATAAATCAAAGAGGAAAAGGAATAATGACTCAGCACCAGAACATGGACCTCTAGGGACTGCATAGGTCACGGGGACTTTAGGACACCACCCAAAGCACCTAACAAGGGCCCCCGTGGAAGGGCCCATGAGGAAGAGTTTGTGGGGTTTATGGAGAAGGGAAACCACCCCAGATCTGCATGGAGCCGAGAGCTCAGCTTCTCTGAGGCCATATCTGCATTTCTCCTTGAAGGAGCCAGGAGAAATCCAGAGCAGCAGCCTCGAGGCAGAGAGAGGAGAGCATAGCCACCCCACCACCCAAGCGGACACCTGCAATCCTGGGACACTGGAGCTTCACTGAGCAGCAGCATATCCGAGAATCTGGGAGCCCCAAGCCATGGGCATGGCACCACAGGGTCACTGATGGGACGCCCACCCCTCTGGGGCCCCCTATGCCCTGCAGGAGCTGCTCTCCCTCCGCAGCACTGCATTTCTCCTTCAGCTTTATCCTTAAGTGTATGTGTTCCATTCACTCCTACAATATTTATGACCCACATCAATTTTTCATCCACGCCATCACTCAGCTTCTTAGGAGAGCTTGGAAACTTCTGCCTCCCCGAGTTCCTGTTCTCCTCAGGGTGAGATGGAGACAGGGGTAAAGCACCAAGGGACCTCCTGCTCCCAAGTGGCCCCGCCACCCTCCTGCTCAGGAATCCACTGTTACTGCCGCAGTAACTGCCGGCTTGCCTGCCTCTCTTTCCGAGCCATGTGAAGACCATCTGAAGACACCCCAAAAACCCAGCCTTCCCCCGCCCCCCACCTCCTTTTCCCAGGGCACAAAGCTCCTCATCCGTCCCTGGGAACTCCTGCTGTTTCTGTGCCCTGGAGTTCCCTCCCCTTCCTTTGCTGCACCTGGAACGGCCTCTTCTTCCAAGCCCACAGGTTCCACATCTTCCACGAAGGCATGTTGTCCCTAATCTAGCTTCCACATCTCCTCCTTGCTCATCTGTCTCGCTTCAGCCAGTGACCTTGACTCAGGATCGGCTGCCCTTCAATCCCCCAGTGGAACTGTAAACTCCTTAAGGGCAGAGGCTGCGCCTTCCTGCTTCTGCATCTGTCACCAGGCTTAGGCGTGCAGTGCTGGCTATGTAGGAGGTGCTTGATACCACTAGACAAACACATGACCAAGAACAAAATAATACAGTGAAAGAATAAAGAGTCATGACAAATAATTTAATAAGCAACATGCTTGGTTGAAATCATTAGGGACGGTTCTCTGGAATAACTGGGGATTTTCTTATCTTATCTCAGATGTGATGATAACACTTGCAGAGACATTCTTAGCTCTGAGAAGTAGATGGATTCATTAGCTGCATTCATAGTAACCACTGTTCCAGTTTTCTGAGCACTTACTCTGTGCTCAAAAGAGCATCATATTTTACAGGCATTTTCTTCCTTGCCTCTCAGGTAAGTACTGTTACGATCTCCATCTTAAGAACCGAGACACAGAGACGATGTGACTTATCCCAGGGCACACAGCTCATACGTGGTAGAGCATTCAAATGCCATAGCCCAGCCTAGGCCTGTGCTCTTTAACATCACCTCCCACCTGCTGTCACTAACAACCCTGTACACAGTCTACAGGAGGGCAGCCTCAAATGTAGAGAATAGCCACCAACTGCCGGTTCGCGGCATCCCAGCCAAAGAGGAAATTCTTCAGGTAAATCCATGAAACAACCATAGACATTTGTATCTGGACAGCAGTAACGTCATGGTAAAGGAATAACAAAGGAGTGAGGAGAGGAGAAGAAGCTATAGCAGAAGAGAGACAGCAGAAATTGTAGAGGTCACGGAGTGGGTGGAAAAGTGGGGCCTCACCACAAAGGGCAGATGAAGCCGAGCGGCTTGTCAGCTCACCTGAAGGACCCTGGAAGTCCCAGAGTTAAGGTGTTGAGTTCTGGGAAGGAAGGGTAAGGACAGGGACTGAAAATAGGACTGTCTGAAAACTTATACAAAAAATAATCATGCTTCTAAATCTCCTCCCCATGGCACCTTTTCTTGGCCAGCTTAGGCTGCCATAACAAAATACCATAGAGTGGGGGGCTTCAACCACAAGCACATTTCCCACAGCTCTGGAGGCTGGGAAGCACAAGATCAAGGAGACGGCCAATCTGGTTCCTGGTGGGGGCTCTTGAATAATGGCTGCCTTCTTATTCCATTTTCACATGGCAAAAGGAGGGAGGGAGGAAGCTCTGTGGTGTCTCCCCTTATAAGGGCACAACCCCATCATGGGGACTCTGCCTATGACCTCCTTTAAACCTAATTACTTCCCAAAAGCCTCCACCTCCAAATGTCATCACCTTTGGAATCAAGGTCTCAACATACAGATTGGTGGGGAGGGAATATTGCTATTCCAATAGCTCTCTTCCATGCCCCTGTAGGATGGAGGAAGGGCAGTTGAGGCACACTGGCAGGCATGGATGAGTTGTGGGGCTGAAGAAAGGTACTAAATGTGTCTGTCTACAGAAAAAGAAACCTTCAACCCTCCTCACCCACCACCACCCCCTTCCAGTCCCCGTCTCCACGTGCCAGTTGCCAGGTATATATCCCAAAGCAGGAGGTGGGACATCCTCTCTCAAGAAACAGAATTCTAAATTAACAAGCACATAGCCCAGAGTAAATACAGATATGTTTTAGGGTCTCCCCATAAGAAACTTGCAGCCCACCACCCAATAATGAAGCCTGGGTATCATTGGTCTTTTATTCTGAATGGTCCTTTATTCTGAAATATTGATGCAGCAAAGGGTCAATACATTTTTAAGAAGAGCATTTAACATGAAGATCGAAACAAGGGAATGATTTTTTTAAAATCAGGAAATAGAACCAATATGGAGAACAAGACAAAAAGTCCCAAAGATCAGTTAAAGAAAGTCCTTTAAAAAAGTAAAATTAAAATTAAATTATGAACATTGAAATTTTTTTTAATTAATAGAAGATTCAATGAGATCAAGGAAATATCTCAGAAAGTACTTATAAAGGGAAGCAGGGGAAGGAAGAGGAGAAGAAATGAACAAATGAGCTATGGAAAGGCAGACAGGAAAGCTCAGTGAGCAGTTCAGGAGATCCAGGGCTTAATTAATAGAAGTTCCATTAAAAGAGGACAAAAAATATGGATACAAAGATACTGACAAATACATAAGACATACAATAAATGATTATATGGAAATCCCTACTGGGCAGGTTAATAGGGCCCAATAACAACCAAAACAATGAATGGCAAAAAGCCCACAGCAGAAAACCTAAATCACGGCATTTCATAACTGGGATAAAATGATGGTTCAAGGAAAGAGAAGGAGAGGAAGAGATAGAAAGAACAGAAGAATGAAGAGGAGGAGGGAGGGAGAAATGAAGGTCACATATGGTGAACTGGAGATCCGGGAAGCACTGGGTTTCTCAAAACAATACCAGTTGTTAGAAGGCCTTCAGTATTCTGAGGAAAAAAATGACTTTCAGTTTGCAACCTAGAATTAAACACTTAACCTAACCACCAAACAAGTCTGAGGGTACAAGACATTTTCAGACAGGGGAGTACATGCATAGTCTCCTAGGAGCCCCTAGAAGCCGAGTTCCAGCACTACATGCATGCATGCACCTAAGGGGAAAAGGCACGAAGCAGCAAACCAAGAAAGAGGAAACCTGCATCCAGGAAGCCAGCGACACAGCAGAAAAACAGGGAGAAGTAGCCCCAGGGTGACAGCCATGTGCTATGCCAAAGGAAAGGAGCAGAAAATTGGAAGTTTCAAGGAGGAAGATATGCAGAAATAAAGGTAGAACTCATAAAAGAAAACTAATGGTTCTGCTTCTCTGATAAAATTCTGATCAATACTAAATAAAGCAAATGAAAGAATTCCTAACTCTAGGAAAAGGACAACAAAAGTTAATGAAAGAGCAAAACTGTAACTATCATACAATACATGGCTTAGCCATAGCAACATTTGTATAAGCCTAATGACAAAACACCAGACTATTCATTTACCCTAAATGTGTGATTCAACCATACTGGGAAGATTGAAGGGGATTTGTATGCAAGTGGGTAGAAGGAGTAAGAAAGCTAAACCTTCAACCAAGTTTATTCCTACTGTGGTACCACTCTGGGTACTACAGCTGTGTCAGTCTGGACCCAGTGTTCATTAGGGTGAATTGAAGGTGGGAAGTCGGTGGAAAGGAGCTAAGGAGAGAGTAGCATGAGGTGGTGTGAAGGCAATTTTAGGAAACAGCTGCCACCAGGAAAGCTGGGTGATCAGGGACGAGTCCAGGGTGAGGAGAACCCAGAAACTCTGAGGAGGGCTTCGCTGAGGGAGATTCTGACCCCACACAGAGAGCACAGCCCATCTGGTGCTGCAACCTCAGGACCCTGGAGCAGGACCACAGAGCTGGGACTCAGGGCTCGGAGGAGGGTGCAGCCCAGCTGGTGCTGCTGTGATTCTAGGAGGTGGGAAAACATCTGCTGGTGCTGCAAAAGTAAAGAACCCTTGCCAGGCGTCCCAGTGGCGGGGGGTGGGAGGGGCCAGGCAAGCAGGAAGGGTGCTGCCTTCTACCTCCTCCCTTCACCACCTAGTGGGCCTGGTTCCTGAAGCTAACGGGGAACCTTCTGGAAATGAAGCAGTGCAGTCTTCAGAATTCAGAAGGATGACTTGGATCGAGCTGACAATCAGCAATGCCATCATTCCCCTCCAAACCTGCTCGCCCTCTGTGCTCCTTGTCCTGGTAATGATCTACTGGTCATGCTCCTGGCCAGCAGAGTGGGTCCTCTCAGCTATTCCAGTTCAGTCCATGGGGTCCACATTCCAACCAGTGGGTGAAAGATACAGCTCCTCAGGCTAAGGCCCCCCCAGACCACACACTTTGGAGAACAGGTTGTATTAGCTTTCCAGGGTTGCCATAACAAATACCACAAACTTAAACACTAGAAATGCATTCCAGAGGCTGAAAGTCTGAAATCAGGATTCCGTGCACCCTCTGAAGGCACTAGAAAAGGCTCTGCCTTTCTCCTAGGTTCTGGTGGCCAGCTGCCCACAGTCTCTCTTGCTTCTTGGATCATAGCCACTTTGTTGCAATCGCTGCCCCCATCTTTGCATGCCATTCTGTCTGTCCATGTGTCTTCACATGGTCTTTGTGTAAGGATGCCAGTCTTTGGATTTAGGGCCCCTGATCCAGTATGGCCTCCCCTCAACTTAGCTAATTCTATCTGCATAGACCTTGTGTCCAACTAAGGTCACATTTTGAGGCTCTAGGTGGACATAAATTTTGAGGGATTCTGTTCACCCCAATACAAAGGTCTTACCTTTGCATCTTGCTAACATGAGGCACAGTACCTGGCACAGAGTGGGAGCTTAACAAACAGTTTTCAGAACTGAATACAACTGATTCTGGCCTGCAGGGTGTTTGGCTACAGTTCTCTTCAATTAACATTCACTGAGCTCTCCTTCTCCACAGGGCTGGTTAATCATTTTGTGACATTTTCTCATGAAAATTAGAACCAAATCAGTGTGGGATGACTTCCTGGTGATATTCATACTCATTTAAAATTCGTCTTTTTTTCCCTTCAAAATAAGACATGGACATAGTTTCAAAGTAAAAGCATACTGTAAAGAATTAGAAGAATTTATGACAAAAGAGAGCACTCTCCTTCCCAATCCTCAATCCTGCTCCCCAGATTCAACTCTGTTAACTCTTCAGAATGTGTCTTGTGGCATTTAACTCCGTGTCTCTAAGTAACCTGTGTATGTTATGGTTTTGGGGCATGGGAGCAGAGCTGCCGAGGCGCCCTGTGTCCTTGGGCTGACTCCTTCCGTGCAGCTGGCTGCTTCTAGTTGCTAACCTCTGCATCTCATAGCCTGAGGACTTTCTTCAGAGATGGTCTGCCTGTGCACAGAGCAGGGCTGGACGTGCTGAAGAATTGCCCCAGAATCGGCCCCCAGATCTGATGGGACTTGGTGTGGAAATTCCCTTGCTCGCTTGAGTCTGGTGGATTAACTCTGAGCCATGCAGTACGCCATCCCCAGACTTTCTATGTGGGATTAAGATCTAGTTGCCCCAAGTGGATTCTGGTTCATCATGCATGCTTAGCAGTGGCACTTTCTACTCCTCTATGGTGTTTTCTGTATCTTCCAACTAAAATTTTAAAAATCTATGTACATATCTATTATCTATCTATCCATCCGTCTCTTTTTAATTGTGATAAAATACACATAACCTAAAATTTTATCACTTTAACCAGTTTTAACTGTGCAATTCAGCAGCATTAAGTACATTCACATCGTTAAGTAACCATCAACACTCCTCATCTCCAGAATTTTTCACCATCTCAAACCGAACTTCTGTACCCATTAAGAACTAACTCTCTGCTTCCTCTGCCCCAGCCCTGGGTAACCACTCCAAATAAGCTTTTGCACTGACCCTTATCTGTTATCTGCTTCTGGAGAAACTCAAGCTAAGATGGACATGAATTATTGATTTCATATCATGGGAATTCATTATTTTATTCAACTAATTGAGGATCTACTAGGTGGTAAGCACTATTTTTTAAGGCTTATATTATACATAGTGAGGGAATGTTATGAAGGAAAATAAAACATAAGATGATAAGCATTAGTGGGAGAGCATTATTTTCAATACCTTGGACAAAAGATACGATAAGCAAGAGACTTGAATAAAATAAGGAAGTGGGCTGTGTTCTGTCTGTGGGAAGAATGTTCTAGGCAGAGGGAACTTCCAGTGGGAATAGACACCAAAGGTGAGATGTGGGGCTTGTTCTGGCCACCTCTCTGGTCTCCAGGGAAGCTGTCTGGTCTGGAGTTAGGAAGGGAACTCGGCTTGTACCTCCCCTTGGGGAGCATGGGAAGGGAGAAGAGGAAGGGCTGAGAATAGAAACCTAGGAAGCCCAAAATGTAAGAAGCAGGCAGAAGAAGAACCAGGGTGGGGACAGAATAAGACAACAATCATCTAAAAATTAGGAGGAAAGTCGGTAAAGCACCTGTTTCCTCCCCAAAAGGACCATTAGAAAGGGAGCCAGCACTTAGACAAAAGGTAAGGTGATGACTATAAAGCAAACAGTGGACTTGGCAGGAGCCACTTGTGAACTTGTTGAGGGTCCTTCTGATGGACTGAAGGACACAGAAGGTGACGGGCAAAGTTCGAGGAGCAAGTGGAAAATGAGACGAGGCAGATGGAATATTAGCTAAAGGAGCAGAGAAGAGTGTTTCTATTTTTTTCCTGCGGGAGACTTGAGCTCCTCTGTGAGCTGGGGAAAGCCAGTAGCAAGTGGGGCTGGTCGGCAGGAGGACCTGGGAAAGAAAGCGGTGAGCTGAAACACAAGCCCACCGCAGCCTCCGGGGCTATTCATTCACCCCACAAGGTTGTCACAGTGCCTATGATGGGTCCGGCCCTGTTCTAGACGCTGGGAAGAGCAGGAATAAGACATCAAAATCAGGGGCTGGAAGCAAGGTGGAAAAAAGGGGCTCAGGGTATAAAATCAAAAGTAAAATCTCAAGTTTCTGGGGGAGAAGGGTGGTAGGTTAGGAGGCTGACTCCTGCTTTTTGTCTATTTTTCTCTAGGTAACTGGCAGGTTATTCCCTGAGTGAGGTAGGGATAACCCCTGCTTTTTGAATGGATGATTGTACCCCAAAATCAAGGATGTTCAGATCACCCTGGGGTCACCTACCCTAGAAAGAGAGGCACAGGGGAAACTTGCCTGGTCTAGATCCCCTAGCTACTGCCTTGGGCCCCACAGCCCATGCGGATGGTTTTGACCATTCTTTTGACTTTATAATACATGGCAGCTTTCTTTCTCACCGGGTGCTGTCTGTGCAATCATACCTGATTACTATAATTACAAAGATGACACGCCACACACATCTTAAAGGAAGGCAACAGCTAAACCATGGGTCTGAAACTGCACGGGGCATTGAAAGACTGTCTCACACTGCACAGCAGTCCAGCAGGTGAGGCTGAATTACTAGAACAGCCCCTCATTGGTCTCCATGGTTTCAGTTCCCTCCCTCTTTCAATTCGCTTACTAAGCACACCATTTTCCATTTAAAACTCTGGGCATATGAAGACCTGATGCTTGCCCTCCTCTCCAGCAGCCTCCCTGTGGATACCTTCTGACCCTCTGCATCTGAGCCCCATGGAGTGACCTGCCCTGCAACGAATGTGTCACGCTCCCTCACAAGTGTGTTGATCTTCTGTCTGAAACGCTTTTTCACCATTCTTTGGCCAACATCTACTCAGTCTCTCAAACTAAACCCAAAGATCACCTCCTCTGGTATTATCATAATAGAACTATTCCTGATTGCCCTCTACTTTAGGAGGGTCATTTTGTGAGCATTATCTTAAATGCTGGCAACGATTTTTACAACAGATACCGAAGCAGGGCCAGAGGGAACTCTACCCATCACCAACCACTCAGAGAAAATCTAGCAAATAAGAAAAACCCCTTGTATCAAAATCACTTGGGAATTTGTTAAATTACAGATTCTTGGACCCCACACATATCTGAAAATTCACTGATTAATTTGGGCATGGGCATGTTATTTTTTGTCAATGTAGAAAGTTAAGAAATTTAAGTCAGGGCCAGAAGGGAGGGGAATGTTCTCAGCATTATTTGTTCCTAAGAAATAAAGTCAGAGCTACAATTTCAGCAGTCATCTATATCAGTCCCCAGAATTGTGTGTAAGAAACAGTCATTTCTTTATTCTGTTTAAATCTGATTTTCAGTACACATCCCTCTAGGGTTGCAAGAAAGTCCATCTCTATTTCACCCTCCCAACCTAACCCTAATATCACTGCAGGGAGCTCAGCTTCATGCAGTTCCTGGAAACCATGCCAGGGCCACCAGTTCCTACTCAGTCGTGATCAGTGCTGGTAGATTCTTGGAGATCAGAGGTTGCCTCTTGCACACTGTCCTTGGGGCATGGGAATCTGCTGAGGCCAAGAATCCCCTGGTCCTCTGGGATGACTACCCAGTTCCAGTGAGCTGCCATCCAAGGAGGTGCGCCTTCTCACAGCTTGCAGGGTCCTGCACTTTCCCCTCCCCACTCAGTGGAAATCCTTTCCTTCTCTCTGCTCTCCATCAAAAGCTCTCCTTTCCTTCCCTTTCTCTCCTGATATCTCTCATCCATGAGAACTAATATAACCTGTGCAGTGAACTCAGACCTGGGAGAAAACAAAAGCCTAGTGGGCAATCTGCTAGGTGCAGAATTCACCCTTGCTCCCTCCTCTGAGTGCTGTCTGTCATTGGGAGCAGGGCACATTGTGGTACAGCAGTAGATAAGTGGGGAAGAAAAAATGTGGACTGCCTAACAATGCCAGGGGCCACAGAACTTGCAGGATGTATAAACGGCCTGAAGAGAGAACCAGAAACCTCCTTAAAATGTACAATTTCTATAGAGAAGGGTGGCAGACCCCAAGATAAAAGGAGAGGAGAAGAATGAAAGAAAAAAGGTTCTGAAAAGGGAAAGGGACTGAGGAATCCATAATACACAAGGATGCCTCCAGACCAAGACAGAAGCAAACAATTGAGGAAAAAATTGTACAAAACACTTCAAAACTTGATGAAAGAAAAAACACAAATAGCCAATAAACATAAGGAAAGACGCTCAGTGGGGCAATGCAAATTAATACTACAGTGAGGGACCAATGCATAACTATCATATTGGCCAAAATATAAAAATCTTGTCACATCACTGTGGTGAGAATGCAGAGAAATGAGAATCTTTCTTATATCCTTGGTAGGAGTAAACATTGTTCCAATCATTTTGGAAAACAATTTGACATTATCTATGAAACTTGAAAAAAAATACATATATAATCTAGCAATTCTATTCTCAGGTACTTACTATAGAGCAGTGGTGCTCAACACATGATCCACAAACTACTGAAAGTCCCTGAAACCCTTCTGGGGTTCTGCAAGATAAAAACTATTTTCATTATAGTACTTAGACATAACTTGCTTTTTTCACTGTGTATTTTTCTCTACCATGTACTCATATTTTTTAATTGCCATTATTACTTAAGAATGTCCTTAAAGTAGTAAACAGTATTAGTTTTAAATCTCAATCCTTGATAAACATTTTTAATATTCTATATGATGAAATGGAAATACACTTGAAACACTTCAGTTGTATATTGAAGTATGAAGGTTGTCTTAAGAAAAAGTCCCTGTGCAATTGATTGAGTTGTGAGATAAAAGATATTTCATGCAAAAGCAAATGAAAAGAAGGCTGGGGTGGCAATACTTACATCAGAAAAAATAGGCTTTGAAACAAAGGCTGTAACAAAGAATAAAGAAGCGCATTACATGATGATATAGGGATCAACCCAATAAGAGGAAAAACAATGATAAGCATCTATGCACCCAACATAGGAGCACCTAAATATATAAAGCAAATCTTAACAGAGATAAAGAGAGAAATTAACAGTAATACAATAGTAAAGGACTTTAACATCCCACTTACATCCATAGGTAGATCATCCAGACAGAAAATCAATAAAGAAACAATGGCCATAAATGATACATTAGACCAGAAGGACCTAACAGATGTTTGATCCCAAAACAGCAGAATACACATTCTTTTCAAGCGTACATGGAACATTCTCCAAGACAGATCACATGTTAGGGCACAAAACAAGTCCCAGTAAATTTAAGAATATTGAAATCATAGCAAGCATCTTTTCTGACCACAGTATTTTTAAAGTAGAGATTACAAGAAAAAACCTGGGAAAAACAAACAGGTAGAGGCTAAGCAGCATGTTACTAAACAAGCAATGGGTCAACCAAGAAATCAAATAGGAAAAACAAAAAAATACCTTGAGATGAAGGAAAATACACTACATTCCAAATGAGATGCAGCAAAAGCAGTCCTAAGAGGAACTTTAGATAGTGACACAGGAAACAAGGAAAATCTCAAATAATATATTTAAATTTACACCTACATTCCAAATGAAAATACACTACATTCCAAATGAGATGCAGGTTGGGATTGTGACAAGAACTTTAGATAGTGACACAGGCCTACCTAAAGAAACAAGGAAAATCTCAAATAATATATCTAAATTTACACCTAAAGAAACTAGAAAAAGAAAAAGAAGAAAGGTCCAAAGTTACTAGGAAGGAAGGAAATAATAAAGATCAAAGTGGAAATAAATGAAACAGGTACTAAAAAAAAATGGAAAACATAAATAAAATGAACAGCTTTGAAAGATAAGCAAAACTGATAAACCTTAAGTCAGACTCATCAAGAAAAAAAAGAGAGGACTCAAATAAATGAAATCAGATGAAAGAGAAAGTTGTAAGTGACACCACAGAAATACAAGGGATTAAATAGACTATTATGAGCAATTATATGCCAGCAAATAGGACAACCTAGATGAAATACATGAATTCCTACAACTACACATTCCCCCAAGACTGAAATAGAAAGTCCAAACAGACCAATTACTAGCAATGAAATCAAATCACTAATCAAAAAACTCCCCAAAATTAAAAGGTTAGGACCAGAGAGCATCACAGGTGAAGTCTTCCAAACATTTAAAGAAGAATTAATACCTTTCTCAAATTCTTCCAGAAAATTGAAGACGAAGGAATATTTCCAAATTCACTCTACAAAGCCAGTATTGCCCTGATACCAAAACCAAAGACAATACAAAAAATAAAATAAGGCAACATCCCTGATGAACATAGACACAAAATCCTCAGCAAAATATTAGCAAACAATTCAACAATATATTAAAAGGATCATACAACACAAACAAGTGAAATTTATTCCTGAGATGCTAGGATGGTTCAATATCTGCAAATCAATCAACATTACACATTATGCTAACAAAATGAAGGATAAACCCATATGATCATCTCAATGGATGCAGAAAAATCATTGACAAAATTCAACATCTATTTATGATAAGAACTCTCAACAATGTGGGTACAGAGGGAACATATTTCAACATAATAAAGGGCATTTATGACCAATCCACAGGTAGCATCATACTCAATGGTGAAAAGCTAAACACTTTTCCTCTCAGATCAGGAACAAGACAAGGATGCCCACTCTCAACACTTTTATTCAACATTCTACTAGAAATCCTAGATATGGTAATCAGATGAGAAAAAGAAATAAAAGTCATCCAGATTGAGAAAGGAAAAGTAAAATTGTCACTATTTGCAGATAACATATCATATGTAGAAAATCTAAAGGCTCCATGAAAAAAATAACTGGAACTGATAAATTAATTCAGTAAATTTGCAGGATGAAAAATTAATATACAGAAATCTGTTCTCTTTATACATTAGTTCATTCTGGTAATGAACTATTGGAAAAAGAAATTAAGAAGAGAATCCCATTTCAATTGCAGCCAAAAGAATAAAATACCTAGAAATAAATTTAACCAAGGAGGTGAAAGGCCTATATTCTGGAAACTATAAGACACTGATGAAAGAAATTGAAG
The DNA here is from genome assembly GCA_029783875.1 of Phataginus tricuspis. Taxonomy (NCBI): domain Eukaryota; kingdom Metazoa; phylum Chordata; class Mammalia; order Pholidota; family Manidae; genus Phataginus; species Phataginus tricuspis. Next base: position 3,712,974 of record JAQQAC010008525.1, on the reverse strand, counting down.
ATGACACAAATAAATGGAAATATATACCACATTCATGGATTGGAAGCATGAATATCATTAAAATGTCCATACTACCCAAAGTAATCTACAGAAACAATACAATCCCTATCAAAATACCAATGGTATTTTCCCACTAGAAAAAACAATCTTAAAATTTGTATGGAACCACAGAAGACCCAAAATAGCCAAAACAATCTTGAGAAAGAAGAATAAAGCTGGAGGTATCACACACCCTGATTTCAAACCAGACTATAAAGCTACAGTAATGAAAGTGTTATGGTACTGGCATAAAAACAGATACATAGATCAATGGAAAAGAATGGAGAGCCCAGAAATAAGCTCATGCTTATATGGTCAATTAAAGTATGACAAAAGAGGTGAGAACAGACGTGGGGAAAAGACAGTCTCCTCAATAAATGTTGTGGGGAAAACTGGACAGCTACATGCAAAAGAATGAAAGTGAACCACTTACTTGTACCATGTACAAAAATAAACTCAAAATGGATTAAAGACCTTAAAGTAAGACTTGAAACCATAAAGCTCTTCGAAGAAAACATAGGCAATAAATTCCTGGACATCATATTTGGCAATGTGTTCTGGCTCTGTCTCCTCAGGAAAAGATAAAAAAAGCAAAAATAAACAACTGGGAGTATATCAAAATGAAAAGCTTTTGCACAGCAAGAGGAAACCATCAACAAAATGAAAAGGCAACCTATACAATTGGAGAAGATATTTACAAATGATATATCCAATATGGGGTTAATATCCAAAAGAAATAAAGGACTCATACAATTCGACACCAAAAATTAAAAAACGATCTGATTAAAAAATGGGCAGATGACGTGAATAGATATTTTTCTAAAGAAGACATAGAGATGACCGACAGACACGTGAAAAGTGTCCAATATCACTAATCATCAGGGAAATGAAAATTAAAATCACAATGAGATATCACCTAATGTCTGTTAGAATGGCTAGTGTCAAAAAGACAAGAAATAAAAGTGTTGGTGACGATGTGGAGACAAGGGAACCCTCAGGCACTATTGGTGGGAATGTAAATTGGCACAGACACTAGAAAATAGCATGGCGGTTCCTCAAAATGTTAAAAATAGAAATACCATATGATCCAGTAATTTCTTCTCTGAGTACTTACCCAAAGAAAAATACTAATTCAAAAAGATATAAGCACCCCTATGTTTGTTGCAGCATTATTTACAATAGCCAAGAATGAATGTAACCAAATTGTCCATCAATAGATGAATAAAGAAGACATGTGCTACAAAATATATAAATATATGCAATGGAATATTACTCAGTCATAAAAAAATGAAATGTCATTTATGACAACATGAATGGATCTAGAAGGTATAATGCTAAATGGAAAAAGTCAAAGATAAATACTATATGATTTCACTTATATGTGGAATCTTAGAAACAAAAAAAAATGTTTTGCAAACTGGCAGTCACTGTGCTGGCGTCAGGCCACCCAGAGGGAGGCACACCTACAACAGCTAGAGACGCAAAGCACAGAGGCTTACCCGGGTGTGCTTGGCCCACTGGCTCTGACACTGGAGACAGGTACTGCAGACGGGAATCAGGAAACAGATCTTTCCTCCCCCAAGACACCAGCTCCGCTCCCCTACGACCCACAACCTCACTCTAGAGGCTGAGCAGCTCCACAGACTGAAGCTTCTGCACACTAGTGGGCACCACACAGAAATATGAAACATCAAAAGAACATGGTCCAGACCAAAATCTCACAAACCCCAGAAAGAGGACCAAATGAAACCGAACTCACCAATCTTCCTGAAAGAGAGTTCAAAATAAAAATTATAAACATGCTTATGGAGGTACAGAAAAATATTCAAGACCTCAGGAACGAATTTAATTTGGAGATTCAATCATTAAGAAATTCCATATCTGAAATGAAACATACAATGGAGGGGTTTTAAAGCAGATTAGATGTAGTAGAAGAGATGGTAAATGGAATAGAAACTAGAGAAGAGGAATACAAAGAAGCTGAGGCACAGAGAGAGATAAAAGGATCTCTAGGAATGAAAGAATATTGAGAGAACTGTGTGACCAAGCCAAATGGAACAATATTTGCATTATAGGGGTACCAGAAGAAGAAGAGAGAGAAAAAGGGATAGAAAGTGTCATTCAGGAGGAAATTGCTGAAAACTTCCCCAGTCTGGGGAAGGACATAGTCTCTCAAGCCATGGAGGTGCACAGATCTCCCAACACAAGGGACCCAAGGAGGACAACATCAACGCATATAATAATTAAGTGGCAAAGATCAAGGATAAGGACAAACTTTTAAAAGCAGCTAGAGAGAGAAACAAGATCACATACAAAGGAAAACCCATCAGGCTATCATCAGATTTCTCAGCAGAAACCTTACAGGCCAGAAGGGAGTGGCATGATATATTTAATGCAATGAAGCAGAAGGCCCTTGAACCAAGAATACTTTTCCCGGCAAGGTTATCATTTAAATTTGAAGGAGGGATTAAACAATTTTCAGATAAGCAAAAGCTGAGAGAATTTACCTCCCACAAACTACTCTACAGTGCATTTTGGAGGGACTCCTATAGATGGAAGTATTCCTAAGGCAAAATAGATGTGACCCAGGGGAAGACAAAGAGTACAGAAAATTATTCATAACATACAAAGAATGGAGGAGGATGAAAAAGGAGGGAAAAAAAAGAACCTTTAGGTTGTGTTTGTAATAGCATATGAAGTAACTTAAATTAGACTGTTAGACAGTAAGGGAATTACCCTTGAACCTTTGGTAACCACGAATCTAAAGCCTGTAATGGCAATAAGTACATACCTGTCGATAATCACCCTAAATGTAAATGGTCTGAATGCACCAAACAAAAGACATAGAGTTGCTGAATGGATAACAAAACAAGACCCATCTATATGCTGCCTACAAGAGACTCACTTCAAACCCAAAGACATACACAGACTGAAAGTAAAGGGATGGAAAAAGATATTTCATGAAACTAATAGTGAGAAAAAAGCAGGAGTTGCAGTACTTGTATCAGACAAAATAGACTTCAAAACAAACAAAGTCACAAGAGACAAAGAAAAACATTACAAAATGATAAAAGGGTCAGTCCAATAAGAGTATATAACTATTATAAATATCTATGCACCCAAAACAGGATCATGTACATATGTGAAACAAATACTAACAGAATTAAAGGGGGAAATAGAATGCAATGCATTCATTTTAGGAGACTTCAACACATTACTCACTCCAAAGGACAGATCAACCAGACAGAAAATAAGTAAAGAGACAGAGGCACTGAACAACATATTAGAACAGATGGACCTAACGAACATCTACAGAACACTCCACCCAAAAGCAACAGGATACACATTCTTCTCAAGTGCACATGGAACATTTTCAAGAATAGATCACATATGAGAAACAAAAAGAACCTCAGTAAATTAAAAAAGATTGAAATTGTACCAACCAGCTTCTCAGATCACAAAGGTATGAAACTAGAAATAAATTACACAAAGAAAATGAAAAAGCCCACAAACACATGGAGGCTTAATAACATGCTCCTAAATAATCAATGGATCAATGACCAAATAAAAAGAGAGATCAAGCAATATATGGAGAAAAATGACAACAATAATTCAACACCACAAAATCTGTGGGATGCAGTGAAGGCCGTGCTAAGAAGGAAATATACTGAAATACAGGCCTACCTCAGGAAAGAGGACAATCCCAAATGAACAGTCTAAACTTACAATTAATGAAACTAGAAAAGGAAGAACAAATGGGGCCCAAAGTCAGTAGAAGGAGGGACATACTAAAGATTAAAGCATAAATAAATAAAATTGAGAGGAATAAAACAATAGAAACAATCAATGAAAGCAGGAGCTGGTACTTCAAGAAAATAAACAAAATAGACCCTGGACAGACTTATCAAGAAAAAAAGAGAGTCTAGACACATAAACAGAATCAGAAATGAGAAAGGAAAAATCATTATGGACACCACAGAAATACAAAGATTTATGAGAGAATACTATGAAAAATTATATGGTAACAAACTGGATTACGTAGAAGAAATGGACAACTTTCTAGAAAAATACAACCTTCCAAGGCTGACACAGGAAGAAACAGAAAATCTGAATAGACCAATTACCAGCAAAGAAATTGAAGTGGTAATCAAAAAACTACCTAAGAACAAAACTCCTGGACCAGATAGTTTCACTGATGAATTTTATCAAACATTTAGTGAAGACCTAATACCCATCCTCATTAAAGTTTTCCAAAAAGTAGAAGAGGAGGGAATACTCCCAAATTCAATCTATGAGGCCAAGATTACTCTAATACCAAAACCAGGCAGACACCACAAAAAAAGAAAAATACAGGCCAATATCCCTGATGAACATAGATGTAAAAATACTCAACAAAATATTAGCTAACCAAATTCAAAAACATATCAAAAAGATCATCCATCATGATCAAGTGGGATTCATTCCAGGGATGCAAGGATGGTACAACATTCGAAAATCCATCAGCATCATCCACCACATCAACAAAAAGAAGGACAAAAACCACATGATCATCTCCACAGATGCTGAAAAGGCATTCGACAAAAGTCAACATTCATTCATGACAAAAACTCTCAACAAAATGGGTATAGAGGGCAAGTACCTCAACATAATAAAGGCCATATATGACAAACCCACAGCCAACATTATACTTAACAGCAAGAAGCTGAAAGCTTTTCCTTCAAGATCGGGAACAAGACAAGGATGCCCCCTCTCCCCACTTCTATTCAACATAGTACTGGAGGTCCTAGCCATGGCAATCAGACAACATAAAGAAATAAAAGGCATCCAGATTGGTAAGGAAGAAGTCAAACTGTCCTGTTTGCAGATGACATGATATTGTACATAAAAAACCCTAAAGAATCCACTCCTAAACTACTAGATCTAATATCTGAATTCAGCAAAGTTGTGGGATACACATAAATACACAGAAATCTGTTGCATTCCTATACACTAATGATGAACTAGGAGAAAGAGAAATCAGGAAAACAATTCCATTCACAATTGCATCAAAAAGAATAAAATACCTAGGAATAAACCTAACAAAGGAAGTGAAAGACCTATACCCTGAAAACTACAAGACACTCTTAAAAGAAATTAAAGAGGACACTAATAAATGGAAATTCATCCCATTCTCTTGGCTAGGAAGAATTAATATTGTAAAAATAGCCATCCTGTCTAAAGCAATCTACAGATTCAATGTAAACCCTATCAAAATACCAATAGCATTCTTCAGTGAACTAGAGGAAATAGTTCTAAAATTCATATGGAACCACAAAAGACCCCGAATAGCCAAAGCAATCCTGAGAAGGAAGAATGAAACAGGGGGAATTACACTCCCTGCCTTCAAGCTCTACAACAAAGCCACAGTAATCAAGACAATTTGGTATTGGCACCAGAACAGACCCATAGACAAGTGGAAGAGAATAGAGAGCCCAGATATAAACCCAAGCATATATGGTCAATTAATATACGATAAAGGAGGCATGGATATACAATGGGGAAAGGACAGCCTCTTCAGCAGCTGGTGTTGGCAAAACTGAACAGATACATGCAAGAGAATGAAACTGGATTACTGTCTAACCCCATACACAAAAGTAAACTCAAAATATATCAAAGCCCTGAATGTAAGTCATGAAATCATAAACTCTTAGAAAAAAATATAGGCAAAAATCTCTTGGACATAAACATGAGCAACTTCTTCATGAACATATCTCCCTGGGCCAGGGAAACAAAAGCAAAAATGAACAAATGGGACTATATCAAACTAAAACGCTTCTGTACAGCAAAGGACACCATCAGTAGAACAAAAAGACATGCATGCTACAGTATGGGAGAATATATTCATAAATGACATATCTGATAAGGGGTTGACATCCAAATTATATAAAGAGCTCATGCACCTGAACAAACAAAAAGCAAATAAGCCAATTAAAAAATGGGCAGATGATCTGAACAGACACTTCTCCAAAGAAGAGATTCAGATGGCCAACAGGCCCATGAAAAGATGCTCCACATCGCTAATCGTCAGAGAAATGTACATTAAAACCACAATGAGATATCACCTCACACCAGTTAGGATGGCCACCATCCAAAAGACAAACAACAACAAATGTTGGCAAGTATATGGAGAAAGGGGAACCCTCCTACGCTGCTGGTGGGAATGTAAATTAGTTCAACCATTGTGGAAAACAGTATGGAAGTTCCTCAAAATACTCAGACTAGAGATACCATTTGACCTAGGAATTCCACACCTAGTAATTTAACCTAAGAATGCAGCAGCCCAGTTTGAAAAAGACATATGCACCCCTATGTTTATCGCAGCAGTATTTACAATAGCCAAGAAATGGAAGCAACCTAAATGTCCATCAGTAGATGAATGGATAAAGAAGATGTGGTATATATACACAATGGACTATTATTCAGCCATAAGAAGAAAATGAACCCTACCATTTGCAACAACATGGATGGAGCTAGAGGGTATTATATACAGTGAAATAGCCAGGTGGAGAAAGACAAGTATCAAATGATTTCAGTCATCTGTGGAGTATAAGAACAAAGAAAAAGGAACAAAACAGCAGCAGACTCACAGAACCCAAGAATAAACTAACAATTAAAGGGAAAGGGACTGGGGTGGATGGGTGGGAAGGGAGGAATAAGGGGGACAAAGGGCTATTACAATTAGCACACATAAAGTAGCGGGGGTGGGAGTAGGGTGGGGGGATACGGGGAAGGCAGTATAACACAGAGAAGAGAAGTAGTGATTCTATAGCATCTTACTATGCTGATGGACAGTGACTGCAATGGGGTATGCGATGAGGACTTGATAATAGGGGAGTCTAGTAACCATAATGTTGCACATGTAATTGTATATTAATAATGGCAAAATAAAAAAAAGATAAAACTATAATGTAAATAGATAGTAACAGAAGAAAATATGTTTATGACCCAGGGCTGGAAAAGAACTTCTTAAACAAAACCTAAAAGGCATAAGATAAAAAATTAATGGATTTGATAACATCAAAACGAAAGAGTTTGGTACAATAAAAGTTAACTCACAAATAACAAAATGGGAAGAGGAGGTATTTACAGTGTCTAAAATTGACAGGGGACTAATACCGAAAATCTTCAAGGAACTCTCTCAAAAACCTAGCAAGAAAAAATCAGAAAACCCCAAAGAAAATTATCAATAACTAGGAACAGTCAGTTCACAAAAGGCAAGTCCCCAAAGCGCAACAAGCACAGGAAGAGAGGCTCACATTGATCAGTCATTAGCGAAATGCAAATTAAACAAGCCTCTGTCACTTACACTACCAGCTCGGCAAAAACTGGAACGCGGGGAATACCCGTGCATTTGGAGACGTGGGAACATCCAGGAGCCCTTGTGCGGTGCTGAGAGAGTATACGTGGGTGCATCCACCTAGGGACTGTCCCCAAGTGCTTTGATTAAGCACTCAGACACTTTATGGCCCCAGCAGCTCTGCTCCTGGGCATAGATCACAGAGAAACTCAGAGGTACGCACATGAGGCTATGTGTTCAGTGCTGCATCGATTGTGGGGAGAGGTCTGGAGCCAGTGTGAGTGTCCATTTTGGGGGAAAGGATGGAATAAATAGGAAGGTACACGGTGACAGGGACCTACTCTGCAGCAGTTGGAAACGATGGATCAGAAGGACTCAGATGAACAGGAAGAGATGTTATGCACATTGCTGAAATCACAGAGAGAAAAAGACACAACCCAGTTCTCTTTATGCACATTAAAATACCAGCACACTATCTGATATGCACGCTACAGCAACACGAACCAAAACGGATGAATACACATCACCTGTGTTAGAAAGATCCAAGAGAGGGAAGAAGAAGAAAGGGGAACAAATAAACCCTCCAGCAAGGAAGGAACTGTGCAAGAACAAATAAGATGCCCTGGAATGCGAAGCAAGCGTAACTAAATCTCCTGCATCTAAAGTAAACAAAAAAACAAAAACAGTGAGTAAGCAAGAGTTTGGAGATCAGAGTGTGGCTGTCTGGGGGCCATGCTGAAAGCTGGTGGGGAAGCACCCCCTGTTGGTTCGTGGTGAGAAGGGAGGGGAGCCCCTCTCAGGCCCTTTACCACTGTCCTACTGTTCCACGAAGAGCTGTTCAACGTTTCAGAGGGCTAGCATGCCCTTGGAGGGGAGAGAGGAGAGATGCGGCATATTAGCGCTCTCTAGAGGACCAGAGCCTGCAGGTGAGATAGATGCGTGCATGTGGCCTGAGCCAAATCCCTGCCTGCATCTCTTTCTCTAAATATATACCTGAAATACCCTTATCTCTCACTTTCTCCTCCTCCTCTCTGTCTCTATTTAGATACATAGGCAGATGTGTGTAATATTATAGATATCTATAGATAAAATCTCTCCCCTTCTGTGTATATATGTATATACACACACATATATAAAATCTCTCTCTGTATATAACACCTTACTATGTATAAAATCTTTGTTTCCATATAAAATCTTTCCATATATAAAATTTCTCTCTATCTATATATAAAATCTCTATGTAAAATCTCTATATATATAGATAGAGATAGAAATAGGGAGAGAGATAAAGATAGAGAGGTATTTCATCTATATATAGATGCACTCAAGGAATCTGCTCATGCTGTTGCTGGGGCTGACAAGTTTGAAATCCTTGGGCAGGCCAGCAGGCTGCAAACCCCCAGGCAGGAGTTGATATCTCAGTCTTTAGGCAGAGTTTCTTCTTTCTCAGGGAAATCTGTTTTACTTTTAAGGCCTGCCAAGTGATTGCATGAGGCCCATCTACATTATTGAAAATAATCTCAAGTCAGCTGATGGGGGATGTTAACACATCTACAAAAGTCCTCTACACAATATCTAGGCTCATGTTTGATTGAATAACCAGGTGCAGTACAGTAGCCAACTTGACACATAAAACTGACATCACAGATGGTATCCAGATCAGAGGGGAACAGTTTTTGGAACAGACTCATGGGGGATAGTTGGGTGCCTAGGCAGACCTACTCACAAATACCATCCAGATAGAACAAAAATACCCTCTCCTGCCTTCTCTCGACCACTCGCCCTACTTATTCTCCACATAGCTGCAGCTGCGTCCTGGCAAACAGGCTGTGGTATTTTCCTCTTCGTTTTACAAGCGAGGAGGCATGTTCAGAGTGGTGCTTTACACAACTTGCTGTAGGCCACTCGCTAGTGCTGGCATGTCAGCTCAAGGTGGTCTGATTCCTTCCACACTAACCCTGTTTTCAACATAACATATCTTCCTAAGTCCCTTCCTCTGCCCACGTTACCTGCCTCTCCCCTGAGCTCTCCAAACAGCTCCTGAAAACCTCGGTACAGCTCTTACCTCTCCATATTGTGTCTCTTCAGTTACCCAGACTGAGGCAGATACGGGGCCAGTACCAAAGCCTTAGGAAACAGGCGGGCTGTGTATAAAGTGGCTCATGTGAGGAACTGGGGGCACATTCAGAGGCCCTACTGCTGATCCGCAGACCCCAAAGAAATGGCCTGGTCTAGCAAGGTCTTGGTTTAGGGGCCATCTCCTCAGAAGAGAGTGGTGTCTTGCCTGAGGGCTTCAGCCCCGAGCAAGTTCACTATGGATTCAGTGAGACTGAGAAATGACAACAGAACGTTCTTGGGGTAAAAGGTTTATACCCGGCTTTATCTCACAGTGGTAGGTCCACCACTAGATCACAACTGCATCCAGCAGCCTGCAGATGCATAATCTACTCTGTCTCTGCCTCCCCACAGTGCGCTGGACGGAGCTCTTTATATAGTGACTCAGTCAGTAAGAGTCATAGCCTACAAGTGTGCAAGTATTACTACAGGTATATAATGTGGCAGTAGGCCAATTACATCACCAAACAGTTTAGGATCAGGTGAGGATCCTGGCCTTAGGAATCTGCATTTTCCCCACATCTGTATAGTGCATGACACTCCCCTAGACCAACCCAAAGTTCTACAGAAACAGAGACCCCCAGCTGCTTTTAAGGTAGAGGCTTCTCCATTCATTTGATGAGCTTCCACTTCCCAAATGTGACCGAGCCCTCCCAGGTCCAGAGGTACCAGAACACAGCCAGCCTGATTGGATTTAGGGACACTGGACACATACCCAAAGGCACTGTCAGCTACACACCTCACTCCAGAGGGCCACCTCCTGCTGCCCCTTGGCCCCTACCGCTTGGAAGAAGCACCAGTGGTTCCTGGGTGTAAAACAGGGAGAAGCTCATAACTCAAATTATATGCAGGGGAATCTCCTTAAGTCACATATAAGAAAATCTGGAAGGGAAAGGTCCACATAGCTAAACTGGGATGTCCTTTAATGTAGGTGGGAGGACAATGAAAGACGTTATATCTTAATCTTACAGGTGTGATTTGCGCTTAGCCATTTATCTGCTTTCACATGCCTGAGCTCATGTGATTTTCAAAGAAACCTTGGAAAGTAAGCCAGGCAGGTGTTCTCATTCCATTGTCTGAGTAAGAACACTGAGGGTTTCTTATAATACATTAGATTATTTTCCCATATTCCTTATGTTGGTTTCTTATTTCCAAGCCTGGTGGCCTTAATTTTAGAAATCAGAATAACAACAGCGTTTGTGAGCACTTTTTACATACCGGGCATTCTGCCTTCATGTGAACCGTCTTATGTAAATCTCAGAGCATTTACACAACCCAGTGAGGAGGTACTATTATTATTTCCATTTGACAGATGAGAAAATGAGCTCCCAAGCCACAACCTGTGGTATAAAATCTGAACTTCCTAGCATCATAACATCTGAAGGCTGGATGGTTTCAAGAGTTGGCCTGAACCTTTCACCTGCCTCGAGTCAGAAGCAAAATGATCTAAGGAGACGATTGCTCCACTTCCCTTCCCCTCCCACAGGGTCCCTTGTAGGTTCTAAATCTTACCTGCAGGAACCTTTCTTTCTGATACGGCCACAACTCCTAAAGTACAGACAATCCTCCCGACATTAATCTATAACCAGGGATGCCAATCGGCCTGAACCACATCCTGCCCAGTTACATTTAGCAACTTAGAGACGATGTGTACATTTCGAATGAGGAAGAATTCCGCCTCTCTAAATTAATTTACATTTAAAGTTAAGACAAAGGCGGTTTAATAGCTTTCCTCATGGGACGCTCTTCCCAGGCCGCAAGCCACCTCACTGGTGGTCCCTCATGCGCTCCAGCAATGACAGAATTGCAAAATTCCAGAGGTACTTCCTGGGCTCCAGGCCACATGCCCAAAGTTTCTCCAAGCCGTGGATGGATTGAGAACAAACAGTGTGACATGTTCAGCTGCACGTAAAGCTAAGTCTCAAAAGCAGACACTCCCTTAGGAGCACCTCTTTAAAATAAATCCCCAGTCCCGGTGGATATTAGCCCAACCTGGATCACTGTCAAGCATTCAGACCAGAGAAGCACTTTCTGTCTTGGCCAGGGAAAGAAATCTCCCAAAGATGGTAGGAGCTGCCTAAGAAGCTATGTTTTCATGTAGACTTGACAGCCGCTGGTTTCATTTGTCATTTTTCAAGGAGGCTGTCATACGTGCTCCCTTCCACTCCACCCCACCCTGAACTATAAGGGTTTGTTTTACATTGGTGCCTAAGATCAGGGGCGGATCTCCAGGCCTCTTCTCCCTGCCTGCTCCCTAGCCTGCCTTCTGCCAGCTTCCCGGGATCCTCCTCGCTCATCTGAGCTGTGAAATCTAACTGCTCTTTGTCAGACATGTATGTTGACATGTTAATGGTGAGCAGAAGAATTTCAGTGGAGAAAACCCTAATTTTTAAAGTTCTTTTAGCAAGGATGTAACACCGTCAACACTTGCTGGTAATGAAATGCCAACAGCCTTTTTGCATTTTAAGGTTTGCTACTTATGAGTGATGCAGAAAAGATGTGATTTCGGTGGGGAATCAAAGACAACTCTTTGGGCCAAACTCATTCTCTGTCCACTGAAAGACTTACTGTGAGGATGCTAAATGTATTGGGTGGAGAAAACGGCAGCAGCTTGGTAATTTGCTTGAGAAACTTGGCTGCAGAATTTAGTACAATGGGAAAGAAATGTTTTGGAATTGCCAGTGTTCAACCTTTGCCAGTACTTACAGACTGGTGCTTAAAATACATGCAGATAAACATACAAACATGATGGTCCTTTCTTAACAGTCACGTACAGCAGCTGCTTCCCAGCCCCTCACCTATTTTGCCCACTCCCCCACCCCCTCCGACAATCACGAATATGTTCTCTATTTCTGAGTCTGTTTCTGTTTTGTTTTGTTTGTTCGTTTCTTTTGTTTTTTAGATTCCACATATAAGTGAAATCATATGGCATTTGTCATTCTCTGACTGACTTTCTTACTTTGCCAAATATTGAATCATATAGTGTTTCTATTTTCAATGTTTTGAGGAAACCCCATACTGTTTTCCATAGTGGCTGCACTGATTGACATTCCCACCAATAGTGCTTGAGGGTTCCCTTGTCTCCACATCCTCACCAACACTTGTTATTTCTTGGCTTTTGGACACTAGCCATTCTAACAGACATGAGGTGATATCTGATTGTGATTTTAATTTTCATTTCCCTGATGATTAGTGATGTTGGACATCTTTTCATGTGTCTGCTGGCCATCTCTATGTCTTCTTTAGAAAAGTACCTATTCACACCATCTGTCCATTTTTTAATCAGATTGTTTTTTAGTTTTAGTGTCAAATTGTATAAATTCTTTATTTCTTTTGGATATTAACCCCTTATTGGATATGTCATTTGTAAATATCTTCTCCCATTGTGTAGGTTGCCTTGTTGATGGTTTCCTCTTGCTGTGCAAAAGCTTTTCATGTCGAGGCACTCCCAATTGTTTATTATTTGCTTTTGTTGTCTTTTCCTGAGAAGACAGAGCCAAAACACATTGCCAAATATGATATCCAGGAATTTATTGTCTGTGTTTTCTTGGAAGAGTTTTATGGTCTCAGGTCTTACCTTTAGGTCTTTAATCCACTTTGAGTTTATTTTTGTACATGGTGTAAGTAAGCCATTCACTTTCATACTTTTGCATGCGGCTGTCCAGTTTTCCCAGCACTATTTATTGACGAGACTATGTTTTCCTCACGGTCTGTTCTCAACTCCTTTGTCATACTTTAATTGACCATATAAGCATGGGCTTATTTCTTGGCTATCCATTCCTTTCTACTGATCTATGTATCTATTTTTCTGCCAGTACCATACCTCTTTCATTACTGTAGCTTTATAGTATAGTTTGAAATCAGGGTGTGTGATGCCACCAGCTTTATTCTTCTTTCTCAAGATTGCTTTGGCTATTTGGTGTATTCTGTGGTTCCATACAAATTGTAGGATTGTTTTTACTAGTTCTGTGGAAAATACCACTAGTACTTTGATAGGGATTACATAGGATCTGTAGGTTGCTTTGGGCAGTATGGACATTTTAATGATTTAATGCTTCCAACTCATGAGCATGGCATATCTTTCCATTTATCTGTGTCACCTTAAATTTCTTTCATCAGTGTCTTATAGTTTCCAGAATATAGGCCTGTTACCTTCTTGGTTAAATTTATTTCTAGGTATTTTATTCTTTTAGATGCAATTGAAATGAGATTCTTCTTAATTTCTTTTTCTGATAGTTCTTTATCAGAATGAACTAATGTAAAGAGACAACAGAGTGTATTAATTTTGTATCCTTCAACTTCCCTGAATTCATTTATCAGTCTAGTAGTTTTTTCATGGAGTTTTTGATTTTCTACATATGTTATCTGCAATAGTGACAATTTTGCTTTTCCCTTCCCAATTTTGATGCCTTTTATTTCTTGTTCTCATCTGATTACTATATCTAGGTCTTCTGGTATGATGTTGAATAAAAGTGTTGAGAGTGGCCATCCTTGTCTTACTCCTGATCTTGGAAAACTTTCAGTTTTTTCACCATTATACTGCTAGTTGTTGTTTTGTCATATATGGCTTTTCTTATGTTGACGTATGTTCTCTCTGTACCCACATTGTTGAGAGTTTTTATCGTAAATGGGTATTGAATTTTGTCAAATGTTTTTTCTGCACCTGTTGAGATGATCATATTATTTTTATCCTTCATTTTGTTAGTGTGGTATATTACATTAATTAATTTGCAGATACTGAACCATATTTGCAACCCTGAATAAATCCCACTTGACCATGGTGTGTGTATGATCTTTCTAATGTATTGTTGAATTTTGTTTTCTAACATTTTGTTGAGGTTTTTGCATCTAGGTTCATCAGGGATATTAGCCCGTAATTTTCTTTGTCTGTAGTGTCTTTGTCTGGTTTGGTAGCTGTGCAATGCTGGACTCATAGGATGAATTTGGAAGCATTCTTTCCTCTTCAACTTTTGGAAGAATTTGAGAAGGATGGGTATTAACTCTTCTTTAAACACTCGGTAGAATTCACCTTTGAGGCCATGTGGTCCTGGATTTTTGTTCATTGGGTTTTTTTTTTAGTTGCTGATTCAATTTCCTTACTATTAATTCATCTGTTTAGATTTTCTATTTATTACTGATTCCATCTTGGAAGACTGTATGTGTCTAGGAATTTATCCTTTTCTTCTAAGTTGTCCAATTTGTTTTGGCATATAACTTTCCATTCATAGTCTTTTGTAATCCTTTGTATTTGTGGTATCTGACAGTTGAATTTCCCTTTCACTTCTGGTTTTATTTATTTGAGTTCTCTATCTTTTTTCTTGATGAGTCTGGCTGAAGGTATATCAATTTTGTTTATCTTTTCAAAGAATCAGCCCTTAGTTTCATTCATCTTTTCTATGAACAAACCACTTTTAATAACAAACACATGCCTTATGTAGCAGTTTCATTAAGATTTCCCTTAAAACATAATTAAAAACAATAAAAAATGTAGTCTCACGGAGAGTACTGACCTTCAATGTGATTTAATATGAGATCTGGGTTTTCTTTTCATTTCATCCACTGATCATCTGCAGGAAAGTAAGCCAATCACTTGATCCAAAGGTTGGGACAGGACAAAGAAGAGGATGGCAGGGCAGAGAGGCAAGAAACCTGAATTACAACATGTGTTCAGTCTCTTGTAAAGGACCTGACCTTGCAGACACTAAGGGACCTTGGAATTTAATGGAAATCTATAATGATTTTTAAAGAGAACAAATCTTTTTGCATCATTATTAATTACTTTGAAAATAATAGCTGATAAATTTAGAACCAATATATTGTTTTACCGAGTAGGTGACCAGTAGACATCTTTTGCTTATCCTGTATTGCTAACAGAGGCTGGATATCAAACAAGAGGCCTGGACTACAGTCAGAAGACCTGCATTCAAGTTCTAGCTCTTCCACTCAGAATCTGTGCAAGCTTGAAGTACTCTTTCTTTCTCTGAGCTTAATTTTCCCTGTAGAAGGCAGCAATTTTCCCTGAGGCTGCCTGAGGTTTATGAGGTCTGTGGTTTTCAGTGATGTTAGGTGTCAGTGCGTTCTGTAATGCACACAGGCGGAGGTCCACCCCATTCCACTGGACCTGTGCACTGCTGCTGTGCTCACACCACACCACATCTGCAGGCTTGGTGTCTAACAGACTGCCCCTGGACCACTACCATGACCAGAGTAAATTTGTCCACAGACCCAGAGAATAGAGTGTCTGGGAGTCTACATCTCCCTCTCCCCTTATCCAGTGACTGATATGGGAGTGTGACTCAGCAACCTTGCTGAGTCAGAACAAACCCTGAGGAGTAATTACCACTCCAGAGCTGCCCTGTAGGATCAGCGGAGGCTGGCCCCTCACTTGGCTTCCTCCCTTCCCTTCCAGTTTTTCCTAGGTGCAGTTCCTCGACCTGCTTCTAGGAAATGTGACTTTACATGCACATCCAATAGGCATAGCACAAATAATAAGAGTAATAGTAAAGGAGCTTTCTGCATCTGGAATGCCACATTATTGAACATGAAAAAGGTTTGCACCTGAAATAAATAGACACATAAAATTGTGGCACATAAGAGTCTCTAATCTCCATGACTGCCGGATGAGGGGATGTCCCTGGGAAGCATCTCATTCAGTAGAAAACTCTTTCATTTTCCAAGTGGTCTTGAAAAAGCATCTGTGTGCCCTGAAATTGGTAATCTAACCTATGGGGTGGGCGTGGTCAGAAATGGTGTGCAGGAGATAAGGATAAAGGTCGACGGAGCAGAAGGCAGGTGCTCAGAGCCAGCGGTCAAGGGTGGGAACAAAGGGGCAAGCCAAGAAGCAGAGTGTTCCCTTAACTCTCCACCAAGTGCGCAGGTCCAGAGGAGTGCTGCGTATCAAATGGTCTTTCCCTCCTTTACAGCCCGCCCTGCCTTTCCTCTTCCCTTCTTCCTAGTTCTTCCCTTCCTTCCTCAACAAGTGTTAACTAGTACATGCCCAGCATCTAGTCAAGCTCTCGGATCTGAAGGAGAAACTATGCACAGGAGTTGAGTCCACGCCAGACTGGAAACTCATGCCATGATACAGGTCAGTGGTGGGTCTACGCCTCCAGCAGTTATAAGGGAGGTGTCTAATGGCTCTTTCTGGGGGTGAGAAATGTCTCCTCGACAGGGGATCTTTGAAGAGGGTCTTAAAAAGTGCCAGGTGGACACAGGAAGGGGGAGAGGAGCATTCCAGGAACATGGAACAGCAGGGGCTGCCCAGGGAGTGATCTCTTGCGGCCACAGGGCAGATGGCTGGGAGGTGAGGGGAGAGGGGAGGGATCGGTTAAGCTCAGAGTGGGAGGCTGCAGAGGAAACAGCACAGGGGAGCTTCTGTTCACAGTAAGGAATTGGAACTTCGTGCTGTGGGCAGTGAACAGGGGTGGATGGGGCTGCCCTTCAGATACATCCAAGGTCACTCAGACATCTCTGCTCCCTTCAGCCCCTGACCCAGGGAAATTTATGCCCTTTCCCAGGACACCCTATTCTTGCTCCACCATGGTACCAAAGTCAGAGGCTGCTAATTTAAACTACCATTAAGCTCTGCTGCAGGGCCCTGAAGCAACGTAATGAATAGGAGCCCAATAACCTGACAAAAGGAGGAATTAAGAACTCATTTGTATCAGTGACAGGGTAGAAAGAAGAGAGCAATCTGACTCCAGCCAGATCACAGAGACACCAGCTCCTGCTTTAAGTAGTCTTAATTAGATATCCTCAGCCCTCTTTGTTTGTTTTTTTTTGTTTTTTTTTTTCGTGTTTGCCTTTTTAAAAAATAAAGGAAGAATGACCATCATCTCCCACCACCGGAATGCATATTTTATGGAAAGAACACAGATGAGGAGTCTCGGTGTCCTCAGGACTCACAATGGGTGGGGACGTGAGGGAAAGGACAACTTCCCTATGCCTGCGGCATGTGAATAATTACTTCTCCTAATGAGCTCTCATCCTAGAAAGCACCTACCCTTGGAGGATGCTGAGCAGGTTGAACCAAGGTGGTTTCCTGGGAGGGGGGATGGGTTAGAGCCAATGGCAGGGAGGAGCTGTGAGCACAGTTTGCTGTTGCATAAGAGATTCCCCGTGGATCTTTTTCATGCACATTGGCTTCTTATTCTCGGAGTGAAAGTGAGAGCGACTTCAGAACTCTGGGAGAGAGGCATGAAGGAGGTTGCATTATGGGAAAGGTAGGTGGGTAGTCAAGGACCGATGCCAGAGACGGGAGAGCTGGGCCCTGGTCTACGCTCTGTGCTAACCCAGGAACTGAATGATATTGGGTAAGTTATTTTGTCTCTCTGAGTTTCTGCTTACTCCTCAGTAAAACAGTAAAATCAGATCTAGTCACCTCCAAGGCCCCAACCAATTCCAACAGGTTTCAAGCTTGTGACCCCAGAGAGGTTAAGCTTGAGGCAGGGAGAGAGGGTGGACACAGAGAGACAGAAGGACATGCATTTCCTCTGGGGGTCTCCACTGGCTCCAGGTGACATCCAAAATTCAAAAGATATTTCACCTGAGATTCTTAAAGACATATAAGCCAACCTGGACTAGAGTGCTCTAAATGTCTCCAAGGAGCCCACCTAACACTCCAGAGTTGTATTTGTGCCAGGGAGACGTCTAGTAATAGTCTCAGCCGACTTAGGAAGCACACTTGACTGAAGTCTCCACTCATCAACCCACCCCAGTGATGGACACTTGCATTTTTCCTCTTGAGCTTTTCCACTCTCTCCTCTGGCCTTGCTCTCAGCCAACTACCTCGTCCTTCTTTTCTGTCTCCACGTGTGTAGTTCATGGCAGGGTAGGTAAGAGCTACAGTTCAGCCTGAGCAGGAGACACACAGCCAGCAGCTGGGGCTGGGTGACAGGCTGGGTCAGAAATACAGAAGTCATCATCTGTGAGACTCACCAAATAGCAAACAAGGTCAGGAACACAGAGGTCAAAATCAAGTTGTGCAGGCAATCACAAGCTTAGAGAAGGGGATGGCAAACTACAGCCCACCAGCCAAATGCAGTCTGTTAATTATTGTATAAATAAAGTTTTATTGGATCATAGCCACACCCATGCTTTTACATATTGTCTGTGGCTGCTTTTGCACTAAGACTGCAGAACTGAGTACCTGCAACAGCAACTTGTGGTCCACAAAGTCTAAACCATTTGCTGTCTGGCACATCACAGAAACAGCTTGATGATGCCTGGCTTTGAGTGTAGACTCACGGAGCTCCCTGACTTCTGCATGAACAGTTGACTCTCTGGGTCTCTCTCCTTGACCTCCATGCAAAGCTGCCTTGAGGAGGCAAGTCTACTCAGGGCAAGTCCTGTGCCAAACCACAGTGCCTGGCTCAGCAACCCCACCCAGGGGAATGGAGAGGCTGGCCCTGGTCTCGCCCAGATCCACCCGGGGACCAGGAAGATGGTGGCGAAGGGGAAGGCCCCCAGCACTCTGAGGGGCAGGGTGCTGGTGAAGCTCTTCCTCGCTCTGAGGATGCAGCTGTAGCTCTGCTTACTTCCATGAACTGCCCCGTCTCTGCTTGCCATCGTGAGCATCGGGCCCCTTGTCTCCCAGGTCCCTCCAGAAGGAGGAGGTCATTTTAGAAGCCGTGCATGCTCAGCCGCAATCCTGAGCACTCCCACTCCCTAAGATAGGGTTTCTGTCAACTCCTCATCTTGTTTGATCAACACAGGGGTTTAAATTGTCGAGGAGATCACAGTAATCCACCCACCAGCTGAATCACTGCTGAGCGCCCACTCTGGCCAGCACTGTGCTCAGCATGTGGAGAAGATCAAGCCTAGGCTGTGTCCTGCCACCAAGCTTCCTGCTCACCATTCACTGCCCGCAGTCCCCCCGCAGGTGGGTATGCCAGAAATCCCCTCTCACCTCACACAATCACTGATGCACTAATTTATTATTAATTTATTATGTCTAATAAATTATAACTTTTTATAAACAACTATTTAGAAATCATTTGTTATAAATTATTGATATGTTAATGACTAACATTTCTAATTTACCACTAGCCAATTCCCAAAAGCTTAAAAGTGGAGACAGAGTAGGACTGTAAAGATATCAAATAAATATATTTATATGTTTCCATATATATATATGAAATACAGCTATTTTATATATATTCCAACAGATACAGAATCAGCTGCACAGGTGACTGTGTCCAGCCACTAGTGGTATCAGATGCAAGTGAGGGGTGAGCTCAGGGTTTGGAACATCAGCAGAGAGAATTTCTGGGGAGGAAGCTTGGTGAGATGCACACTTACAGGCAAGACCACTGCTGCGGGTTGAGAAGACCATCAGGGCGCCGTCTCCTGATGGTACAGAACCCCGGGCACACACACTGTGGAATACAGAGCAGAAAGGAGAGAAGGAGAGATCTGACACTTGTCAGGTGGTGGGAATGCAATCAGGGTGAGGAGCTTGCTGTCAAGTCTGAACGGCAGACGCTGATCAAGTGTTTTTTTACCGAAATAAGAACCTGGTGACAATAAGCCCCTTGACCCTTTCCAGAAAGGAGTGAGAGGTGGAAGTTCTCTCTCTTAGCTCAGTAAGATGTGGAGAGACCCTCAGGGGTCTCTACCTTCTAGACAGGCCCTGACTCTTATGGGATTTGTCTTTGATAAAAAGAGAGAAGTCGCTGAATTAAAGTAGCTACTTTTACTCTTAAATCTCTGGGAGAATCCCCCGAAGCCCCTTTCCCTTCCTCTGCCTTCGGGGAACATGGATAGAGTGTGCCCTAGAAGAGTCTCTTTGAAGTTCTTGTTGTGACCAGAGGTCAACCAGTTGTATCATTAGAAATACATACAGCACCAAAAAGAAATACTTGGATTGGGTCTCATGTGGTTATTTATTCTAGGAACAGGTAATTGTGAAGAGATTCCAGTAATTTTAATAATGGAATGACATCCCTTCTCACTAAATGGAGGTTGTCCAGCCATTCACCAAAGAGAAATTCATGGCTTACACCCAGGAGCCTCCTTCGGTGGGTGGGCACCGCGAGAGGAGGTAAGCCCCAATTTAACTGTGTGAGCTTCCATACGGAGACGGACGAGGTCTCAGAGCAGCCTGGGGCTCTTTCAGCCTCTGCACGTACCATGCCTTCTGCCTGAGGGCCGCTCCGGGCCCTCTCACCCCCTGCCTGCACCTGACCTTGTGCATCTCAGTTTTCATTCCCAGCCCAGATGGCAGCCTCTGCATGTCGCCTTCCTGGCCTTCCCGTTAGAGGGGGTGACACCCTCCGCTGGGCTGGAGTGGCATCTGCCCAGTCCCCCTCAGAGCACCTGGAAAGCAAAACCTCTCCACCTGCCAGACCAGGTGCTCAAGGACGGGGCTGTGTCATATTCATCTTCCCATCTCCACCTGGGATATTAGGTAATGAGACATGAAAGATTTTTAAACCAGCTGGCAAATGACTGGTGCATCTGCTGAAACAGGGCAGGGGGTCGTGACAGGGGCGGCCTCCCAAAGAGCAGGATGGCTGAAAGACACCGCAGAGGCTGAAGTCTAAGGCGGAGAGCCCCATCAGAGACACAGGACATAAACAGGGAAGGCTGCTGTCCCAGAATCTGATTTTCCATGGTCTGCGCCATTATCTGCTCCTGCCGCTCCAAGCCTGTGCTCCCTCACTGTCCTCACGCCCACCGCCAGATCATTCAGTCCTACCTTCCACGTCAAGAGCCCCAACAGCAGTTCTAACTCACCAGATCACCACCTGTCACAGCTAGAAGGGGCCTGAGGACAGGACTGAAGGTTTCAGCTGTATTAAGCAGAGCCTTAGGGGGAAGGTGGTGACGCCCCAGGACCCACCCTTGAGCACAATTCGGGGGACATTCTGAATAGGCCGGGCTCTGAGCCACCCCATCCTCCCCTCTTCATCCAAAGCAGTTTGATCTTTTATTTGATCTGTAATAACTATAAATTTGACTTCCACATGAAATATCTTTCTAAAAAGTGATTCTGCAGATAAAACAAGAGGTGGGAGAGGAAAGTGACCTGTCCACGGTCACAAGATTACTAAGTGGCAGATCATGGACTAAAAGCAGGCTTTTCAACTGCCCGCCCCTCCCTTCCCGTCACTCAGCCTCTGGTGGCAGGAAGCCTCTTTCAAATCCAGCTGCATTTCAGGACTCTGACCACACTCATCCTTTTTAAATTACTAAGCAAATACACAGAGGCTTCAGCAGATGGGAACAGTTGCTGTTTACATGTTTAGGTGGGGCCGACTCAGTACAAATGAATCCTCCCCGTTCTACCACATGGCCTTGTAGCCACACCGCTGCTCAAGTCCTCCCAAAAGCTCTTAGTTGTGCAGCCAGCCCGAAGTCCGAGGGAGAATGAGCCCATGAACTGGGCAGGCCCAGTCTGCAATGCAGGAAGTCAGCATCTCTATAAATACCATCTCCCACCGACCCCTTGCCATCACTTTCTACAACATGACATAAAGCCCCTTGAGCCATGGTCCACCAGGGAGCCCATGAGAATTGTCCAGGCCCAAGCTGAGGCTGGACCCAGCTCTTTCCAAAGGGGTCCAGTGTTAGGGGGATCTCTTGCTGGTCTAAAACATCCACAGGTTTCAAAAAAAGGACATAGAGGGTCATTACAAAGCTGAGGTGCCGTCTGAAACCTGACATCAAATAAGGGTCTATGGTGCTAGGATCCTACAGAACTGTACATAGCAGATGTAGGACCCAGCCAGTGACTAGGCATATGGTGAGGGAGACTTCAGACTCTAGTCTACCCAGGAATATATGAGCCAGACCTAACACATGAAGAGGTAGTAATATTATTACCCTATTTTATGGACAAATAAAGAAAGATGAGGCAGTGTGTGCCAGGTCACACAGATGGATTCAAACCCAGGCGATGTGCCTTGTGAGCCCACAGAAAGGATCACAAAACTGCCAAAGTATAATATCAGTTGAATAAAGGGATAGTTCTGATGACAGGTATTGGGGGATGGTGACAGGCTATTATCAGGTCAGAGTTTAGATCCAGGGACCTGTAATGGGTACTAGACTGGGAACTGTCCCATCCTGCAAAATCCTTTTCAACAAACTCTCAGTCATCCCATAAATATTTACCATCTACACTCATGGCCAGGCAGGATGCTGGAAACTGGCTGGACACCTGCCATGGTCTATGCACTCACGGAGAAGTCCAGAACCTCATACTGGCTGTGTCCTTACAGAGAAGGTCTCCAGCTATGACTAATGTCATTCAGACACTTGGACTCAAACTTTACATCATGATTTCATTTTGCAACTCACATCCATGTCCCCCTGAGTCCTCCTGTACTCTGGAATATCCTCGAGACCACTTCCTATTTACAGCATCTTGTCGCCCTCTAGACCTGAGGCTCCGATCAGTGAAGGGCCTGCACCAGCCCAGCCTGGCCTGTCACCCAGTAGGGAGGGTGCTGCTCTCAGGAGGCTCACACTGGGGAGCAAATAAAGAAAGGCTGTACACGTGGGATCCCCAGGTAGATGGAGATAGCATGTGGTTGTCACCTCCTGGTAAGGATTGAGCTGTTAATATACTTATCAGCTTGTGCTCATTGTTCATTCATCTATCCATCCATTCATTCGTTCAACAATAAATATTTATTGAGTGGCTACTAGAAGCCAAACACTGTCCTAGACACTTGGAACACATTACTGAATAAAATAATAAACATCACTGCCTTGCAGAGCTTCAATCTAGTGGAAAGAGAAAAGTAAACAATAAACAGAATAAATAAATGCATACATGAATAAATAGTGGTAGATGTTATAGAAAAAAAGAAAATGTGGAACAGGGTAATGGGCGTAGGGGGTTCCAAGAGGGCAGGGGGCCCAGTAATAATGGGGCCATCAGGGCAAACCGAAAGGAAAGATGAGAATTAAGCAAAAATTTTAAGAAGGTGAAGAAGTAGTGAATTAAGATATTTGGGAGAAGAGTAGTCCAGGTAAAGGGAACAAGAAAAGAGCAAACCTCCATCAGTCAGGAGGGTGCCTGGCGTGCGTGAGGAGAAGCGAGCACACCACAGTTAGAGGGGGTGAGGCGAGTCACAGGGGAGCCGGGGCAGACAGTAAGAAATGAGGTCAAAGAGGTACCAGGAAGCCAGACTGTCCTGCAGGACAGGACCCGTAAGCTACAGTTTAGTCTTTGCCTTTTACCCTTGACCATGGGGAGCTATCAGAAGGGTTTCATCAGTGAAGTGACTTGATATCAAAAGCATCACCCTGTAGGGGTGAGGATGCATAAAGATGATGGCCTGGGCCAGGCTGGCAGCAGAGGGACCCCGACAAACTGGTTAGATTCTGGAGTCCACAGAAGTCGCTCATAGATGAGACAGATTAAAGAAAGGCAGGAGTCAATGATAATGCCCAGATCTGGAGCCTGGGCAGCCATAAGGACCGGGTTGCCATCAAGAGACATGGGAAAGGCCATCGGTGAAGCTCCTCTGGAACAGGAAGAGAGTAGTTTGGCCACATACACACTGACCTTCAGGGGCCACTGGCTGCCAAATGGAAATGCTGGAGAGGCCATTGGATGCATGAGTGTGGGGTCGTCGGCATATAGATGGTAATCAAAGCCAGTGTGCTTATAGGATCACCAGGGAAGCAGAGGTACTAGGAAGGAAAGAGATCTGCAAACTACACCGCAGGGAGGAACCGGCAGAGGAGACTGAGTGGAAGAGGAGAAGCTGAAGAATGTGTGCGCTCTCCTGTGAGCCGACGAGGAGGAAAAGTGTGCCACCGGGAGGGAGGGGAGGGCAGCTGTGCTGAATGCCGCTGACGGTTCATATAACCAGAGATCGGACCACTGGATTTAGCAGCAAGGAGGACACCAGGGACCTTCCCAAGAGCGGTGTCAAAACAGCCAGGTGGAAGAGGGTTCATGAGAAATGAGAGGAAAGCAGCTTTGTTGCAAATAGAGGCAAAAAGTGGAAGAGAAAGTGGGCAGAAGTGAGATCCAGAAAAATGTTTGTGTTGACTTGTTGGAAATGAGAGAAACAACAGCACATGTGTGCACTGCTTGTAATACTCCAGGAGAGTAGGGACTGAGTACGGTATGAGGGAGAGAGAGGAGCGCGGAGGAGCCATGACCTTGGGCGGCACGAGGGAAATGGAGCCACGGAGAGCACGTGGGCAGGGGAGCATGGACAGCCCATCCGCAGCGACAGCAGGGGACGTGGTGACGGGAGTCACTGGAAGTTTCCCTGCACTTGCTCCAAAATTCTCAGTGAAATAGGGTGGGAGACCAGTTCAGGGATCCCAGGAGAGAAGAAAGTTTCCTAGACATGTTAAGAAAGTAGGAAAGTGACTCAACTATGAAAGCAGAGCATGAACGTCTGGAGACATGAAGGCCACTGGAGTCCCATGGCCGGGATAGTCCCGACGTCAAGTGGGACCAGCACTCGTGGTACGTGTTCAGCTCCAGCCACATTCCACTGTCTGGGTGGGAGCAAGCGAGGCTGGGTTTCCCTGGGCCTGCAGGGAACACGCTTTCAGTCCTACTGCCAGGAGGTTTGGGCCAGACAAGACTGAGGTTGTAGCCTCAAACCTGCCTCACCTCTAAAATTCCCATTACTCATTCTTCTAGGTTGAGCCTTTCAGAGCAACAGATTCGGAATCAAAGGAACCACTGTCGAATCTTTAGGCAGAGTATCTTAAAAAGGTGGCATCCTGGTGTTATCCCACAGAAACTGCTTCCAGGGCAAGTCCGCAGGAAGCAGTATTTGGCCAGCCTCCTTGATTTGTCAGTCAGCAGTGGGCAGCCAGCACCTGTCCAGCCACGAGGCCAGCCCCCAACTTGGCTGGCATGCCTGTCTGTCCATGCACAGCTGCTGCCTCCCTGCCTCTGCCATGGGCTTCCAGACAAGTTTCCCCATTTGGCTGCTTCCCCCCTACTTGGGTGATTGACCTTCATCATTTAGGTGATGTCTGCCTCTAGTTGGAAGGTCTCTGTGGCCTTCTGATTCCCACAGTTCAAAGTCCCAGGAGTAGCAAAGATAAGGAAGCAGCCCAAGTGCCCATCGTTAGAAAAATGGATAAAGAGATGATGTTATATAGACACACAATGGAATATTACTCAGCCATGAAAAAGGAGGTCTTGCCGTTTATGACAACATGGAGGGACCTAGAGGGTATCATGCTAAGTGAGAGAAGCCAGGCAGAGAAAGACACATACCATATGAGTTCACTTATATGTGGAATCTAAAAAAGCAAAACAGACAAAAAAGAAACAGACCCACAAATAAGGAGGGGCATGGGGGAATGGGTGAAGGGGATAAAGAGGCACAAACTGCCAACTGTAAACTACACTAGTCATAGGAATGGAAGTACAACATAGAAAATACAGCCAACCATACTGTGATATCTCAGTGTGGTAACGGGGTAACTACCCTTACCGTGACAGGCATCTAGTAATGTATACTATTACCGAGTCACTATGTTGTACATCTGAAACCAACATGATATTGTATTTCAACTTCATTCCAATTAAAAAAAACAACAACCCGGAACAGAACCACCGCTACTAGGCTTCAGCCAGGGAACAAAGGTTGTGATCAGGCAGCAAGGTGCTGGGACCGAGGACGTGGGAGGGAGGGCCCACAGGCCGCACGGAGAAAGGAAATCTGTCATCCTCACTGTTGAGTTCTCAGTTATCTATGAACTCATCACCTTTGCGTAAGATTTCAAGGCCGTCTCATGAAAAATAGAATAGACCGAGACCTCAAAAAAATAAAACCCTAATGTAAGGGAAGCGTGTGGTGTGGAGTATGTGCCCATCAAGCTATGGCTTTAATGAGTTGTAAATTTCCCGACGTTCCTGTTTCTTTGTGTTTTCATTATCTCTTAGGCTGAAAGCAGAGGATCAGAGAGGGACCTGATCTTAGTCCATCTCCTTAGTTCTTAATGTCTTCTCAAGTATGACCCCCCTGTATTTCTCTTGGGAAGTCATTTCCAGGAAAGAAGGCAGCCCGAGGGACAAGCGTGAGGATGTGGCGGCTGCCTTGGTGAGCGCACGGGCATGTGACCGTGTGAACTGAGGGCCATACTGACATCAGATCCGAGCTGACCCTGTACATCATTTACCCACACAAAGGAATGGCAGAAAAGCCCTTCTCCACTTTCTGAATTCCTTAAAACAAGGCACTATTGAAATATTAACTATGTCGCAGAGAAAGAAACAATCGCATGGCAAGACCCCTCTTTCCAGCTGTGCCTTACCTCGGAGCCCTTTTGCATCCTTCCCCAAAATTCTAACATTATTTTTGCCTGATTCATTGTAATAAGAATCCGTTAAAAGAGTTAAAGACTTTTGTCTTCGTTTTTTTTTTTTTTTTTCTAAATAGAAAAGGCAGTAGACATCCCCAAGAATGTATCCTAAGCATACATTCTCTCTGGTACATTAACAAAAGCAGTCAATACAGCAACAGGATTCCGCAAAGCCTGGCCTCTGAGTAGGGGGAGGTGGGGAGGGGGATAGCAATGGCCAGGAAGGAGCCCTTTCCCAGGCAAATCCTGCCACCATGTGGAACGGCGTGGAACTGCAACCGCCCGTCTGAAAAAGCCCACATTCTCCTTCAGATTTTCACCACAAAGGGCCGTTATGTGACAAAAACCCAAAGGCCAGAACACAGCTAAAAGCCCACCTCGACGATGATCAGTGAGAAGCCAATTCCATGCCACCTCAGTCAGCGCAGACCACCAAGGGGACATCTAGAATAAAGAGTGGCTCGGGTTTGGAGTTAGGACCCACCTGCTTCATTCTCTCTCTCTCTCTGTCTCTCTTTCTTTTTTTTGAACCAAAGGTAAAGGGGAGGTTACAGGATGGCCGAGATGCCTCACTTTCTTGCCGTGTCTTTCCTCTTTATGACTTACAAAGCAAGGAGCATCCTGGGGCCGCTGGGCCTGGGCGGGGCAGGGCTCCCACCGCCGTTGCCGCTGGGTCAGCCGGGAGGCCCCTAAGATAGTCCTGAGCCACTGAGGGACCCGCACAGCTCAAGACAGAACCTGGCAACCTGAGGGGGTATGGAGACCCAGGAGCTCGGGGCCAGGCGTCTGCGCGTCCCTCCCCACCCCCCCACCTGGTTTGGTGGCCCTCAGCTGGCGCACATGGCAGCTGCCTGCAGCACCAGGACCCCGCGTGCGGGCCGGAGACGGCGCTGGAGGCGGTGGGCGGCAGGAGGGAGGTGGTGCCCCGCTCGCGGTGCGGTCCCACAGCTCGTGGGAACTGAGCTACTCTTGGCACTTGTCCACATCCCGGCTGCTCCCAGCCTCTTGAAGGCAGGGACTGTGCCTTCCTCATCTGTGAAAACACAGGGCCTGACATCCAGCAGGCACCTGATCAACGTTTGATGAAAGAAAAGAGGGAGGAAAGGAGGGAGGGACGGGCAGACAAGAGCGTCATGTGACTCAGGAGGTGGTGACGACCCTGGTCAGGGGGTTACCTTAAGGCACTTTGCCCTCAGGCACATGCCAATGGTCCACCCCTCCTGCTTTCCTCACCAACCAGCAAGGCTAAACCCGGGGACACCTCCTCTCCCCTGACATCTGCACCCAGTAGGCTGGCAGGGACTGAGGGGCCCCAGCAGGGAGGTACTTCATTCTTTAAACTTCTAACATTATTTTTTTATTTGAAACCAACAAAATAATTTACAGAATAAAATAATGAAACCAGAAGTTCCTTCACTCAAATTCAGTTTCATTAGGATCTAGTTTATCCTTTGGTATTTCTTGTTTGCAAAAATAAACACATACATATGTACCTATTTCAATTTCCAACATTCCTTACAAAGAAGTTAACATCATAGATGTAGTTGTTTGGCATTTTGCTTTTTGCTGTTAATATATTCTGAAAATGACTCACTGTCAGTTTCTAGAAATCTCCCTGGGTTGTGTCTGGTGGTAACAGTGTCTCTGTTACATGAATACACCTCAGTTACTCCTCCGTCTCCTGTGGATAGGCCTTGGCTTGTGGCCAACGTTTCACCATGGCAAATACCTCTAATAAATCACTTTCTATATGCATTGCTTAGCACGCGTGAAGATTTTCAGGGGAAATTCCTAGAAGTGGTCAAAGGGTAAATGCATGTGCGTTCTGCCATTCCTGATCCCCCCCGTGGGGCCATCCCATTCTGCACGCTCACCAGTGCTATAGAAGAGCTCCTGGCCAGCGGTGTGTTTTGAATTTTTTGACAGATCAGTAGGTGAGAAATGATGCCTCAGTGTGACTTCGATTCACATTCTTGTTTTTACAGTGAGGCTGAGCGCCTCTTACAAGGTTAGGAGACAGATAAATATGTTTTTCTGGGAACTGTCTGTTCATTGTTTGCTCATTTTTCCTTCTGATCCCCCTCAATTTCTAAGGGTTCTTAGGATGATTAGTCCTGTAAAATACATTGTAGGTATTTTCTCCCAGTATGTCATTTGTTATGACATTGCTTTTCATTAAGAAGGTTTTTTTTTTAATTTTAGTCTTTTTTGATGCATCTGAATCAGCTAATACTTTCAACCTGGAATTACCTGGCAGTGGAGACACTGAACAACTTGCCTTGCT
The DNA here is from genome assembly GCA_029783875.1 of Phataginus tricuspis. Taxonomy (NCBI): domain Eukaryota; kingdom Metazoa; phylum Chordata; class Mammalia; order Pholidota; family Manidae; genus Phataginus; species Phataginus tricuspis. The sequence continues at coordinate 3,683,902 of JAQQAC010008525.1, read as the reverse complement.
CCTGAGTTTACGGAAAAGCCTCTAGTGTTTTACCAGTAAGATGTTCCTATAAGCCTACTATAGTACACCTTGTAATGTAATGGTGTGTATAGTTATATCATGTTAAATAAGTCTACATCAATTACTATTTTATTGTGTGTTTTTATGAGGAATAGCTACTGGATTTTATTGAAAGCTTATATCCATCCATGGACATAAACATGATTTATCCTATATTAATTAATGTAGTGAATTATATTAATAGATTTCCTAATAGTAAACCATTTTTCTATTCTTGAAATAAATGTCACTTGGTCATAATTATTATTTTCTTAGCACGATGTTAAATTTTACTTACAACCCTTTAGGATTTTGCCTTGATATTCATAAGTATGAATAGTAGGCAGCTTCTTCCTTTTGTGGTTAAATCTTTAGCACATTTGGTATGAGTATTTTTAAACTCTGAAAAAATGGCATAATATTAAAGGTTTGGCTAGGAATCACCTTTGAAATCATCTGGGCTTGAGTTATTTTTGTTTTGTTTTTTAATGGTGTAGCTCTTGATGACTTTGCGTTTCTTTAATGAAAATTAGTTCTGTTTAACAGTTTTCCTTATTGAAATCGATTTTGGTAACTTATTTTCCTAGAGAATAGAGAGAACTGAGCCTTTAACCTTCGGGGTCTGCCCTACTCTAGGGAACTTAGTGTCACAATTGAATGGAATGGGACAGCCTGTTGGTCAGAAGTTCTGAGACTGAAACACAACACATAACCCTTAGAATCTATTATTTACTCTGTGGCAATAGTTATTTTCCTCTTATCGTTTCTTATCTTGTTTATGCAGCCTCTCTTTGGTGCTGATTAGGTTAACTGGTGGGTTATATATTGGAAGGTAGAGTATTTTAATGTATTCAGTCCTTCTACTATTTTTCCGCAGTAGAAAATTCTATTAATTTCTGCTTTTATTTATTTATTTTTGCTGCTTATTTTTGGTTTACTTTACTGTCTGTTTTCTTTTTGAACTGTGGGCTTAATTCATTTAATTTTAACATTTTATTTGTATTGATGCAAAAATCGAAGGGGATTACTGTACCTCTGACCACTGCTGTAACTGTATTCCATGAGTTCTGATATGTAATGTTTTCACTATAACTTTTTTGACTGGAATGTAAGTGACACATGATATTATATTAGTTTCAGGTGTACAATATTTTGATTCAATAGTTGCATATATTGTGAAATTATCTCCACAGAAAGTCTAATGAGCACCCATCACCATACACAGTTACAAATTTTTTTTCTTGTGGGAATTTTAAGATCTACTCTCAGCAACTTTCAAATAAACAATATGGCATTATTAACTCTAGCCACCATGCTGCACATATATATTATAACTTAAGTATTTTATGCCTGGAACTTTGTGCCTTTTGACTCTCTTCACCCACTTACCCACCCCTACCCCCTGCCTCCACAACCACCAACCTTTTCTCTGTATAGGATAACTTTTTAAGTAACAGCTTTACAGAGATATAGCTCACACACTGAAGTGTGCAATCTAGTGGGATTTAGCATATTCACAAAGTTGTACAACCATCATCACTAATTCCAGAACACGGGGGTTTGCCAATTTGGGACTTTTCACACAAATGGAATTAGCTGATATTGATGGTCTTCTGGATCTTGGCTCTTCCATACAGCATGACGTTCTAAGGATTTGTCCGTGTTGTAGCGTATATCGTACTTCGTCCCTTTTTCTTGCCAAGTAATATTCCATTCTATAAATATGCAACACAGCTTATTTATCTGCTGATAAAATTAATTTGTATGTTGGGACCCACAAAGTAGAGTCTGACCATATCATAGAACCACACCGATGTCAGCCTTCACATACGGAAAACACCTGTCAAGGAAACCAACCACAGTCCTCCACCTCAGTGCTGCCAGCTTACCTCACCCTAGAAAACAGGGCCTCGGGCCTTATAAGGAATCCCAGCCTCCTAGCCAATCATGACATGTCTCCATGTTGCCCCTTCTAAAGCTCTACAAAACTCATTTGCTCCAAATCCGTGTGAAAGAGCACCCCACTGCTGGTGAGGCCCTACGCCCCCCATACATGGACTGTTCTCCCTTGAAGAAAGGCCATCACACTCATTACTAAATTGCTTTCCTTTTTTCACTTGACACTACCCATCAGTGGATGGGTATTTGGGTTGTTCCCACTGTTTGGCTGTTGTGAATAATGCCGCTGTGAACACTAGTATATAAGTCTTTGCATGGACATATGTTTTCAGTTCTCCTGAGAGGAAGTGTGGGATCACCTGGCAACTCTTTGCTTACATTTTTGAGGAGCTGCCAAGCTGTTTTCCAAAGTGGCTACATAATTTTATATTCTCCCCATATACGTGAGGGGCCCTCTTTCCCCACATCCTCACCCAGCACTTGTATTCTCCACGGGAACAAGGACCTGGATCTTCTGCACAATCTCCCCGGTCTCCAGAACTGACTCTTGGCTCTAGGCACCTGCTCCTCACCTACCCGCGCACTGAAGGCCGGCACGTTCTGCCTGTCAGTTGTGTCCTAGGCATGGGTTACAGGCGCTATCATCCACCCCCCTTCTTGCTCTATGCACCTTTTGCATAACATGTGGAGAGATTCCAATCCTGGTGGCCACTCTTCTCCTAAGTGCACTTGGAAGTTCCTCAGACTTTTAAACACTCCTTTTTATGTCAAAACTTTTTCTGAAATTTCTTACCTTGGCTTCACTTATAAAAAAAGGGGGGATGCTCCATAAGGTGGCTGAACTCAGCTGTCCCTTAGCCTAGGGAAAGAGACACTTTCTTAACCTAGTTAAGAGACACTGCTATGTTCAGAACATTTGCAGGGTTCAAAGATCGCACGGGAACCCTGTACCTCCACATCCTCCTTCTCTTCTGCCTTTCCTACCCTCGGTCCTCCAACATGAGAATAACCTATTTCCTCATCATGGTAAGAGGGGAGACTGGTCTACTTACAGGGGGAGCTAAATGAGAAAATGACCCACATGCAACCCGGTGCATCAAAATTGGGGACAGAAAATTTAGATTCCACCTCCCGCTGCCCTTTCCCCCCTTCCAATTATGTGTCCCAAGGAATGCCATTGCCTCTCCGAACTCAGAATTCTCATATATGAGGCTGGATAGCTATCTTCCCTCAGAAAATCTTGTAAAGCTCCTGTGAAACAAGAAAGGTCCTTTCAAAAGCGGTGAATTTTTTTTTATGCAAGCCAGAGACCACCAGACAGATATCATGGTGTCTTACCAAGTGACCATCCTAGATGTAGACTCACCCTGGATGCTGGCAGCAGAACCCAAGGGGCAAAGGAATGAAGAAATCCTCGCCTCCCCTGCTGACTCCGGCTTTCTCTGGGAGGCTCCTGCCAGCACCGCAGAGATGGAGGTGCTGGGTTTGAATTGCAAAATCCTAAAGTAGGTTCCTAATCGTTGTGTCCTCGGGGCCGTTTGGGGGCCACACTGAGAACAAAGGCAGCCGCCCTCCGGATCTTTGCAAAGGTTTGTCCTGTTTCTTCTCCTTTCTATCTTTATTTGCTCTGAGAATGGCAAACAGGGACTGGAAAAGGCTACAGCCTCTTCCATGGTTCTCGGCCCGCTGACTCTTTTCTGGGCTCCTAAGCATATGAACAGCGGGAGTAGCTTTGCATAATATTCTGAGATTGGGTGGCTGAATGAGGATTTCCCCACCTAGTTGCTGATAATCTGATTTGCAAAGTGGCAGTCTGGAAGCTCTCACCTGCCCTCCCTGGAAGTCTGTAGAGCCCCCAGGGAAGGCACCCTCTTTACAGTCCAGAGCCCCACAACTTACGTAGTTACTATTTAGTGTCCCTGATACATTTGCTCTGGAAAACATCTCAGCACCCCATGTATGCCTAGAACTTTTTACTAATCCTCTCTGCTGGCTCACAAAGGGAAAATGTGTGTTGGACTTTGTAGTTTACATACAATACGCTATAGTAAATAGACATATTTAGTACACACTTTACCCGTCCACTTTCTATTTCTCCTTCATCCTTGATAATAGAATCCTAGTTTGTTGAAATGCCTACTCTGTGTAATTCACGAGAAGACCCCATTCTCGAGGGTAAATCTGAGGGTTAAATGCCTTAGTCTAAGGCAATTCTGGTAATTCCATTCCCCGGCCAGTGACTGGCTTAACTGAAGACACATGGTTTAATTCTGGCCAGCAATACATGTTGAGAGACTTCTGAGAAGGAATTTCTCACTCCCCAGAATGAAATGAGGGAAGAAACACCCTTTTGCCATGTCTGGAAGCAAGGCCTGGAGTGGCCCAGCCACCACGCTCCAGACTGAGGAGGAAACCTGACCTCTTGCTAGGTGGAATGATATATTTTCTTTTGTTTAAACCAGTTACATCAGGATTTTCTCTTACTGCAGCTTAAAATATCTAATACAATAATGCAACACAAACGACTTCTATTTTAAAATGCCCACACTCAGCCACGTACCTGTGAAGCGCGTCCCCACAGCTTTACAAACCCTGGAGAGTGAAAATGTTTATGTGGTAGATGGGAGTAATTCTCGTGGGCTGGAGATTTCCCCACAGCCCCTTATACCACAGGGATGCAAATTTAGACAAGAATAACCTTGTTATGCACTTCAGAATGTTTCAAGAGAAGGTTTTACACAGGCGTACACATAATATTTCAATTCCAAGAAAGTAGAAGCTATGCTTTTTATTTACTCTGTGTGCTGGCTTCTTAACAAAGACTGGACACTAAGAGCAGCTAACAGCCCTTACCCCGTTTACGAAGGGGGACCAAGTCACGTTTTCATCCCCAGCCGTTGCTTGTGTCTTCTCGCAAATAGTTACTTTCGGTTTTCCACTGGAGTTTATTATTCTAACCAGCCAACCTGAGGTTGTTATCTCACTGAAAATGGAAAGAAGTTAAAACTTGAGGGCTGTTTAACTCCCCTAAATAGCACCAGAAAACCTGACAATAAAATAAAACTAAGTTTATGGTGATGAAGGTTGTACGGAAGAGCGTGATCTTCAGCAAGTCTTAGCTGCACCTCAGAAGTTGATAGTTAGGCATGAGCTATGGTGTCTCAGCTCAAGTGGTTAAGTTGGGTCTTTCAAGGCAGGGAACTGATTGGGGAGATTTTGTGATAAAACAGTTTAGGAGTGATGGACAGAATGAAGCAAGAATCCTGAATCAAGTCTTAGCACAGAAACTCATATTTGATAAGTGGGTGGTCAGCCGAGGTGACCAGACGATCATCTCCAATAAAAGAGAACAGTGAAGTTGTTCACAGGTTTGTAGTATTATATTTCCCTGGAAAGTTCTCCTGTAACAAACAAGAACATCTGGTCTCACTAATGTCATAAGAGATCATGTGTTTCAGGAAGCAAGAGAGAAAGATTTTAATTGAGAAGCAAAGAGAGAAAATGCTCGTGTCTCCTGTCATGTTGCCCAACATTCCCCACTCCCTCCTGTCCAAAAAGTGGCTTTTCTGTTTCTTTTTAAGGACAGTCCTTCAGTGACTTCCTAATGAACTCTGACTATATCAAGAGTCCACGCTAGATGTTTTATACCAAACTATGGCCTATGCCTAAGTGATCTCAGGCAAGCCACAATTTCTCTGAGCCTTCATTTTCGCAGCTAGGAAAAATGAATAATACATTCCAGACTTGGCATGAGGATTAAACCACCTGATGAATGCAAAATGAACTTAACACGGTGCCCGGGATTGCCCAATAAATATATTGGTTTCTTTTCTCTTTCTTCAAGGATGTTAGAAAATTTTAGAGAAGCAAGAATAACATAACTAACAGGTTAATAGCAAAATTTGAGACTCCACAAGCCAACAAATGCAAATTAGTCAAATAAGTAGTCGAGACTATAAGTTGTGGGGTTGTAGTATGTGAGAGCCATCACCAAAGGCAGAAAGCCAACACAGACTTGAGAGAGGTCTAGGTTTTCTTTTCGGATTCCTACTGAGAAGAATCCGAGATAGCACATAAAAATGTGACCCGGCAAAGTGTTACCTGGGAGGTCTCCACTGTTCTCTCCATTAATGCATTATTCCTGATCCCTTATCAGGCTACCTAAAAGGAGGATAAAAGGAACTCAGTGAATGAAAGGTGAGCAAATTTCCTATTGGCAAGTGGGGCAGTCCATGGAGCAGTAAATCCCAGGTGAGATGACCAGGTAGCTGGTGGGAGAAGGTGGAAAGGGAGATGCTTTTATAAGACGCTTTCTGGGTGACCCTTGGCTCTGGGAGAAAACATTCAAATGTGGGACCAGCAATGTTTTTGAAAGAAAGAAAGAAACCTTACATGGTAGATACCATTGGCCAGTCTGGTAATTAAATGGTATTAAAATCATTTTCTCCTGACTAAAACACTGTGGAGAAGATACTATATTTGCCCTTCTTATAGATGGGGAAACTGAGACATAGACAGACCACGCAGCTAGCCAGTGTCAGAGACAGGATTCTGCCCCAGGCCCTCTAACACCAGAATCTATGCCCTTAGCCATGACCCTCATGGACACATTCGTATACTATATTTTTCAGGAAAAGAGTTTATATGGGTCAACCCATATATAGGCAGTTTGAACTTAACCTACAAACTCATGTGCCCTCTCTTTCCTCAAAAAGGAGTCCACTGTTACTGGACTGTTTGATGTTTTGGAGCACATGTGAAGGTCAGGTGGCTTCTAGATGGTTCTGTAGTACCATACCTGTAGGTGACCATCATAAAAGGGCGCTGTCTACAATGTGTCCAGTGCTATGGGTTTTACCAAACCCATTTGCCTGCACACATTGGAAAACCAATCATCAAATACTGGTCTCTTGCAGACAGAAAGTTTTACTGTAAGGCAACGGAACAAGGAGACAGGAGGCTGGCTCAAATCTGTCTCCCCAAGCTCAGGTGTGGTACCGAATCTATACAGAGGTTTATGTATGCTCAGCAGGCGGCCGAGGTGATTAACAAGGCTATGGAGGTACTTCGTCTCGCATGGCACATCAGCACGTTACTATGTACACTGTATGTTCAAGGAATAGCAGCTAACCCTGCCCCAGGGGGACTTGGTTTGGTGATGAAGGCAGGTAACTGTGGGGGACTTCCTTCTGCTTAGGCTCAAGTGATAGTCTGCGGACTCAACCAGCTTGGTCAGATCTGCTCCGGGTGGCCCTAGCTCACAGGGTCCTGCAAAATACCTGGCTAAACAATTTGTGACTTCGGTATCAGAGAGGTTATTCTGCAAAAAGAGGAAAAAAACAGCACAGGCTTTTCAGTTAAACGGCCACCAGTTTCACCCATTTCAGTCCAAATCAACCCTGCGGTGTACAGTTTCATGGGGAAGATAGAAGAGGGGTAATCAGATATACCCCCTTCCCTGATGGAGCCGAGGGCTAATGGAGAGACTGAGCCATGCACAGGACTAAGAGTCTTCATCATGATTCGTCCAGTGGCAGGCAGATGGCCGGTAGCCAGGGCATCCTCAGAGAAGCGGCCAGCTTCAAGCAAGAGGAGAAACTTGTAGGATGGCCTGAATTGGTGACGCACAGGAAAGGGAGGGGACTACTGGTGTGGGAACCACAAGGAGCGGGTGTGCCCACAGGGACAAGACACCTACCTGGGCAGGGCCTACCCAGAGGAAGCTACCACTGTAACATGCAGCCAGGGGTCAGCAACCTGGGCAGACGCAGCCTCTCAAAGTGTCCTCCCAAAATGCCCGTGAAGATACCGGAAAAGATGAAAACATAAAACACTGACAGTTAGAACTAACAGCAAATCTATTTCCAGGATCTGGGAAGAATTCCCATTAGCTATAAAAGATGAAACTGAAGTTGCAGAACGTGCTGCCTGTGCTCTGCTGAAGGTGGCAGAGTAATCCTGCACTCCTGAAGGGAGCCTGGGTGCCCATCTCCACCCCTTACCTGGCCTCTGGCTGAGGAACACAGGAATGCCAGGTAGCTCTCTCTATCAATACCTGATCAAAGACTATAGCATCCAGAAAACATGGCAGTAGAAAGGAGGTCCTTAATAGAGGATCTCCTGGAGGATATGAAGCCTTAAGCAAAGAGAGCATGTGCTCCAGGCAGAGGGATAGGAGGAATCCCATGTCAGCCCAGGTGAGCAGCATGGGAGGAAAGCCTGCAAACACCATGAATTTTGGTGCTCAAAGGACAGTTTGGCCAGCACGTATCACGAACAGAAAGTGCAGTCATAAGCAATCCACAAAGCTTATCAGCATAGATTAACTCTAGTTAACAAAATCAAGATAAAGGGAAAATGCCAGCATGAGCACTATGGGGAAAAAGCTGAGAATAAGAAAAATGGAATTGAGAATGGAAAAGACACAATCCTACAACTAAAAACTATTTGCTATGACAACGGGATGAAAACCTGTAGAAAACTAATTTAGCCTTCACACTGTGGGGAAAGAGCAGGCTGTGGTATGAAGAGGAGAGGATTACCTAGTAAGGGCCTCAAGGAAGCAAAAATTGCAGTATCAGAGTTAAAATTTACTTTACAAAGGCCATTGGAAAAGTAACTGAAATAGTTATTTGTCAAACAAATTTGAAGAACTTCTCCAAAGTTAAAATAAAGAAGACCAAGAAAAAAATGTTAATTGAAATCTAAGACTGAGAATAAAACTCAAAAAAGAGATCTAGAGCAGAAAGCATATGTGCTTGTGACTATGCGGGCCCCTGATTTGTCGGCACCTCCTGGCTCTCGCCCTTGGCCACTTGCTCAGGGGAGAGCTTCCCTCGTGCCTCAGCTCCTAATACCACCATTGCCCCTGGGTCCCCGGAGTGAGGGCCGTCCCTCCATCACAGGCAAGGCCTCCATCATAGCTACTGCAATGGGGGCTGCAGCAGCCAGGCCAGAACCCCCAGACCCCGCAGGCTCTGGGCCCTCCTTCCTACACTTCTGAACGCAGCGGAGGCTCCTTCCTCGGGCACAGGACACCTTCCCCAGCGGCTGCTGGAAGAGGCAAAGTGAGAGAACCTGGAAATGAGGGAAAGCGAACACCCCGTGGGGGAAGTGTGAGCAGAGAAAGACCAGAAACCATGAGGAGGGACAGACAAATTCCTTCTCTCTGCCCCCCACGGACGGTGCCAAGATGCGCTGCTCCACGGCACCTGTCGTGAAGGTGTACACACGACTGAGGCACCAGCTGGGCTACTTTACGAAGCTGTGGCCGGCTCAGTGACGCACCAGGTTCCGTTTGCTTTCTCTCCCCGGCCGGCCTCACACTCACCCTTGCCTCCTGGGATTATATTCCCATGAAGCTTTAGCACATAAGCTTTGGCTCAGGCTCTGCTTTCGAGAAAACACAGACCAGGACAAAACCACGCAGATAAAAGGCCCCACAACAAAGATTAGTTTAAGGAGAACTTATACGCAGACATTGGCAATTTTCTATGCAAAGATGAAAGGAAAGGTCTTAAAAGCCCTTAATCCAGAAAAAACAAAGCGCAGGGTTTTTTTGAAGTTACGTAAATTGAACAAGAACCAGTTGCCTTGATGTTTCTCTCCGAAAATAAGCGCCATAAAACAGAGCAGCTGCATTTATAGGCTTTTGAGGAAGAAGCTCGTGTCCCAAGAATTTTTGAACAGCCACTTTGTTTTTGATGTCTGGAAGACCTTTATATATAAGGGAATATATACGTTCTTTTATATGTTTATTGAAAATTAATTTGAAGCTGGGTTCTAGCTTACCAACACATGAATAAAAATCGGTAACTAAGAAGTGGAACTTCAGATGTTAAAGGATTGGGGGCCTTTTGTGACCATCATGAAGACTAACCAAAATGACAGGAGCAGTGTAATAAAAAGGCAGTGTTTCTGAAACAGAGGATGTAAGGGAAGAGGGAGGGGAGTGTCCTATATATAATTTCAACATATATATTTGTAAATCTAGGTAATCTTAATAGCACAGCAAGCTCAGCAGAAAAAGTCATCTGTAGTGAACATTAAAGAAGAGAAGGGAATTTTTGAGTTTCTCAAAATAGGAAATGAGACCTTTTTTCATGAAGGTAGAGAAACACTACCTTAAAGAAAATATAAAAACCAGGAGTCAGAGGCCCCAAGGCTAAATCTCAGCTCTCTGGAGTTGTGTGTCTTTGGGCAAATCATGGAGCAGTCTGAACATTCATCTCTCCATTGATCAAATCAGGACCATAATGAAGCCTACCAAACAGCCTTATTGCAAGGGATAAATTAGATAACACATGCCAAGAGTTCTCACAGAATGTGATTAAAATGTAAGGAATTCCTATCAATAGAGGAATTCGTATGGGTGCTCACAAGTCCTCTGGCAGAAAATCAAGAAAGAGGCACCTGTCCTTTCTAAGTCTCTATCTTGCCTGGTCTCTACCTATGAATAAGGAGTTGAAGGTGAGAGAATATATCATAAAGGAAAAAAAATAAAGAAAACTAGTGAGATCTAACGCATTATCTCTCTGACACACAGAAAGCACAATTCTCTGGCTGGTGGTCAGGTCCTTGGAAGTCACATCGTGTTTTTGCAAACTTTCCACTCTTTTCCTACATGGACACTAAAGCCAGTTTCCTTGCCAACCTCCCTCCACAGACACGCCCCGCTGACGGCTGGCGCCCACACTGGCTCTGCCGTCCCTGTCAACAGGCACAGGACAGGGCTCCAGCCCCGAGAGGAAGCCGAAAGCATTTTAGTCAAGTGCCAAATGATCAAGTGTGAAAAATCAACCTGCGACTAAACTCAAAACAGTATCCACATACAATGAACTTTGGAAATACAGAATCAGCCTGGGACAGGCTGATTTGAATTCAAAAGATAAACTACTGTATTCTTAACGTGAGAAGTTTTAGAAGTCAATCTGGAAAGTTTAATACCGTCATGTAGGAATAATAATAGTCTGCAAACTAGAACTTCACTTTCAATCAAGGTTGGTGGAGGAAAAAGCAAGATAGATGTTCAGGGGGATCTCATTTTTCCCTCTCACACTTTCTTTGTTTTCCCTACAGACTTTTTACATTCTTGATTATGTTTGGATCAAGTTGATCTATTTCGGGTGGTTGGTGACATATGACCTTCGGGTTTTTCTCCTCATGAAGTTTTATATTTATGAAGCTGAAAATCTGCTTTGAATTCTTCTTCACAAAATATGAAAAAAGCCCACAGACAGCACTTTGTCTTAAAAGAATTCATGGCCTTCATGGAACTAAATGACAAACGTTAAACACAGTTTTCCGATACTTTTTAACGTTTTGAATGTTAGAACACCACTTATATAAAATTGGAATATCATATAATAAATATTATTCTATCTTGTGTAATTATATAAATGTTAACAAATTTTGGCTGTCTCATAAAGTATATTGGTATCTTTCCTAAAGCTATGCTCCTTAGATCCTGTCTCTTAAACTGCTATAAAAGTCAGTCTATTTCCCTGTTTAAGAGTTTGAAAGTACTTGGTAATAGTATATCAAACTTAACAGCTTTCACAAATACTAATTATTTAGCATTTTACTGATTGGATAGAACATATAAAGCTAGTAAAGGGATCTCTCACTCCAAGTTACATCTAGAATGATTAACTTTATATGAAAGTGACTATTCCCTTACTAATAATAAATACAAGTCATACACCATGGGAACATGTCCAGCATTCGATATGCTGTTAGTCGGTGTGGTCACGTGATCATTGATTTCACATGTCCGGAGACAGCAGAAATGACTCTGAGGTCAGCACGGGGCTGTTAGACTTCCATAGGCCCCAGTCAACGTCAGATAACAAATTTTAGCAGAATATCAAGGCTGAAGCTAACTTTTGATGTATCTTAAGCTAAGAGTGTATTCTCTTGTTTCCTTTTTTTAATCAGAAAAAAAAAATTGCATTTTCGTCTGGATGGAGCAAGAGCAGATTGCCGAAGAAGCCAGGGCAATTCCTTCCCTAGAAAAAAGCTAGCTTCCCCAGGAAGAACTTGGCGTCATTTCCGGCCTAGCAGGCACCCCTGGCTGATGTCGGATCTTCGCGGGCTCCTTTGCAGCCCCAGCATCTGCCAGGTCTAAGCTTCCAGTGTACTTGCTCAAGGTTCCAAGTCACGGAAATGTTCTTGGTGGAAGACGACAAAGCAAGTATAAATAACTAAATGATGTGTGTTTAGGAAACTCCTTGTGAGGTCACCTCACTGGTTGCAGAGAGTTTCCTCCCCTTCCACCATCCCTTACAAGCCTCTCCATTTAATAAGAGGACATAATCTGGGGAAAGCACTCCTAGGAGGTATCCCTAAAGGAAGGCAAAAAAGGATATTGCAGACATGCTGGGGAGGCGCAGCCAGAGTTAGGAGCCACCTTATTTGCCCTTGAGGTTTCCCATCCCTCCTGTCTGAGCCTGAGAGGACCGTCCAGCTCCAGCCCTGCTGCTTGGTGGGGTCCTGCCCCACTCCATCCTTGAGCCAAGGGGCTTCTCTGAAGAGGGATGGAGCCCAGGGCTAATCCCCCTTCCCAGAGGAACATGAAAAGGGCCCTGAATAAGTAAAGGGTGTCACCAGAGGTGTGGGTGGAAGAGAAGAGTTGTCCCAAACTGACCTAGCTGGCAAATTAGCCTTATGGGCCAGTTCCAGTCAGCTGGCCTGTTTTTTATATGGCCCGTGACCTAAGAAGGATTTTTACAGTTTTCATGATTTAAAAATTTTAATGGTTAAAAAGAAAGAATATTACATAACATGAAAGTTCAATGAAATTCAAATTTGTGTCCATCAATAAAGGACACCACGTGCCCATCCATTCACAAATTGCCTATGGCTGCTTTCACTCGGTGACGGGGTTGTACAGTCCCAAGAAAGAGACTGTATGACCTACAAAACAGAAAAGATTTGCCATCTATCTTTCTGTGGCAAGATTACCGACCTCTGGCCCCAGTGATAGTGGGGCAGCACTTTAAAACTGAGAGCTAGTCTGGTGAGCTTGAGGCCACTATCATTAGCTGTCATCCAACCACTCGCTTCTTCAATCATTGTCACTTCAAGGGACCCCTCTTCTGAAGTCATGGGGCTCTGGTCACCCTGATGTATCCCACGCCAAGGGACATACAGGGTATAGCCAAGTGTCACTCCTGGAATATGGATGACAAGAACGGTGGTGAGGACAAAGGAGAAGGTAGAGGGGACTTCTGGGAAGATGGAGGCATAAGCAAGGCAGCAGAAATCTCCTCCCAACACTACATATATCTATGGAAATACAGCAAATACAACTATTCCTAAAAGAGAGACCAGAATACACAGGAAAACGCACAGTGTGCAGCTACACCTGAGAGGACTCGGCACCCCAAGAGGCGGGTAAGATACGGAGCTGCGACCCAGCGGGACCCGAGCACTCACCCACCCCAGCGCACTGGCGGGAGGAGAGGATTCAGAGCCGGGAGGGAGTGGAAGTACAGCCCCATGAAATAACCAGCCCGGGTAATCTGTGCGGGGAGCACTGACACACATGGCATGGTGTATCAGAGACTGGAGACACAGAGGTACAGGATCTGAGCGGGGAACAGGCCAGGGTGCTTGCAGCCAGCTCCCGGAAAGGAAAAGAAAAAAGAAGAAAAGCGCATGCTTTTCTCAGCGGTCTTAAATAGACAGGAGCCCAGCAGAGGAGCCAGATCGCCCCAGCACACGCAGCCCAGGAGGCTGGGAGTCCTGGGGAGTTTTGGACCCCTTGGCTGGTGACTGGGAAAGGATGACCGCACTTAGACTTCCCACAGAGACAACAGCCTCCCATTCGTTCCCACCCTGGCCAGAGCTACAGAGGGCATGGAGGAGAGGCGCGCCACGGCTGCGGAACAGTGTAGCAACAGCACCACCTACAGCAACCCCACATAATCCACTCCCAGTGGACTTTTTTTTCTTTTTTGTTTTTTCTTCTCTTTCTTTTTTCTTTTCTTTTTTTTCTTTTTTCTTTTTTTTCTTTCTTTCATTCTTTTTTTCTCCTTTTTTTTTGTTTTCTCTTTTTAAACTCTTAAAGACCCCAGCTGACATACATGGCAACTACCAGTGACCACTTCTATAGCCATGAAAAGACAGAGGAATATGGTCCAGACTAAGATCAACCAGACAAACCCAGAGAGGGGGCCTAAAGGGATGGAAATGCACAGTCTTCCTGAAAAAGAATTCAGAATAAAAGTCATAACCATGCTGATGGATCTACAGAGAAATGTGCAAGAGCTGAGGGAGGAAGTGAGGGAAGTGAGGAAATACAATGCAGAAATCAGACAAGCGATCGAAGGGCTTAACAGCAGACTGGATGAGATGCAAGAGACTGTTAATGGAATATAAATCAGAGAACAGGAATACAGAGAAGCTGAGGCAGAGAGAGATAAAAGGATCTCTAGGAATGAAAGAATATTAAGAGAACAGTGTGACCAATTCAAACGGAACAATATTCGCAATATAGGAGTACCAGAGGAAGAAGAGAGAGAAAAAGGGATAGAAAGTGTCTTTGAAGAAATAATTCCTGAAAACTTCCCAAAGCTGAGGAAGGAAATAGTCTCACAGTCCACGGAAGCCCACACATCTCCCAACACAAGGGACCCAAGGAAGACAACACCAAGACACATAATAATTAAGATGGCAAAGATCAAAGATAAAGACAGAATATTAAAGGCAGCTAGAGAGAGAAAAAAGATCACCTAGAAAGGAAAACCCATCAGACTATCATCAGACTTCTCAACAGAAACCTTACAGGCCAGAAGAGAATGTCATGATATATGTAACATAATGAAACAGAAGGGCCTCGAACCAAGAATATTGTATCCAGCACGATTATCATTTAAATATGACGGAGGGATTAAACAATTTCCACACAAGCCAAAGTTGAAGGACTTTGCCTCTCATAAACCACCACTACAGGATATCTTAAATGGACTGCTCTAGAGGTAAGCACCCCTAAGGCTAAAAAGATGTCACCAGAGAAAATAAAATCATAACAAAGAAAGCAGACCACCCAAATACTAACAAAGGCAAAGAATAAAACACCTAATATATAAAGAATGGAGGAGGAAGAATCAGAAGGGAGAGATAAAGAAACATCAGACGGCATTCCCAATAACTTAACGAGAAAGTTAAGTTAGATTCTTAGATAGTAAAGAAGCAACCCTTCAACCTTTGGTAACCACGAATCTAAAGCCAGCAATGGCAATAAGTACATATCTATCAATAATCACCCTAAATGTAAATGGACTGAATGCACCAAACAAAAGACACAGAGTAACAAAATTGATAAAAAAAGCAAGACCCATCTATATGCCGCTTACAAGAGACTCACCTCAAACCCAAAGATATACACAGACTAAAAGTGAAGGGATGGATAAAGATATTTCATGCAAACAACAAGGAGAAAAAAGCAGGTGTTGCAGTACTTCTATCAGATAAAATAGACTTCAAAACGAAGAAAGTAGCAAGAGATAAAGAAGGACATTACATAATGATAAAGGGGTTAGTCCAACAAGAAGATATAACCATTATAAATATATATGCACCCAACACAGGAGCGCCAGCATATGTGAAACAAATACTAACAGAATTAAAGGAGGAGATAGACAGAAATGCATTCAATTTAGGAGACTTCAACACACCACTCACTCCAAAGGACAGATCAACCAGACAGAAAATAAGTAAAGACACAGAGGCACTGAACAACACAATAGAACAGATGGACCTAACAGACATCTACAGAACTCTACACCCAAAAGCAGCAGGATACACATTCTTCTCAAGTGCACATGTAACATTTTCCAGAATAGACCACATACTAGGCCACAAAAAGAACCTCAGTAAATTCAAAAATATTGAAATCCTACCAACCAACTTCTCAGATTACACAGGTATGAAACTAGAAATAAATTTTAGAAAGAAATCAAAAAGGCTCACAAATACATGGAGACTTAACAACATTCTCCTAATTAATCAATGGGTTAACGACCAAATCAAAATAGAAATCAGAGAATATATGGAGACTAATGACAACAACAACACAAAGCCACAACTTCTGTGGGACGCAGCAAAGGCAGTTCTAAGAGGAAAGTATATTGCAATCCAGGCCTTTTTAAAGAAGGAAGAACATTCCCAAATGAATAGTCTAAAGACACAGTTACTGATATTGGAAAAAGAAGAACAAATGAGGCCCAAAGTCACCAGAAGGAGGGACATAATAAAGATCAGAGAAGAAATAAATAAAACTGAGAAGAATAAAACAATAGAAAAAAATCAATGAAACCAAGAGCTGGTTCTTTGAAAAAAATAATCAAAATAGATAAACCCCTAGCCAGACTCATTAAGAGAAAAAGAGAATGTACACACATAAACAGAATCAGAAATGAGAAAGGAAAAATAACGACTGACCCCACAGAAATACAAAGAATTATAAGAGAATATTATGAGAATCTATATGCTAACAAGCTGGAAAACCTAGAAGAAATGAACAACTTCTTAGAAAAATACAACCTTCCAAAACTGATCAAGGAAGAAACAGAAAAACTAAACAGACCAATCACCAGCAACGAAATTGAATCGGTAATCAAAAAACTACCCAAGAACAAACTCCCTGGACCAGATGGATTCACCTCTGAATTCTACCAGGCATATAGAGAAGAAATAACACCCATTCTCCTTAAAGTTTTTCAAAAAATAGAAGAGGAGGGAATACTTCCAAACTCATTCTATGAAGCCAGCATCACTCTAATACCAAAACAGGGCAAAGACCTCACCAAAAAAGAAAATTACACACCAATATCTGTGATGAACGTAGATGCAAAAATACTCAACAAAATATTAGCAAACAGAATTCAAAAATACATGAGGAGGATCATACACCATGATCAAGTGGGATCCATCCCAGGGATGCAAGGATGGTACAACATTCGAAAATCCATCATCAGCCACCACATCAACAATGAGAACAAACACCACATGATCATCTCCACAGATGCTGAAAAAGAATTTGATAAAATTCAGCATCCATTCATGATTAAAACTCTCAACAAAATGGGTATAGACGGCAAGTACCTCAACATCATAAAGGCCATATATGACTAACCAACACCTAACATCATACTTAACAGCGAGAAGCTGAAAGTTTTTCATCTAAGATCGGGAACAAGACAGGGATGCCCACTCTCTCCACTGTTATTCAACATAGTACTTGAGGTCCTAGCCACGGCAATCAGACAAAACAAAGACGTACAAGGCATCCAGATTGGTAAAGAAGAAGTCAAATTGTCACTATTTGCAGAGGACATGATACTGTACATAAAAAACCCTAAATACTCCACTCCAAAACTATTAGAACTATTATCTAAATTCAGCAAAGTTAGAGGATATAAAATTAACACACAGAAATCTGTTGCTTTCCTATACACTAACGATGAACTAACAGAAAGAGAAATCAGGAAAACAATTCCATTCACAATTGCATCAAAAAGAATAAAATACCTAGGAATAAACTTAACCAAGGAAGTGAAAGACCTGTACTCTGAAAACTACAAGACACTCCTAAGAGAAATTAAAGAGGACACTAACAAATGGAAATGCATCCCATGCTCTTGGCTAGGAAGAATAAATATTGTCAAAATGGCTATACTACCTAAAGCAATCTACAGATTCAATGCAATCCCTATCAAACTACCAACAGCTCTCTTCAATGAACTGGAACAAATAATTCTAAAATTCATATGGAACCAGAAAAGACCCCGAATAGCCACAACAATCCTGAGAAGGAGGAATCAAACAGGGGGGATTATGCTCCCTGACTTCAAGCTCTACTACAAAGCCACAGTAATGAAGACAATTTGGTACTGGCACAAAAACAGACCCACAGACCAGTGGAACAGAATAGAAAATCCAAACATTAACCCAAACACCTACAGTCAATTAATATTTGATAAAGGAGCACTGGATAAACAATGGGGAGGTGACAGCCTCTTCAGCAGCTGGTGTTGGAAAAACTGTACAGCTACATGTAAGAGAATGAAACTGGACTACTGTCTAACCCCATACACAAAGGTAAACTCAAGGTAGACCAAAGACCTGAATGTAAGTCATGAAACCATAAAACTCCTAGAAAAAAACATAGGCAAAAATCTCTTGGACATAAACATGAGTGACTTCTTCATGAACATATCCCCCCAGGCAAGGGAAACAAAAGCAAAAATGAACAAATGGGACTATATCAAGTTGAAAAGCTTCTGTACAGCAAAGGACACCATCAGTATAACAAAAGGACATCCTACAGTATGGGAAAATATATTCATAAATGATGTATCTGATAAGGGGTTGACATCCAAAATATACAAAGAACTCACGCACCTTAACAAACAAAAAGCAAATAATCCAATTAAGAAATGGACACAGGACATGAATAGACACTTCTCTAAAGAAGAAATTCAGATGGCCAACAGGCACATGAAAAAATGCTCCACATCGCTAATCATCAGAGAAATGCAGATTAAAACCACAATGAGATATCACCTCACACCAGTGAGGATGGCCAACATCCAAAACACAAACAACAACAAATGTTGGCGAGGATGTGGAGAGAGGGGAACCCTCCTACACTGCTGGTGGGAATGCAAATTAGTTCAACCATTGTGGAAAGCAGTATGGAGGTTCCTCAAAAAACTCAAAATAGAAATACCATTTGACCCACTCCTAGGAATTTACCCTAAGAATGCAGCAGCCCAGTTTCAAAAAGACAGATGCGCCCCTATGTTTATCGCAGCACTATTTACAATAGCCAAGAAATGGAAGCAACCTAAGTGTCCATCAGTAGATGAATGGATAAACAAGATGTGGTACATATACACAATGGAATATTATTCAGCCATAAGAAGAAAACAAATCCTACCATTTGCAACAACATGGATGGAGTTAGAGGGTATTATGCTCAGTGAAATAAGCCAAGCAGGAAAAGACAAATATCAAATGATCTCACTCACATGTGGAGTATAAGAACAAAGAAAAAAACTGAAGGAACAAAACAGCAGCAGACTGACAGAACCCAAGAACGGACTAATAGTTACCAAAGGGAAAGGGACTGGGGAAGATGGGTGGGAAGGGAGGGATAAGAGGGAAAAAGGGGCATTAGATTAGCAGATGTAATGTTGGGGGGGCACAGGGAGGTCTGTACAACTCAGAGAAGACAAGTAGTGATTCCATAGCATCTCACTATGCTGAGACAGTGACTGTAGTAGGGTTGGTGGGGGGGGACCTGATGAAGGGTGTAGTTTAATAACCATAATATTGCACATGTAATTGTAGATTAATGATACCAAAATAAATTATAAAAATAAAGAAAATAAAATAAAAAAGAGAAGGTAGAGAAGAAAGAAATGGAGAAGAAAAAATGACAAGACAATGCCAAGGATTTGTAGACACAGTGCTAGGTCTACTCATTAACGCTGTCAACCCCCACAACCCCGTGAAATAAACAGCATTACTGTCCTCCTTTAACAAGGAAAAGAACAAAGCTTGGAGAGGTACAGTATAATAAATTGCTCACGGTCACACAGGAATGGTGGCACTCATGAGAGTCCAGTTCTCCACCCCCTGAACCTGTGACAGCACCACTGTGTCAGATTGCCCCCCACAGCACCTTCTGAGTTCCAGGAAGACTTAAGACTCTTGGTCATGCAACCATTACTGACTTTGTTCAACCTGAGGGCTTGCTCAGCACTGGCGACTTGGGGCGGTGGGGCAGAGAAAGATGATTATCAGAAACACTAGGGAAAGTAAGAAAACAGAAATGTAGTAGAAAGTATCCGTCATTCACAATAGAGACATATTCCCAGCACCAAGTAACCCAATTTCCTCACCAAAACATCACACGTAGTAATTAATTTCCAACATTGTAGAACTCAGATGGCTGGAGAGATCACAGACTCTTTCCAAGAGAGCTAAGGATCAGGAATTAACTTCAGATGAATGAACAATGTTCTATACTTATAGATGAAATTTTTAATGCACATAAATACTGTTGTGGTTAGAAGAAAATCACTTTAAAGGGATTACTGAATTGATACTATCTTTTTGTCATTATGCTTCTTTTCAATCAATCGTCACTGAAATTGGAATAAATACCATCTTGGATATGCTCATGCTGAAAACTGAGTGAAGACTGTGAAGGCAATATATGGCCTGACAATAGAACAAAACGCTTGCAGTTGATGCTTTCCAAACAAACGCAGGGTGTATGGGCATTGGATTCAGAGCTCCTCTATTTCTGAAACCTCCAAATGGAATTACCTAGCTCTGCCTATGTATATCCACAAGAAACGAATAGGGGGAAAGTTGATGTTGGGTTGCATCCCAAAGCTTATGCTAGAAAGAGATTGTATTTTTAGCCAACTATGAAGTAAGCACTTGCTCACATAGGCTGTTTTCTGATAATGAAGGGCTGCCTCAAGCTGCAGCGAGCTCCCTGTCCCTAGGAATGCATTTAAAAAATGCAGGATAGAACCATTTATGAGGGTCACTGAAGAGGGGATCTCTACCCTGCATTTAAGATTCTGATATCCTCTGAGGTCCATTCTGATTCAAAATCTATTACTCTACGATAAGGCGTAGGAGCATTATTCTGAGACTGGCCCCAAAGAATATTTAATAACTCCAGGCACACAACCGCTCTTGTTCATTTACCTGTCACTGCTGCCTGCCGCCCTGGCTTTCCATTAAGTTCACAAAGAGTAAAAGATTTGGCTTCTGGGCTGCAACTTAATATGTCCGTAAAAGTGATATGAGGATCCTGCCATCAAGAGAGCTGTAGTCCAGGGAACAGGGTGTGCTTTATTAACTCTGCATCATTTAAACCAGAAAACAGTTAGGCTCTAAAATGAACTCTGTCTCAGGGGCGACAGAGAGAGATCATGTTGCCTGAAGGAGCAGAAATCCACGAGGGACAATGGAGCCTCTGTTTCACATGGGGAAAGGGTGGGGGTGTCTTATCTGCCTTAAACAGCTATTTTCAGTGAGGAACAAAATCCCCTTGTTGGGGTGGGGGCAGGAAAGCTGACAAGCAAGGTGACCCCAGGGGCTTAAACTCCGCATCCTTCCCCACCACGATTCCGGCACGTCCTGTCTGTAGGAACAAGCGATACCTCTTTTCCTAGGAGACTCTTTCTGTGAAAAGCTGCTATGGATACTAGTGCCTTCTCTATGTTGACATGTTGGTGCAGAAAGGGTTGAGAACTAAAAGCTGTGGCAGCTGTGTGCACACGGGCACAGGAGGGAATGACGGGTGTTTGGTGGTATCGTGGCTGGAGGCTGGTGGAGGGTCTTGCATGCCAGTTTGTTGCAGAGCCAATTAAGAGAAGGCATGATGCAGACATAGATCTGTCTGCCATCTACTGGGGGAGTGTACTTGGATGCCCTGCAGGCCTCGGGAGCCAAGGGAAGAAGCTTTACTGCAGAAGTAATTTGGGTACCAAGGTGTAATGTTTGATGAGGATGTGGGAGGTACGAGACCACCCAGAGGAACAGAATATATGAGGGGCCTGGAGAAAATCAGGAACCTTTAAGTGAGATCAGAAAGCAGGGATCAAACAAGTACAAGAGCATCAGGCAAAGTTGGGAGGCAGGGAGACCCAGAACCAGTTATGGACGCCATCAAAGCCCCACGGAGTGCCACCCTCCTCCCAGCCATGCCCCACGTCCTCTCTGGGGAGCAGGGGTGGGAGCGGGCTGGGGTCCCGGCAAACCTGAATCAAGAGTGACCACTCCTTGGGCATCAGTTTCATTCTTGGAGACATGGGAAGCTCCAGGGGACAGGGCGCTGGACACGGCACAGGACTTCCAAAAGGCAGAGTCTCACCTCTGACCTTTGGGAGAGTCACTTCACTCCTCTCGGGCTTCACTGTCTCAACTGGACATTCAGGGTGTGACTGACCTGCTCTCTGCTTTCAACTCAAACAAGCTTCGTTTCTATAAGCACATGACATTATGAGTTGTTTCCCCAGCCTGGCTGGACCAATAATCACCATCTTCCCTCATTGCCTAAAATGCAGAAGTGTCATGAAGGTGCAAGGCTATGTCAAAAAGCAGAGCATTTCCTTCCCTACCTTCAATCCAGCATAATGGGCATCACCTGTAGATTTCACGCTAAGTGTTCTTGCCACAAAAAAAAAAAAAGGAAATTTTTAGTAATACGCATATTACCTTCATGGTGGTGATGGTTTCATGGGTATAGGCATATATCCAAACGCATCAAGTCGTAGACATTAAATAGGTGCAGTTTACTGCTTATTATTTATACCTCAAAAAGCTGTTTAAATAAATTTTTAATACAAATTTTAAATGACTGGAGTTAATTCACAAGATATAAATGATATAAATAAATACACTGATACAAATGAAAAGTAATACTCTTCGGTACTTAAAAAGATACTTTCTAGAGCCTCATGTAGGCTTCTTATGATAACTGCCAGAGTCATTTTGAAGTGGATTTGGACTTTTCTTTATCACATTGGAGGCTTCTGGTTTAGGGGCGGACACTGATCCCATAGTGGTCTCATGCGGGACAGTAGAGGCCAACCAACATTTTGTGCACATTACATGTTCATCATCAACTTTCCTAAGAAACAGAGGTTGAGTATTTCATTTTATCTTAAATATGCACTTGATTTTTCAGCTCTTTTGTGGACATGGGTTTAGTGCAAAATAAAAATCATTCCAAAATACATTAGTTACATTGCTCCATAAGATGAATGACACAATTATTGTAGCTAAAGTGTCAAGCTACTCACTACTCATGCTGCACGTCATACACATTCAGCCTCTATTTCCCAACACACACTTCACACACACCTAACCCATAATTTCTCATGTTTTCCAACAAGCCAACTAGCACCCAGAGGCTTCCTTTACCCAGGCCAAGGCACAGGTCTCAGAGAAAGTGGGCCGATGCCCCAAGCGGTCACACAGGTACAGGAGTGACAAAGACTTCCTACCACCACTTGAAACCTGAGGATCTCACTGTGCTTAGCAGCTCCTGCCCCAGCGTGCTTCTTTTTCTCAGACTTTGATGGACAGGCATTCTATTCTGTCTTTCCGCTGAAAGGGTGGGGAAAACAGACACGAGTCACTGTTGGTCATCTTCCAGATAAGACCGCCCCACGTGCATCTCACACGGTACTCAGTAAGGCCACAGCAAAAGTTGGAACCACCAAGAGAAGAGAAAGTCCACCAAAATCTTCAGGCTTATTTAATGGAACTATTACTAATAACGTTTCATTTAAAAAGGAAGAATCCAACAAATGCTGAACCAAACTGGATGCTGGCCCAAGAGGCACAAACTACTAACTCTGTCCCAGGCAAGAAGACGTTTCAGCCTCTCTATTCTTCTCTGGCACCAGGCTTGCATCCATTCTCTACTATTGCATATGGGTCCAAGGGGATGCGAAACATCTGGGAGTGCCCTGCAACAATCAGTATTTATTCTTCATCAACAACTCAACTGTTTTACACTTCGGAGAGCTAATTTTATTGACGGGAGGGGATGGCGAGGGAAGGCCAGGAAATAGAGAAGACATCAATGCCAAACAATGAGAAACCGTTTTAGAGCTTTTCATTATTCCGTGGACAGTTAGAGCAAGAGAAAAGTGAGAAGTTAGCCAATTTCCCCGGCACCGTTCAACATTTTCTTTTTGGGAGCCCATCTGCCCCATATGACTGGGGGGCTTTGGTGAGACCAGAAACAAGAGAATGCCTGAGAGCAGCGTGGAGGGGTGTGTGTGTTTTGGGGTGGGAAGTGGTAGTGTTAAGACAGGGTATTTGTCATCCCCTAAATATTATTCTCCCAAAGCCATGACTTTCCTTCAAAATAGTTGATGTCTTCCAGTCCTGCCATAAAGACATTAAAAAAAAAGAAGAAGAAGAAAAAAAATCTTCCTTCCAAAAAAGTTAAAATTTCCAGTAAATGGATGCTTGTAGCTTGGCAAGCTGCAGAATAGAGCCGAGGTTTCCAGAAGGCCTTGCTCCAGTTACCAAGCTCCCAATAGAGAAGCTGCAGGATTAGAACTGGACATGACAGGGATGATGGGGAGGGAGAGAACTAATACTGGCCTTGGGTGTAGTCCAAAGTGATTTTTGGATGATGAAATTTTAGAAAAACATCATTGTCCCCAAATGTGCATGAACATCTTCCTCCCCCTTGCATTTCCCCTGAAACAATGCTTGAATAGACTCACACTAGCAGAAATACCCCCAAGGTTAGCTGTCTTGTCTCCACAGAAGGTGCCAACTCCCTTTTTCTCCTTGAAGGGAGACGTGTCATTCAAGTGAAGAACTTCAGATGTTGTCATTAGCACAATGAACCCAGGTGTCAAACTACCGAGAGTCAGAACTCACCAGCACGAACGTGGTAATCCCAAACTCACAGTAGTTCCTTTATCCTGGATGACAGGAACTTTGGCTATTTTCACTAAACAGGGAACACGGGAATGCAGTGCTGAGCAGCTGACGAGGTGTGAATTCTCTCTGGTCCTTAAAGCATTTTGTAATGTTCTCTAAGACAGGGCCGCCTCACCATTTCCCCCTCTCCTCTGACAACTGTGTTTAACACATAGGTAACTGAAAATCAAAGCACAGCATTTGGCTTTAAAAGTTTTCTATTACAGATATTTGATCGAGACAAACCAATCCAGCCCCCAAGCCCTCAAGGGTGGATGGCTCGTGCAGTGTGTAGACTTTCTCAACTGTTCTTTTCTTACCCAAGAAGAACAATACTGGCAGAGCGCTGGCATCTACTATCAGAAGGACCACTGGTGTGCTGAGTGACCAGGGACAACAGCAGCTGCCTCTCTGTGCTTCCGGGTCCCCAAGCACGCAGTGAGGGTTCCAGGCACAGAATGTCTGATTCCATGCAGGGGAGGTGGGGGTGCCAAGGGAGTCAACCTTAGGGTATTCACAGCCAGAGACCTCTGCGAGGCCGTCAGTTCCTGGAGGGCAGAGCCCCAACTGCCTCCTTCCCGTCTCCACCACCTTATCAAGCACAGCGGCTCCTGGCACCTGCGGGAGCTGCAGCAAGCATTTCTGCCCTGAGTTCCCGGTGGCCCCCCTGAGTAGGGCAAGACCACATCAATTTGACTAGATTTGCATGTTCGTTTGCCCCCCTGAGTTTCATAACCCCTCACTCCTAAGAACAGCAAATTAGATTAAACAGCACAGGCATTTTCAAACACAATAGTTTGGACAGGATGCACACAAAATGCAGAACAGATTTCCAACCCAATTCCTCTCATCACAACCTAGGCAGGGAGCAGTAGGCTGATAAGGAAGTACTTGTATAAACAAGGGGAGGAAAAGACAGGAGGGGCAGGGTAGAAGGTAGACTGGGAGAGGAGGGCAGACTTGGAAAGGCACAAACAACAGACATCTTTTTCATAATTCTCGAAATACTGCTTTGGAATGAGCCTAATTAGTTCCTTGGCTTTCCCAGACATTAACGCGTTGGTTTCGTGCTGACTTTTCACATGAGAATTGCTGAAAGGAGGTTGGGGCCGGTAGCAGCGGAGTTTTTCTCTTGTCTTTGTACCCTTACAGCCTGGCTCTGAAGTTTAAGGTTTTTTAAATTAAAAAGCACAAGTTTTAGTGAGCTTTCCCATACATTATCTGAAATTATGATAAAGGCAATTGTTGCCCATCCTGGCCTTGAATTCTTGCTGAATTTAATGGTGCCGCCCAAAAAGTGCTGTGGGGCTGCCAGCTTAACCTCCATAGGAAAGCACAGGTCCAGGACAAGCTGGCCAGCAGCGGCGAGAATGCAAATCCAAGGCTGCCTGGACAATGCCTTCACCATCCATGCTGGGCTGTTCCCGTTGCCAGCTTGTCAAGAGCGCAGATCCCAGCCACTTGTGGATGAGGAAAGCTGACATTAACCATATACTTGACAAATGCTCAAGAGCTGAACCATGAGCAATTGCAGTCAGGCTGATGCAGAATTTGCTGTAAGGAATATAGCTGGCTACAAGGAAAGGGATTTGTCTTGCTTTTGCAACTATTCTGGAAAACCTGACTTAAATCAGGAAGAGGGTGCTGGTTGGGATCCCCTGGGAAATGGGTTTGCAGGCTACTGGAATCCAGGGAGCAAGCTGACCCTCAGAGACCCCTGGACACTGACCCTGCTTTGCCTGCCCACACCATGAGAGCATGGCCCCGCTGTGCTGAGTCTAGTGCAGGAACCAGTGGTTGCGAACGGTCCTCTAATGCAGAGGTTCACATCTCAGTAACTGGAGGGGCTTTAGAAAATACTGCCTGGACTGAACTCCCAGACGTAGTGATTTCACTAATCTGGGGTGCAGTCTGGGTATCTGAGTTATTCTCTTTTCCTTTGTTATGCTTATAATCTTATCTATTTTGAATAGGTACTACAAGTGTAAGATGTAGTTAGACTTCAGAATGTACACAAAGATGATACAATAAGTCTCCATCCAATCTCTGTCCTCAGCCACTCCTGTCAGAGGCAACTTCAGAGATCATTTTAAAATAGACAGGAAATCATATATACTATATATAAAATACAAGTGCGGCATGCACCCATCTGCAGTTTGCTATGTTACCTGTATGTCTTCACCCTCCTTGCTTTTTAAAATGTTTCCCTTGTTAGTAACATCTTGCATCAGTGTGGCGCATGTGTTATAATTCATGTGCCATTATCGACATGTCACTATTAGCTAAAGTCCACAGTTGACATTAGGGTTCACTCTGTGTTGTACGTTCTGTGAGTTTTAGCAAATGTGCTAATGATGTGTGTCCACCATCACAGTGTCATACAGAGTAGTTCGGTCGCCCTGAATGTCCCCACCCATGTTCCATGTATCCATCCCTCCTTCCCCCCGCCCCAGCAACTGCTGAACCTTTTACTGTCTCCATAATGTTGCCTTTTCTGGGATGTCATAGGATTGGAATCACACAGTAAGTAGACTTTTCAAATTGGCTTCTTTCACTTAATCTGCATTTAAGATTTCTCCGTGTCTTTTCATGGCTTGAGTGCTCATTTCTTTGTCTACTTGAATTATACCCCGTGGTGTGGGCGGCATCCTCACAAGGGGAACTTTGGCCAGAGACTGTTACACGCAGAGGGTGGGCGGTGTGAAGACATCCAGGCCATGTGAGGGGAGTGATGTGGTTACAAGACAAGGAACCCCAAGAATGCCGGGAGCCCCGAGAAGCTGGAAGAGGCAAGAAGTGTCCTCGCCTTGACGCTCCAGAGGGAGCTCGGTGCTGCCAACGCCTGGATTTCAGACTTGCAGCCCCAGAACTGTGGGAGAATTGATATTCTGCTGTCTTTAGACCTCCAGGTTTTGGTACAGCAGCCCTACGAAATGACTGCCCTTGTTAAGGTGAAATAATTAAGGCACAGTGGTATTATGTAAATTGGCCAGTTTTCATAGTTAGGAAGTGGGACTGTGGCCATTTGGACAGTGGTTTTGGTTCCAAATCTTTATTCCACACTAACTACCATGCAGCTGTGCTGTAAATCACAAGAAAAAGATGTTTTCCAGTCATGTTTAACCAGCCCCAGGGAAACCCCCTTATCGTTCCAATCAGGATCATGGGGTCCAGCATAAAGAGACCCTCCTCAGAGGCTGGTGCCTTAACAAGGTGTACTCCCATCTGCCTGAGGTACTACTTCTGGCCCATAGGAAAGGAGACTTTTCGGTAGGACATGTGACCCAATTTCATTTTGGAGAGAAGTACAGAGCATTTACTGTGATAGCCATTCCGAGGGGAACTCTCTAAAAACAAGAGTTAAGGTCAGAACTTAAAAGTGTGGTCAAGTTTCCCTCCAAAACACCAGCCGCCAGGACCACTCCCAGACAGCCAGCATGCAGTATGGGACCTAAAGAAGCCAGGGCTGGCCCAGGAAGTGATAAGGAAGGGGCGTGTCTTACAAGTGACCTTGCAGGAAAGTTCCCTTTGTCCAATATAGAAACAAAGAGTGGGATGAAATGAGGTGGGGCCAGGGAGCAGTGGAGCTGGGTGGGGACGCAGGGCAATGTCAGGAGAGAGGACAGGAGGGTCCTCAGCAGGTCCTGCCCTGTAGAAGCCTGCAGCTGGTTTTCCTAGCCATGCCTGTGCTGGGTGGCTGCCCATCCTGGAGGGGCTCTCCAAGTGGCCACTTCCTCACCATCTGAGAAAACTTCTCTGAGCAAGAGCTGTAAACACCTCCTCACAGTCTGTCCCTGTTTGCCCCTGATTTCTCTGCAGAAATAGCAGACATTGCAGGCATGCTCTGAATGAGTGATTATGTGGAATTTGCAAACAACCTAGAATGTGAAACCATAACAGCACCAAATGGCATGTCCATCAATACAGTCTTCAGAGGCCATGCTCCCCTGCACTTACTTTAGGTCATGAGTAAACAACTTCTGTGTCCAAAGGAGAAATAATGAAAAGTTCATCAAGCAGGTAAACTGCAACCAAGAAAGTGATGTGTTGACTACTGTATACAAGTGTTACCGTGCTGCCTAGTAAATAGCTTAAATGGTCAGTCATGTTCCTAAATGACTGCTGTTGATAATATTCCACGCAGAAAGCCAAAGTGTAGATTTTTGTTTTCTTGATACTCTGCATTATTTACGATCGACATCAATGTTATTTCTCAGGTCCCATTCAATCAAACATCCTTAGAATTTTGAAGTTGAGCTGGAAACTTAGAGGTGTTCTGTTTGAGCCTCTATGTTACCCGGAAACTCTTTCACAATAAACCCCCATCAATGTCCCCCACGTGCACACACACACACACACACACTGTCTCAGGCAGCTGCCTCCAGATCACCTTCCCCAAGCTGGACACCCTAGGAGCTTGAAAGCCCAGGCACCAGAGACTCTGGGTCTTGGGCCATGGGTAGCCTGCTCAGAGGTCATGGTCACACAGAGAAAATGGACAGGAGAGGAGATGGCATGGGGAGACTTCTGTGCATGGGCGAGTCTTAAATTTGAGAAATAAGATGGGTTACAACTGGGGGATGGAGAAGGGGAAGGAGATGGCCTGGTACCCCACTGTTTCTTCTAACCTAATTCAGCCCCCAGACAAACTAAAGCAGATTTACTTCCAACCGAGCAGCCTTGGCAACAATGAGTTCAGGGGCCAGGAGTCTATCTCGCCTCTAAAAATACTACTTATGCTACTGCCAGATGTTGCTCTGAACAGAGAGAGAGATCTCCCAGACCCCAGCTACAGGTAACAGGCTGCTAGATACAAGACCTAGAGGCAGAACTTCCTGGTGTGAATGAATTTCTGTCAAAGTGTAAAAAAATATCAGATGTCTTTGATACTTTTGATAGAGCCGGCCAGATGGCAAAGAATTCAAGCAAGAACAAAATAAAAAGGAAGAAAAGGTCAGGAAGGGAGAACTACAGATACTGGACTTTCTGATTTAGCGTCTGGCTGGCAGGTGCTCCTATTCCTAAATGCAACTCAGAATTTTTTTGTCCCGTCAGTTTTAATGTATTTCTAGCGCCCCCACCCTGGTGTCAAAATACCCCGGCGAGAGAGATCCCTTTCTTTTCTAACCCATGTGACCTTGTGGCTCCATCTTACAGTATCCCCTGGCTGTGTATATTGTATTGCACTTTGAGGGTATTAACCACCTCTCTCACTAGCATGAATTCCTTGAGGGTAGGCAGCACCTGTGCCTAACTTCCTTTTAAGGTGATTTAGGGTATGGCATACTGGGCAGAAGGGATCTGTTGTTGGGGTCCCCAAGACCACCCTCAGGTTCAGTGATTCTCTAGGACTTGCAGAACCCAGAAAAGCTATTGTGCTCACAGCTATAGTTTGTGACAGCCAAAGGATACCGGCAACAACCAGCAAACGTAAAGGCATAGAAGGCAGAGTCCAGGAGAGAGAAACCATGCATGAGCTCCTCGTTGTCCTTACCTGACTGTGACCACACCATGTGTGACAACAGCACAAAGTATTGCCAACTTGGGAAGCTCCCCTGAGCCTCGGTGTCCAGGCCTCTTACTGGGGTCAGTCACATCGGCATGGAGCGCCCACATAGTTGATCACAGTCCTCAGTCTCCGGCCACTCCAGAGGTCAAGCAGATGTGTGTGACCCAAGGCCCTCAGCATAAATCACCCTGTTAGCATAAACTACCTGGTGTGGCTCAAGGACCCAGGTCAACGGACACACTTTTATTAGGCAGGATATTCCAAGGGCTTGGAGGTTACCTTACAGTAACCGTCAAGGGCCAGAACATCTTTATAATGTATAGAGTTTGAATAACCCACATCTGCTAAGCCAGCCTTTTATTGTATAGGCTCAAAGGAAGATACACTCTTCCCCATGGGTTCCTATGCTGACCAGTCACAGGGGTTTCTAAGGCCCCACCCAACCTTACAAATGAGAACCAGTTCTG
The DNA here is from genome assembly GCA_029783875.1 of Phataginus tricuspis. Classification (NCBI taxonomy): domain Eukaryota; kingdom Metazoa; phylum Chordata; class Mammalia; order Pholidota; family Manidae; genus Phataginus; species Phataginus tricuspis. The sequence continues at coordinate 3,653,506 of JAQQAC010008525.1, read as the reverse complement.
GCTGAGGAGGTAGTTTGAAATCTCAGGGGCTTCCCAGGTGAAATCTGAAACTGGCCGCCATACACAGAGAGCAGGAAGAGACCTGAGAAAAGCAGACTCCTCTAGATGGGTAGGTAGCAGATTTAATAAGCAAGGGAACTCTTACCTACAAGACTTGTCTAGGGTTGTCACAAGACGAGTAGATCTGCTCACCCACCAAATGGTCTCCAGACACCTTACTCTCTCAAGACTGCTCCGCTGAAACAGTTCTACTATGCAGACAGTGGGCAGAATGCATATTCCAAGGATGGGAAGAGGATAAGGAGCCTCTGACCACCCAAGTCCATTCACGGATTATGTGCTCTCAAGGACCACCTCCAACAGATTGGAGTGCATGTAAATGAGAACAGATAACTTCTTGGTGTTGAACTTTAAAAATATTCCATTTAATAAATGAACATGTTTGCAAAAGAATATTTTATACATTTGTTGAAGTTTTTAGTGTGGATTTTATGGTTCTCAGGGCAAATATTAAAAAGAGATGTGAAGGCTTATGTTTCAACATGGCAAACACACAGCTGCTCTCCCTCAATGCAGTGGGATTCCGCTGTAATAGAGAACCGAAATGCAGTATGGAATAAACCTATATCAAGAAGAAAATTCAAAATACTTCTGAAAGAAAAGTGGGTGGGAATTAGCTGATGGATAAAATAGGCCAAGAAAGACATAGCCTAGATGAGCAGGTCTTAAAGTGCAGGCTACAGAAACCTGGGGACCCACCAGATCCTTTCAGAGGGCCCCTAGGTCATTATTATAGTTTCATAATAATACTAAGATGTTATTAGCCTTTTTTATTTCGTTGGCATCTGCACTGAGAGTACAAAACGGTGGGTAAAACTGCAGAGGCTAAATTATGAATCAAGACGTACTGGCAGTCATGTTATTATCCATTCCCATGAACTTTCGAGAAAAATTTTTCACTTAAAAATGTTGTAACAGTCATTACATGTTGGAACAGTAGAATTGTGGATTTTATTAATTTCGACCTTTAAGTTTGGGTGTAGAATAGGAGAATATACAGAATTATCTAGAAAGGCTATTAAAGTACTCCTCCCTTTTCCAGCTACATATCTGTGTGATGTCAAACTTTCTCTATATATTCTAACCAAAACAACCTATCAGAGCAGACTGAATGCCACAGTAGGTATGAAAATCCAGATGACTTGTATTAACCCAGTCATTCAAGAGATGTGCAAAAATGTAGAACAATGTTGTTATTTTTCTTGAGGAAAAAAATATGTTTTTCTATTAATGTGTCCTGAGTTTATTATTACTTTTAAATAAATGGATAATTATTTTTAATTTCTGATACAGTAAGTATTGATAGATATAACCCAGATAATTAAAATTATTGAGAGGCACTCAGTAATTTTTAAGAATATAAAGTCCAGAGGCCACCATGCTCTGGAACCTCTGGCCTAGACCAGGTCTCAGAGGAGGGCTCAGCCTGGCAGCCTGCCTGTGATCCTGAGGCCTGAGTCAACCTGAAGGGTAACTCTGACAAATGGGGCTGAAAGCTGAGGGTTAACAACATGTCTGTATGGGGGACCATTGTACCCCTACTACCACTCTTTTCCCCACGGAGACTTTTCTAAGGTAACCTCTGCCTCATTTTGCTCAGGACTGTCTGGTCCCGCATCCTGGGAAATATATCCTAGATGTGAAAAGTCCTGGCTCTCCAGCATGATTGTGGGAGATTAGAGGAAAGTACAAACCCACACAGTGGCCCTAAAAGCGGAGGCTGAAAGCAACACTCCCTTTAGCATCAAATGGACATGGCACTGATTATTCGCCTTCCACAGATGTTGCCGTTGTCGTTTCTCCTGACTCCTGAGGTTGGTACCCACGATTTCTGGTTCACAGGAACAGATCCTCTGCTGTTTCATAAACCTAAGTGACATGATTTAAGTGTGCAAGTATATGGTAATTTTGACTTTGCCTCTGGAGGAACTGCTATGGTTTGTATTAAGATGGTACTGGCTTAGTTTTTCACACTGTGAATATTTTTTCTAGGAGTTCTCAGAAAATAAGTTGTCTAAGAGCAATCATGTTTTCTAAAAGTTCATATAATAAAAGGGAGAATAATTACAACACTCACACCCGTGTGCCCCAGCCACCACTCAACAAGAAGGTCGAATTTTAATGACAGATGGAAGGACATGTTAAAATGGATTAGGGAAGTAAATGACCAAAACAGAGCATGCTGCACACGATGCCAAAAAGAATTCGGGCATGGTGGAGAAGGGGGTGCAAGAGCCCAGAGGGAGACTGAATTTCATGTATCTGGGATGAGACAGGCAAGTACTTCTAAATCCACCAAAAGTTTTTTGTTTCCCAAAAAGACACCAAAACTCAGCCCAGATAGTGGCTGCTGAGTTATCTTGAGTATCCCATGCAGACCCACCCGCATCACCGTATCCTCTCTGGAATGCTCTACGAAATCGAGGGAAGTAGTAAAATTACCTATTCAGATTAAGAAAATGCAGTGTAAGTGCCCTGTGAGTGCACAAAAGGGAAAATCTGGGTGAGTCTTGCTCTGGTCCCTCACACTGGGCACTCACTCTGTAGGATCTTACCAGTGAGCAGGCTTTCCACTATAGTCCAGTGAAGCGTTGAATTGCAGCGGCTAAAAAACTGTTCCCCTAGCTTTTAAGTGCTTTGATCTTAACAGTGGAATTTCAAACCATCTCAATCAACAATTTTGTCCAAATAAAACCAGACTCTGCTCATCTGTCTGCATATCTGGCAGAACACACGAATGTAAATTTTGGCAAATTCCATTCAGTCTGTAAACTTCTTACCAAGGAAAATGAAAAGATCGTACCTGTTACATGTCCTTTACACTTTGTATGGAACACTGCTAAAGAAGAATGCGGTTTGCTTATCTCTGATTTTGAGGTTTTCAGATGAAAGTTTTTGATCATTTTTCATGTGCTTCAAAATATGTAGAGACACTTAATGAGATTTCTGACATTATAAAAGGAGAGGGAGGTATCTTCTTACCTACAAGATGGCTATCATTGTTGCCAGCCATGGAAAATAAGTTAAAACATTAGCCTGCCATAAAATCATATTTTCTGAATGTGAGGCCAGAAGAACGTCCGTCTCTGGTTGGAAATTTATTGAAGATAAGAACAGAGAGAAGAATTTTTAGTTTTACTTAATTTACTCTGTAAGTAAAACAGGGATTTGTATGCTGTTTCTCCAAAACAGATTGATGATCTGTGAAGAAACCATAAAGATTCCAGAAGAGAATGCACTGAGTCCTCCTGAGTTGTTTGATATTATACATAGGTTGCAATAAAAAGTCATACAGCAAAAAAAAAAGAGAAATAGACTCATATTTTTGGAAATGATTCCTTCAGAACTCAAAAAATTGTTACCAGAACTGAGCAGCCAAGTTAAATACGATTTTCTCTATTTGTTTACTAAAACTGTAATTTATTTTAGAATCCAGCCTTGATTTCACAAGTTCAAATTACTTCTTTGTCCTAAAACCATTTTCTCGAAGAGAGATTTAATTTATGATGGCACTCGAGGTGTTTCAGAGTGTTAAAAAATGATGGACATTTTAGATCTGGATAACCTTTCTGATGAATTTTTAGATGCAAAGTAGCTGTTGACAGGTCCACCAGAGCAAGCCTCTAGAAGCAAAGTGAATGAACATTTTTGAAGAGTTGGAAACTCATTCCTACCAGTCTAAACACCTGCTGTTGCTAGTAAGTGAAACTCTAACTACCTTAAGGTCAAATGCTTTTATTGAAAGGATATTTCGCATGATATTACACATCTGCCTGCCACCAGAAATTGATATAACATGGACTTGAGAGGAGATGAGGGGCAAATCAGTGAATTTTGACTGTACTGTTTTACCAATACATAAAAGAAAAGAAGCTGTGCTCAAAGCTGCAAGCAATACCGAGAAGTATTACTGGGAAAGAAAAGAGAAAGAGTGAAAATATCCAATTGTGTCATGGAACAGAAAAAAATGTCAGTTTTTTTAATTAAATATAGGTAATAGCTATTTATTCCTATTATGTTTCCCCTTATGTATCTTAGGAATGTACAATAATACAGCCTAAAAAACTTAAATGCACAATGCACAATTCCAAAAATATGATTAAAATAAATTGTATCAGATAGAAAAAAAACTCATAAAAATGTCATTTTATTTTCCCACACATATTATTTGTTCAATGACTTTCAATTAATCACTTAGTATTAATTACTTTACTATTAATTCCTAATAATTACCACTGTTAACTAGTCCACCTGTTGTTTTGTTTAAATAGCAGCCTGTATGAAACAAAAAAGTAAATACTACGGAGTAACATATAGTTCCAAGTAGACACCTATTTTTCATATTTTTGCTACATTGTAACACATATAGGTATGATTTTGTATTTTATATTATCCTATTATGGGGTTTGTGCTTTTTACTTTTCCTTTTTGGTTTTATGGGGGGGGGGTTTGTGGGGGGGGTAGGAGAGGTTGTTATTGGGTTTGGTTTGGTGTTTGTTTTTTTTGTCTAGTAAAACCGTGTCCCCAGCTGGATCTCTAAAAAAAATTGATCACCCTACCTTCACCACTAGTATTGCACTATCCAAGTCTTATCTAAATAAACCAGATAAACTTGGGGAAAGTTAGTTTTCTGGTGTGAATATTGGTGACAGAATCAGGCCGTCTCTCAAGCATGGAAGTCAAGGAGGCCTGCAATCTACCAGCTTACTCCTTTCTTGCTCCGCTGAAGTGAAAGCTTGCCAGGTAACAAGTCCTGCTTTGCCCTGTACAGAGATCCTGGTAAGAAGTCCCCGCCATGGGAGAGGTCCAGGCATGAACCAGGCTACTTAGCACCAGAGGAAGCCCCCCTGGCTACACAGTCCTTTTACCTTGAATGTGAACAGAAAGGCAGAGATCACCAGAAATATGAAGAGCATCAAATATCTCCATTCTAAACAGAATTTTAAAAGAAAAAGAACAGAAGAACAGAAACAACTCAGGGAACAGAGAAGTACTTTAAAAACATCCTATTCAAAAAGATATATGTCTAAACAATAAAAACATGCCTTAAAAAAAAAAGACAATCAGAAAACAAGAGACTTTTGAGATTTACAGTATGGCTGATGAGGGTTGGGGAAATTCAAGAAATGTGCCAGACAACAATGTAGAAGAAATTTCTCAACAGGTAGAGGAGGAAAAAATTAAAATAGGAATGAAGAGACATAGGGATTAATTCAGGAAGTTCATCTAATAAATGCCCCAGAAAGAGACCAAGAGTCTAAGAAATGATCAAAGAAAAAAGAAATTTTCTCCAGATGAAGGGACTCTTCATGTGAACTCTACCTACTGAAGGCACAACTCAATAAATGACCTATGTGTGTGAAATTCTAGAACACCAGGGTTAAAGAGAAAATCCTAAGGACTTCCATGAGGGAAAATAAATCACCTGAAAGAAACAAGAATCAGACTGGCATCCAATTACTAGTCAGCATCACGGGTGACTAGAAGATAACAGCAAAGCATTCCAATTTCTAATGGAAATTTTAATTCTAGAATACTATCAACCAGGAAATAAGTGACTAACTGAACAGAGAATGAAAGTAGTTTGAGACATGCAAGGACTCAGAAGGTTTCTACCCTATGCATCCTTTCTCAGGAAGTTCTGGGAGGCATCCAGGAAACAAAGGAGGGGAGGATAAGATATGATAAAATAGGAAATATTATTGAGACCTTAGAAGCAACTTAGGCGATAGCAAAAAGGACATGAAAGAGAGAAAAAGAGAAGTAATTAGAAACAAAGAAAAGATATACATGCAAACATGGTCAAAATAAGGGGGTAAGTGAATTATGGCATGATTTGGAGCAACCATGAGGAATGAGAATGTTAACCTTAAAAATAAAGCTGTCAGTTATTTTTTCACAAAACACATTTATTCGGGATAGCAGGAAATTGCAAGTCAGGATGTGCCCCCTGCAGCAAACCCACAGGCAAGCCTGGAGAACAAAGGAGAGGAACTCTCCTTTATACAGGAAAGGGCCAAGTTGGGAGGACTGTTCTAAGCCAAAACTTCATCAGAGGAAATTGGGAGTCCCACTTATCATGGTCTCCGACAGGCTAAGATGTGACAGTGTCTCATTGGCTGGGCTGTTGCTGAGGGAAGCAGAAACTCTTCCTTCCCCCTGCTGTGTAACAAAGTAGCTAAAACGCTATTACTTGCAGTAAGTTCCCTCTCTTCCTTCCGGTGGGGTCTGCAATTGATGCAGGTGGTGGAGTGAGAGCTCCTCCTGCTGGCTTCCCAAAGCCATGTCAATGAGGTTTCCCTTATTTCTCACATGATAAAAATGTTATCTTGCATTAGGAACATTCTTCTTTGAATGGCGACAGTATCTGTAGGTGGAACCCATTTCCTCTCTAGAGATCCCATCCTCATTCAAAGTAGACTCACATCATGTGACCTAAATTCAGTAGCCTTTACTTCAAACTGTTTATTGGTTTTGAACTTTTGGGATTAAATTTGGTTGTGGTTCCAGGAGAGAAAGTAAATGTGAGCAACCGAAGATGGTAAACTTCAGGGTAACCAACAGAAGTGGGGAGTGGGAAGGGGGCCAGAGAAAGTGTAGGAATCCTGATATCTTAATCATAAAATGTGGATGGAGGTATAAACTGATGAAATAAGAATTGATGACTGAAGTACATTATTCACCGTTGTAAAGCTAACCACCAAAAATAATTGCACAAATATTAAACAACAGAAGATGGCAGGAAAGAGAAGGGTAGAGTGTATGTTTGCTAAAACCTTCCGGCAGATACTGGCAAACAGGATTCACAGCTCACTGAAGTGGAATGAAAGTACTTTAAACTGAAACCATCTGAATGATCAGCCACCACAGAGAAAAACATTATCTAAACTTAAGCAGACTCCACCCCCAAAATGCAGCGGCCATTGACCCCCTTCTGAGAGTATCCTATTGGGGAAGGATTGTCCCTTAGACTGGGAAGTGTAAGGTTAGCTTTCCATTAGCAGCATCAAAAAGATCAATTGTCTCCTGCATACTATCCCACGGAAGCCCTAAGCCACTCCCCTTTCTGGTTACGTTGGCACCTAAGCCTTTACCTCTGACTACAGTCACTGCTGAGCAACTCCCTGCCACATGTGCGATAAACCTTCTTCCGTTCATCTGTCTATTGCCTGTTAATTTTCAGACTGTCCCATACACCCCACCACAAGTTGATCTAAGGGGTAAAGGAAGTTTTCCTCCTGGCATTTTGGGTAATAGGGGTGAATGACCAGGGCTCAGACTGCAGCTCAGGGATTAGGACCAGCCAAGGCGGCTTTCTTATTAATCAGACTCCCAGATCCTTGCTCAGGTCTGGTGGAGAGAGGGCAGTAAGGACCTCTCTTTCTTTTTTTTTTTAAAGCAGGATTATTGAAAATTTGGATTTATAGGATAAAATTTTAGTCCAGAACTAGTTCTTTGGACACGGTGACTCTTAGGTTTGGTTCAGTCCCTCCCCGATGGAGCAATCTTCTCTCACTGTCTTCTGTGTTACTGGTTCGTATTGTGCTGTCTAAAAGTGTTATTATTTTGTTTCTTGAGAGCTTGGCATTAGACACCAGAAAGAGTAGTCTGTCTGGCTTTTCCCTGATAAGGGGTGACAACCGTTGAGTCTGTTTCTAGAGGCAGCCAGTTGTCAGGCTGGAGACCTGCACGTTCTTGTTGACTACCACCAGCTATCCTTGATTGTCTAAATCCAGATCCTTTCCTGTCCCATCGCCTCTGTAGTGCTGAGAATCACCACTGCTGTATCACCTGCTTCGTATCGTGGATTAGCGGCTCGTAGCTGGTGACTGACAGGTCAGCCAATTCTCAATAACACCTCAGAACTGAAAGAACCAAACTAACGCCATAACAGGCTTCAGGAAGCCTCAGAAGGCCTGAGTTCCAGTTTCCCCAAAACTATCAAGTGGTTACATATCACCTAAGGCATGTAACCACCCCCCTTGCCATCCAATCAGGACAGGCCAAAAGCCCTCTCCCCACATTCCTAAGGATGAAGTCTGCGGGCAAGAGACAGATAAGACCCCATCACAGAGAGTAAAGATTAACCTGCTGGTCACCAAGCAAGACCCTAGGCTCGCTCTGTAATTGGCTAATTTCAAAGATACCTCAAAAATTGTGATTTGATCCCGGCAAAAGTAATGGATACTCTAGATAATCTGTATGGCTAGAACTGTTGTCAATGATGTTGAGTGATTATGATTGGATTACTGTATCCTTGTCCCAGTTTCCTGTAACTCAACCTTCCCAAAGCCCATAAAAATCCTGCCTGCCTTTGTCCTGGGCTCTCAGTTTACCTCCACTACCTAGGTGGAAACGCTGAGAGTCCGAGCTTAAGCCCGTAATAAACGCCTTTTGTTCTTGCCTGCGTGACTCGGTCTCCCTGGTGGCCTCTGGTCTCTGAGGATACTGTGATCCGGACATAACAAGAACCTACCATTAAAGTTAAAATAAAGAATCAGGAACTGGACTTTTTTCCATTGATACTGGTGCAATTTTCTCTACCAATAATCCCTTTCTCCCCCCATGATATGTAATCTTCTACCACCCAGAACTACCTCCTCAATGTCTCCTCTGCACAAACCCTGACTGACACCCTCCACACTTCCTGGACTGCTGCTGACTATATGCTCCACCAGTCTGGCACTGTTTCCTTTCTTACTGACATGACTTAACTAAGGGTAACTTAGAACTTCAATGGCTTCTTCAATAAAAATCTCTCAGACCTTGTGGGTAAAATGGGGTTCCTAGGGCCAGGATCCTCACTGAACTTAAATGTAACAGGCCTGTTGCTAGGCTACCGCTTCCACACCTTTAGGCAATAAGCCATTATTGTGTTAATGTAAAGAGTTCCGCCCAGAGCTCTGCCGGAGACTGGGTGGCGGGGCTGGAAGGCTGTAGGAGAACGGAGTGGAGGCTGGAGTGGTGGCAGCGCCGAGGGACTGACCTGCCACCTGGAAATAAAGTTGGGTATAACATTTTCACCCCAAGAACGCTTTGCTGTAAATTTCTTTGGTCACAGTGAATCTATAGCGAACTTGCCTGGGGCTGAAACTCATTTGCAAGACAAACCTCTCTTCTAATAGCTTGCTTTCTCCATCCAGACTTTAAACTCGCTCTAGTCACTTAAGCTTTAGGCCCCCTGCTCCATCAGGGCCCTTAAAGGACTCAGGGATGCCCCAAAAGCAGGCAGCTAAAATTAAAGAGGTTAACTGGAAACAGACTGCATATTTCACAACTCAGATGAGCTTTGGAGCTGCCTAGGCAGCTATGTTGATGCCTCCTCGGCCTCTCGCCCAAAGTTTAGTCCATGGCCTGCATAAGATTACATATCAGGGCAAATTAATATCTTAATAATCTCCTCTACAAATATTAATTTTTTAAAAGCCTTAACCTTCATATTGAGCAGATAACCCTAATGTGTTCGACCTGCCAGAAACACAATTTGGATAAAAATATAAAGAGGAGCAAAGATGGGAACTAACTCTTAGATAAACTAGTGACTTTTCTATTACTGTGTTTATGCCTACCTCATGGCTACAATCATATAACTATGTATATGTGATATTTCCCTACCCCCACATAGTATGTCAAATTAATTTATAAAATCCCTGAAGGATAATTGGCCTTGAGAAAAATGAGCACTGATATAAACAAAAAAAATTCTTTAAATTCTCAGAAACATAGAAATTAGCCCAAATGCTTTTTAAATTCATGTATTTTGATAAGTCCTTAGTAAATAAGACTAATTTGATATTACTGATTGTGGATAAAGTGGGGTTCCTATGGCCAGGATCCTCACTGAACTTAAATGTAACAGGCCTGTTGCTATGCTACCGCTTCCATACCTTTAGGCAATAAGACATTATTGTGTTAATGTAAGGAGTTCCGCCCAGGGCTCGGCTGGAGACTGGGTGGCGGGGCTGGAAGGTTGTAGGGGAGCGGAGCGGAGGCTGGAGTGGTGGCAGCGCCGAGCACAGAGGCCCGGAGGACGGCTGTGCGGGACGGCTGTGCGGAGAGGCCCAGGGGGCGGCTGTGCAGACAGAGGGGTCCAGAGGTAGAGACCGGCTTGCTGCATCCGAAGCAGCAGTGATAGCACAGACTCGCCCTGAGTGGACGGGATTTTAGTGACTGACCTGCCACCTGGAAATAAAGTTGGGTATAACCTTTTCACCCCAAGAACCCTTTGCTGTAAATTTCTTTAGTCACAGCGAATCTATAGCGAACTTGCCTGGAGCTGGAACTCATTTGCAAGACACTGATTTAATAAAAACAGGTATATCTTCAGAATTATCAGCATTAAATATAACTCAGACATATATTTTATTCCACCTAGGTTACTAGTCAAATGAGCTAATCTTATATCTGTTAGCTAATAAGTATATCTATTAGATGCTTATGGCTATACAATTTATAGATTTGAATTTAATCAAATTTTGAGTCATTGTTCTAACAAATTATTTGAGAAATAATCATGTTTTATTATATCTGCTTAAACATAGTTTTCAATATCTTTTTGGTGAGTTGCAATCTTACAGTTACGCTAATTTAAATAATAGATATTCATTAAAAATTCAAATTATGAGAAACTCCTAAACATTCATTACTGAACATAAGTTGAAGTTTTTATACTTCTGACTTATTTTTAAAAAGAAACCAAATATGTTAATAATCATTTTCTAAACACACTGATAAACATAGTCTTCCCACACTGATTTTTTTTAACTTAAAGAAGCATATACCTGTAGAATATGTGAGATGGTATATATATTCATAAAATTTGCTAATCTGCTACTCAATGCTGACATATGAGAGACAATTCAAAATTGTCTACTTCCTAATTTTCTCCATATCATAAAGCTTACTAGTAGTTAAAAATTATAATCAATTATGTAAACGAAGCTACTAGAAATAATGAGTGGAGGAAAATAACTTTGTATGGAAAAAATGCAAGATGTGTTTTTGTTAAGGGAAAAAGACACTAATTTTGTTCTAGCGAGTGTTTTAAGATTGTTCCAGAATGAGAAAGAGAAAAGCATAGGAAAAAATCTGAATGGATATAGAAAGTTGCAAAAAGTCTGTAGAATAAAAAAAGAAAGTCGTCAAGGTGGCTAAGATTAAATGGATTTATTTGTAAGGTTTTAAAATGAGTTTAATATCAATGGCATACTGGTGGGAAATAAAAGTTTTTCTCTCTTAGAATGACTAAATTTCTTGGGTTATTACTCTGTTCTTCATAAGAGATTGGAAAAGGGTTTTCTTTTCCATTTTAGTAATCCATCCAGGAAACAGATTCTGTATCTTATCATAATAATTTCCTGGGCTATCTTTATCATGTCCTCCATTACTTAAGAGAAACAAATTTTCTCATTGTTTAAAGAGCTAAGGCATTTTTGTAATCAAACATGTACCTCCTGTATTTAACTTTAAAATCTTTTACTGCCACTTTGCCTAAATAGATAACTAAGTATTTCTTCACAGTGAACTTTGATATTTAAGTAAATGTTCAAACTTTTGATATTTTCCCTTCCCCACATCAAATCCTAAATAAAATATTTCTCTCGAGTTGATTTTGAGATTTCCCAGAGAGTCCCTGCAAAATCTCAAAGGATTTGTTCTGTCACCTTCTAAAAAGAGAACTGTTAGAACGTAATTCAGTTTATTTTTGATGTTACACTGTATGAAAAGCATTACCAAATAAGAAAAGATACTTAACTTTCCCTGGGTTATATTTTTATGGGTAAATGGGAATTATATGAAATTACTAGAAATTTATCAGTGACCTCACTGTCCACATGGTGTGTCCTTATGCTACTCTGCCCGATATTAGACAGCAATGATATAATGCCATCAGTCACAATTCCAGTTATTATTTTAAATGTTGTATGTCACAGAAACAACCAAATTTCTTAGTCAATTGCATTATGTTTGTGATGAACTCTTAACAGATCTTTAATGGTGGCCCTTTTAAGTCTTTGGTCATTCACAGTTATTGATGTACTCTGGTTCATCTCTGAAAGCACCTGCCATCAGCTACAGACTGAAGCTTTTCACCTTAACAGAAAGGAACGGTCTCAGAAAAACATGAAAAGAACTATGCCCGGTACTCTAAAGTATAGGTTTCTGATGGCATTGTCTCATTACTTTCAAATCATACCACCAGACTAAGTCAGGATTTACAGAAATTCAAGTGGAGAAACCAAAGGGTTCAAGACATGGCTAACCCGAGATCAAGCAAAATAAGAGTTAATTACGTGGGAGTTAATGAAACTGATAAAGAATTATATGATCTTGTATGGTTTTTGTTTGGAATATTACTGGTTCTTTAATGTTCTGTTTTCTGGATAAGGAATTGGGGACCTCAGAAAGAGAAGAATTCACCCAACTGTAGGTGCTGTAAGTGAAGTCCAGTGACAATTCTTGGTTTGGCTTCATAACCTTGGGAGACTTTTAAAAGGAATCTAACATTCTTTATAAGAATTCCAGCAAAGCAAGCTTTAAAAGGCCTATGTGGTCCATTACTATTTCTTGCTGCGCTTATGTAAATTATCTGGCCAAATTTAACGAGAGCAGACTTATTTTGTAAACATGAATAATCTTTCTTTGATTATCTTTCATCAAAAAGGATTGTAGAGAGATTGTATGTTTCAATAGAAAATTATAACATACCCTTGAGATACTCTATTCTAGTCCTGTTTAGTTTCTTTGAGGTTTTACTATCTATCTGTAAGGTGGACTGGATAGTGCCATCTTAAACATTTTGCTAATCCTTACCAAATTCTCTAGTCTTCTAGCTTCTTTCTGTCTTTGCTTACAACCCTCAAAATTCATGTCTTCAATTTTTCTGCCACCCTACTTGTTAGTAAAAAGATAGCCGTGAGTGGCTGGGGAAGAGGAAGGTAAAAGTTCAAGGAAAAACTGCTCAGACTGCCCAGGTGGGGGTCCCCCATTAGGACAACACAGGCTTTGCAGGGAGGGAACCTCCTTGCCTATCAGGACCGGGCCAAACTGGTCCCAACCAGGTCCCAACGCAGAGACCTGGAGAAGACTGGCCCTTGCATTGGAAAGTGAGAATTCAACTATACACATCAAAATGACCAATAGAACCTTCTGTACTTTCTCCTTATTAAAGTCCTAACCCTCCAACTTTCTCTGTAATGTGGATAATTACCTGGGCAACCAAGGTTTTGTCTGAACCTGAGAGTTTCAGACTGGTTGGCTTGCTTGCTGACTTCTTCTGGATCAGAGGAGAAAGACGGCCCTGGACTGCAGTTTGTAAGCAATAAACGGGTTTTAAACTTTATTTCTCCATTTGACTGATTTCGGTTTTTAGAGGTATTTTGCCCCAGGATTTCCTTCCCCCGGACTTACATCTGGTGGCAGTTGGCAGGGTGCCTCTGAACCCGAAATCTGTCATAATGGGTGTGACGGTTGGGAGGGCTGTTCCTATGGATAGTGGGGAGGCCCCAGCGGATGCAGCGGCAGGGGGTGCCGCCTCACCTGTTGTTATCCCCCCAGCTGTGGGCTTCCAACTTGGGACCCTCTAGTGGGGAACTGGTCTAGGGTAAAGTACCTCTTAGAGGGGTGGGGCCTTCCTCAGAACTGGGGAAGAGTGGAAACACGGGAAACTGCAGAATTAGCCCTCCGTGAGTTGGAAGACTGCTTGGAGACCGTAGGGGGCCGTGTAGTGGCTGACATTGTAGGTTCTCTTTTCATCGAGATGGTGGAAAATGTTATACAGGAGAAAGAGAGGATTATCAAGATGGTTAGCAAAGAGAGAGAGGGGCTTAGGCAGGAGACACACTTCAGCATCGCTTGGAGGAGCTGGGCAATAACCTATGGGAGGCTGTTAAAGAAGAGAGACAGTTCCTGAAAAGGCAGGTCATGCTCCTAGAAGATTCCTTAGCAGCCATGAGGGGGGAGGTGGCAGGAAAAGCCGCACTGCAGGAGGCTGTGGAGGAGGGGGAGGAAAGATGCTGCCTTCAGCCCTGGAGGTGGTGGAGGAGCTCGAGGGAGAAGAGGGGAGGCAGGGCCATTGGCAGATCCACTACCCAGGCCACCGCCGGAGGGACCATCTTGTCCTGTTTTAAAGGCCCACCCGGTTGTAATTAAGAAAATAAAAACGAAACAACTACAGGCTCCTCAGGGGGAGGAGCAGCCCCCTCCCCAGGTCGTGGAGCACCCCATGCTCCGCCCCCATACCCAGGATGAGCTGGTGGACATGAGCATCTGGTATAGGCGGAAGTCATTGGCATCTTTGCCTACATGGCTTTTATGTCTCTGGCTATGGGGGTCGAAAACATTGTTGTGTTGGGTACTGAGATGGTAGAATGGCTTCCCTGACAACTCACCCTTCCCTCCAGCAGCGGTTGCAAAATGCCCATCATGCCTCAGGGAAACACACTCCTGGAATGGCTGACAGCTGCCATCAGGGTAGTTTGGCCTCATCAGGGTGATTTACCATATTTTCCCAGTAGTTGGGAAACATATGCAGAGCTCCAACAGGTACTGGGGAATTGGGTATGAAAAACATCGTCTATAATAATGGACCCTCAGGGCCCTGATGAGGAGGTGAGAAACCTGGTGCTGCATACAGCTCCCACATCTCTCTTTGGGTCCCTAGTGAATACTCTTGCCCCCCACCTAGGGCAACCCACAAGTGAGGCTCCTCGTACTTTAGCAGATCTGGGGGAGGTTGAAACAATAAGGGCACAGAGGGAAGTACGGGCCACGACTGAAAGGAGACATGCAAAAGGCCCCGTGAAGGTCTTGAGGACCCAGATGTGGGTTGATTTGATGAAGGCTGTGGTAGTGAAAGAAAAACGCGATGGGCAGCCCAGTAGAATATTGTTAGAACCGTGGCACCAATTAAAACCAGAGCAGCAGTTCTAGCCACTGAGTCCAGGACACTGAAGCCAGAGTCAAGGCCTCATGCCTGGCC
The DNA here is from genome assembly GCA_029783875.1 of Phataginus tricuspis. Taxonomy (NCBI): domain Eukaryota; kingdom Metazoa; phylum Chordata; class Mammalia; order Pholidota; family Manidae; genus Phataginus; species Phataginus tricuspis. The sequence continues at coordinate 3,638,466 of JAQQAC010008525.1, read as the reverse complement.
TGTGTCCTTGAAAAACTTCCTGGGAGACAATACTCAGGATTCACGTGAACCCTCACCCCCACAGGAGGATGATTGGGCATCGCGGTTCGACTGAGGGTTGGGTCTAAGTCCCCAGCTCGGGGGACATGGTGGGGACAAGAGGCCACATGTAGAATTGGCAATTCATTGGTCCCCTGTGAATGTACATGTCCTGGCGCTGGTGGACACAGGAGCTGAGTGTTCTCTGATCCGTGACAACCCTGAGCATTTTCCTGGGCCCCTGCTGTGATAGATGGCTTTGGGGGTAAGGCAGTTAGAGTGAAGAAAGCCTAAATCTCATTGGGGATAGGGGTTTACCCCCAAAGGAGTATACCGTGTACATTTCTCGCATCCCTGAATATATTTTGGAGGTAGATATCCTGCAGGGCCTGTGGTTACAGACCACTGCAGGTGAGTTCAGACTGAGGGTGTGTGGTAAAGGCAGTTCTAAGGAGACATGCTAAGCACCCACCTGTAGTTCTGCCTGTACCTCGGCAGGTGACAAATATTAAGCAGTATAAATTGCCTGGGGGGCACAAGGAAATTGGAGAAACTCTACAGGAGTTGAGAGGGTGGGCTTCATAAAGCCCACTCATAGTCCTTTTAATTGCCCAGTGTGGCCAGTGAGAAAGCCAGACGGCTCCTGGCGTATGACTGTAGACTACAGGGAATTGAATGAAGTCACACCTCCTTTGCATGCTGCTGTCCCCTCTATAGCAGACGTTCTGGACACCCTCAGCCATGAGCTGGGAACATATCATTATGTAGTAGACCTTGCTAATGCTTTCTTCTCTATTGACATAGCACAGGAAAGCCAGGAACGGTTTGCCTTCATGTGGGAAGGCCGGCAGTGGACATTCACTGTCCTTCCACAGGGATACCTCCACAGTCCCACCATCTGTCATGGACTTGTAGCCCAGGACTTGGCCACATGGAGGAAACCACAAACAGTGCAGTTGTATCACTACATTGATGATATTATGCTCACATCTGATTCTCTTTCAGATTTAGAAGGGGCAGTTCCTAGACTATTGCAACATCTACAGGAAAAAGGATGGGCTGTGAACAGCACCAAGGTTCAGGGACCTGGGTTGTCTGTGAAATTCTTGGGGGTTGTCTGGTCCGGTAAAACTAAAGTTATCCCAGAAGCAGTCATAGACAAGGTCCAGGCTTTCCCCACCCCTACCACTGTGGCAGTATTACAAGAGTTTTTGGGTCTTTTGAGCTACTGGAGAGTGTTTATCCTGTACTTGGCACAAATTCTGAAGCCTTTATACTCGTTGGTATGAAAGGGCATCAGGTGGGACTGGGATGAGACATGTGCAGCTGCTTTTACTGCTGCCAAGCGGGCAGTCAAGGCCGTACAGGCCTTGAATGTAATGGACTCATCATCAAGGCCCTGTGAGCTAGATGTTCATGTAACCAAAGATAGTTATGGATGGGGTGTTTGGCAGCTACTTGAACAGACATGCCAACCTATTGGATTCGGGTCACAACTATGGAAAGGAGCAGAGGTCTGGAACACCCTGATAGAGAAGCAACTGGCTGCTGTGTACCACACCTTGCTGGCTACAGAGCCCATCTCTGGAACAGCCCTGACCAAGGTAATAACCACCTACCCCATCGCGGGGTGGGTGCGAGACTGGACCCAAAGGCCATGGAGTGGCGTGGCACAAACACCTACACTGGCCAAATGGGGCGCATATTTACAGCAGTGCAGCGCCCTCTCTACAAGCCCCTTAAGTGGAGAACTCCAATGCTTATTGGGGCCAGTGACCTATACCCAGTGGAAAGCAGGAAGAACTTGCTTTTGAGCCCTTGGTAGCCAAGACTCCTTATCAGGAGGGAAAAGCCCCTATGCCTGAAGATGCTTGGTACACAGATGGCTCCAGTCATGGGCAGCCCCCAAGTGGAGGGCTGTGGCTTTTCATCCTAAGACTGAGACAATATGGATGGAGGATGGAGAGGGGCAGAGCAGTCAATGGGCTGAGCTGCACGCAGTATGGCTTGTGATCACCCAGGAGCCTTCCCCCATAGTTGTCTGCACTGACAGCTGGGCCATCTATCGGGGCCTGACCCTGTGGCTACTGACATGGTATCATGCCAAGTGGATGGTTGGTCACCAGCCCCTTTGGGGGCAAGAGTTGTGGCAACACCTATGGGCCTCTGGTCAGACTAAGACAGTTACTGTATATCATGTGACTGGCCACTTGCCTTTGGCATCCCCAGGGAATGATGAAGCAGACACACTGGCCCAGGTGCACAGGCTAGAAGGAAAGCCTGCCTCTGATGTGGCCCAATGGCTACACTGGCATTTGTTGCGCGTGGAACATTTGTTGCGTGTAGCCCAGGGTGGGGCTTGCCATTGACCTTTGAAAAAGTCAGCCGAGCCCGGAAGGAGTGCCTTGTGTGCTCTAAGAGGGTCTTACACAGAGTCCCGCAGCAGCATGAGACAATAGTAAGGGGGCCAATACCCCTTGTCTGGTGGCAAATAGACTATATTGAGCCTCTGCCCATATCAGAAGGATATTGGTATGACTTGACTTGTGTGGACACGGCTCCTGGACTATTGGTTGTTTTTCCTGCATGTCATGCAGATCAACAAACCACCAAGAGGGGCTTGGAGCATCTCTTTGCAGCCGATGGCCGGCCGCAGGTGATTGAGAGCAATCAAGGCACCCACTTTACTGGACATGCATTACAAGAATGGGTGCAGCAGTTAGGAATAAAATAGAAATTTCATGTACCATATAATCCTACCGGGGCAGGCATGAGAGAGAGGTACAAGGGTTTGTTGAAATCTGGCCTGACATCGGACACCAACAGTCTACGGGGTTGGTCCGTTCGCCTATGGACATTACTGCGGCATTTGCATGAGAAGCCACGTAAAGGAGCTTTGAGCCCTGTGGATATGCTCACACACCTTGCTGCCTCTCCTATACAATTGTACGTCCAAACCAAAGAAGAGTTATTGAAGCCAGGATATGGCCAGCAGAGCAACATCCTGCTGCCAGCCCCTGCTGCATTAAACCCTGGAGACACTGTTGAATGGACCTGGTCTGGACATTTCAACACATGGACCAGTGATGGCTGGCCCTTCTAGCACCTTGGGGGAAAGGCCTGGAAACTGGCCTCCTGTGTATTCCTGGAATACAGCTGAATGGCCCTCAAAGGTCACGGTAGTGTACGCAAAACATCCAGGAGGTTAGAGCATCTTGAGGGGAAGTTTTGTTTTATCCTTATGGCCAGTGCATGTACCTCCCGTAGCCCTATATATTGACTCGTCTGTAACTCCCACAGGGAGGGGGGTGAAAGTCTGGTATACTGGACCAGGGTGAGATCCCATTCATGCCACTGTTTTATCATAACGAGACCACTCTCTTGCATGTATCCTACCTGATGGACAAGATTTGCCTATGCTGGTTTCATTAAAACATGTATCTTATCGCCCTTAAAGTTATTTTCTCGTACAGTCCTTGTGGCTTGAGTGCGCCCCCTGGCTGCAGCTGCTGTGTGATGCTTGCTCTGAACCCTCAGCTACTGCCTGCCTGTGGAGTGGATGAGCTATGGACTTAATCTGCATAAGACTTTGAACCTCGCTGAATCCTCCAGCTTGAGGATTGTCATGATTTTATTGCTGTTGCGATTGTTATGTCATTAGTCTGGTCACAGTGCTCCAGTTTTCTGGCCCAGGGTCCATTGCAGAAGAGGGGGACAAGTAGATTGGAAGGCCAGATTTCTGGAGGGGTGGCCTGTGGGTAAAATTGTAACATTTCCAGAATATCTCGCCTGGCTTTAGTGCATTTGCATATCCTCAGGGGTGGAGAGAAGTTCATCTCCTTATCAGTGGGTAATTACCTGGGCAACCGAAGACATGTCTGAACCTGAGAGGTCAAGGGGAGGGATTGGCTTGCTTGCTGGCTTCTTCTGGAGCAGAGGAGAAAGACAGCCCTGGACTGCAGTTTGTAGGCAATACACAGGCTTTAAACTTTATTTCTCCCTTTGACTGATTTTGGTTTTTAGAGGTATTTTGCCCCGGGATTTCCTCTCCCTGGACTTACAGTTATGAAGCTAACCAGTAGAAGACCTCAAAAAATAGATTCATGAGATTTCTGTGGGGGAATTAAATGGGATTTGGATGGGAGTAGGGAGCATGACACTTTTTTTTCATCATCAACTTTTCCATTGGTATCTGATATCTCAATATGCACATATTTGATAAAGAAAATGAAAGAAATGAACGCAGAGGAAAGTCACTGTAGTGTCTGAGGACAAAATGTTGTAGGTAAAATTGCAGTATTTCCAGAATCCCTCACCTGGCTTTAGTATATCTGCATATCAATAAGTGTTTCCAAGGGGTGGAGAGAGGTAGTCCATCTTCATATCAATAGGTAATTACATGGGCGTGTGAAGGCTTATCTGGACTGGAGAGGTTGGGTGAAGCTCTCTTCTGCTGCTGCCCCGTCAAGAGAGAGATGGGACGACTGCTTGTAGGAAATAAACAGGTTTCTTAACTTTATTTCTCCCTTTGACTGATTTCGATTTCAAAGGTATTTTGCCCCGGGAATTTCCCCCAGAGTTACTTCGTTGGCACATTCATGCATTTCACAGGGCAACTCTCTCTTCTCTATCCCCCATCTCTTCAAAGGATGGAGCACAAAACTGTAAACACAAAACATTTATATCCCCAGGGACTCGCATTTGGGCAAGAGTCCCAGTAGAGTACGCAGGGGACTGGAAATTGAGACTTCAAAACCCAGAAGTGGATATTCAATTGCAAATATGTCTGCTTTGCATTTCCCCAGGACTGTAGGCCGGTATTCATGTGCTAATCGAAGCTCACAAAAACAATGTTGCTCATCAGTAGCTAAACTCTGTACAAACTGCAGAGAAACTTCTAGAAGCCAAAAGAGATGTACTTCAAAGTAAAAAAGCCACTTCTAGTTTATTATGGAAAAAGTGATTTCCCCACCTCCTCCAAGTATGTTCTGGCTTCCTCTGTACTACCAAGCAAGGTACAAAAGATAAATCTGTGTACAAAAGATAAATCTGAGATTGCAAAGCTTTACCGCCACACACAAATTAGCTTCAGGGCCCTTGTTGAAATGAGGCCCTGCCCTCTGTACTTTTTTCAAAGAAAATCCTGAAAGATAACCAGCGGTTCCCAAATTCTCTACATTTATGGTGCCCTCAGTGTCTCTGTAACATTTTTCCAGCATTCCAGGCCAAAAGAGGTAGTTAACAATTCAGTTTATTCCGTAGTCAGGTCCCAAACAGCATAATACATATTTATGTTCTACAAACTTAATAGCCAATTGAAAAAATAATATCTATAAATTGAAAGGAAAATAATTCATTCTTAACCACAACTACTTACCACTGGCTGTGCGCTCACTGTACACATGTTGTCGGGCTCCACCACCCTCATGTCCTGTTTTCCTTTGATTTTTTCATGTGATACTTCATTTTTATCACAGTGTAGAGAAGAAAAATAATTTTTTCACTTCTTGGCTGGGACTCCTGTAGTAAAATATTAACAACAGAAAAACAAACAGAAGTCTATGCATATATGTACCTCCTGAATGTGTGGGAGATCCCCAGGGGAAAATGAGTAACTCTCCCAGGTGGCTTAAAATTCTGGTTGAAATGCCATCTTAATAGGGAAAAGGGAGGGAAGATGTGGACCTTTTAGGGGAAAGTAAATGATTTTTAGTAAGGATGAATGAGCCCCTAGCAGAACAGGCGGGAGTTGTGACCAAGTGCATCTGGGGTGCGGTGTCAGCTTCTAGTCTCCTCTCCTGCAATAAGAGTTCATTTTCCCTGGGAATCAAACTCCTGGGAAGGGGTTGATGACAACTGAGTTCCTTTGGGAAGTTCTGTCTTTAGGCAGAGAAGGGGAATTCAGGGAAAGTTTCTCCCTGAATTTGCCATTTTTCAAGTTCCTGCGGCTCAATAATCAAGATGCCAAAGTGGCAGGCCTGGAGCTCCGACAGCCCTGTTTTGGGGTTGGCACATTCTGTTACCCTTCAGCAGCTACATCAGAAAACAGCCTTGCAAGAATAAGCTTCCATCAAAAGCGATCAACACAATCATGTTGAAACTGTGGATTGTCACAAGCTAGTAAGTATATCAGGAAGTGAGCAAATCCCGGTGTCTGACATGTCACCTTCCCCCCACAGTTCCAATATCCCACAGTGCCCCTATGAATTCATCAAGATGCTTGGGTGCCTTGGCACAGAGTTTGGGAATCATAGACCTACCGCAAGACGAATTAGAGGCCAAACGTAGGTTCCTGGAAGGTTAGGTAGATGGTATCAAGTGGCAGATGATGGAAAGTTGGGAACATCACCTTAACACCAATGTGCAGGAATTCCCCAAACTGTATGTTTGAACTTGAATGCTATCGGCGGGAGACCGCTACTGCCAAAACCACCAGAGCATTCAAAATACTTCTTGTTCTTTCAAGTGACACATAGGTAAACCTCAAAGAATGTTTAAACTAGTAGGCATGAGAGAGCTAAGGTCGTCCGACTCTTGGATTTTAAAATACACAATATAATAACATCATTTATCTCCTAATACACCAGTGACTATTCGAAGTGCTTTCCTGCATTAATTCATTAAACACTATTAGTACCCTCATTTTACAGATGAATAAACACTGAGCCACAGAGAGGTTCAGAACTTTGCACAGGATCCTACAACCCAGCAAGCAGAGAAACTGGCATCAGACTCTGCTCTTCCTTACACGGAAAAATAGACCCTGGAACGATCCTTCTAGCTATCTGGCCCAGTATAGACAACTGACAAAGTGCTTTCAAACTATCCCTTGGAGAATTACACAACCTCAAAATGGGCAAAGGCAAACATTATAGCCAATCTCCAAGTGGGGAAACTAAGGCTAAGCAGTGCAGTCCCAGGTCCATGTGCTGCTGAGTAGTGGTAGGGGGCAAGCCCAGCTTTCTAACTCCAAGGTGAGTGATCTGACCCCTGCACCACATTCACTAGGGTACTAGGAGTGACTTCTCAGAAGAAATTGAACGACGTCTATTATTTACTAATCTTCAGGTAGTAATAGCTCAAATCATTGCACCATGTGCCAAGCATTTTGCCAATCACTTTACCTCATTTAGTCCTCTTTGCAACCTTACAAGATACAATCTTACAAGCTTCCCCCATTTAACTGACAAGGAAACTGTGGCTCAGAGGAGTCATTTATCCAGTCCTTGAGCTAATGAAGACCCGGTGAGCAGATTGCCTGGACTTCAAAAACTAGTGGACGTTTAACCACTCTGTAGGTTTTATAAAACCTGACTTGTAAAATAATGGGATTCAATTCCAGGAACTAAAGAGTTTTCATTGGCAATCCTGTTTTCTGAAAAAATTTATCTTATTTGCTATGAAATACAATCATGACTTGGTAATCACCAGTTTCTGTATTTGTAAATAGGTGGACACAACTGGAAATGATAATGTGGAGTGGTCAGGGGTTTTTATTTCATTTGGCTTCTTGTGTAAGTAGAACTATGGAACTGAAGGAGATAAAAAGCCACCAAGAACTACATTTGCAGAGAGAATAACTTAGGAAAACAGAAGGAAATGAACATGTATTAAACCCTTACAGTGTACCACAAGCCCGTTAGTGTCCATTTCATGTGACTGTCGTTGGGATAAATGACTTAACATGTGTCAAGAGCTCAGAACAGTGCAAGCACATAGCAAGCCCTGGAAATTAAGGTTGTCTGTTATTGTTATTATCATCATTACCATTCTTACAGCCATTGACCTATATGGGCATTTCATGTAAGGCTTGAAAGCCAGAAATTGTAATGACAGAAAGGTCATGGCACGTGAGCTGGGCTCAGCCCCGATTTGCCTTGCTCCAACCCAGGGAGCCTGTCCCATTAGGGACATCTACTTGCGCTGCTTGTTTTCAGCTTTTGGAGGGTCACTGCAAATGTGAGAAGACACGTGCTTAAGGGCGTGTGCACTGAGTCTTAATTCCGTGCTTCGCTCATTAGAAATAAGGTACCACCACGTTGTACTTGAATGTGTTTTGGTTCAGTTCTAATCTTAAATTTCAAAACAATGTCCAATAAGGAGCAACATAACAAAGATGAAATTGATGGTGTCTGTCTCTCTGTTTCTTCTGGTGTTAAAAAGAAAATTCAAATAATCTGTGTTGGAGGCACCAGAGGAAGGGAAGGCAGAAAGACAGATGATACCATTTAACAAGAAGCGGAAACAGGTACTTTTTAAGTGTTCTCACCCCCAAAAGTAAAGCATCTATTATATAAAATAGCACACAGAATATTCCTCTAGCAGAAACCAGAAACTTGACCATATATGTGTCACTTTATGCAACCAATTAACCCATATAACCCTTTTTCTGTCCTATTCTTTTGGTTCTTATTTCTTTCTTTTTTGCAGTAATTGAGTTATACCAACTTATCTCCCCTACCATACCGAAAGCTGCTTAGAAATAGAGGTTATTTTATTATTGCATCTCCGGAGTATTCCCTTCTGTGCTTTAGGCACAATAGCCTCTCCATTACTACTTAAATGAGCAAGTTAATCAAATATCCAATGAGTATTTCATAAATATCCTCTTATTTGTATAATCCTATCTTGGCAGTGTGGAAGATACAGAGAAATATAAGAAATAGTTTCCATCTTAAAGGAGTTTAGAATTTAATAGTATGCATAAGATTTGACTGATAGACAAATAGATGAAAAGTTACGGTAAATTCTTCATATTTAAGGACCATGAATGATGAGCATGGAGATGGTGATTCCAGGTGGGCAACCGCCTTCCCGAGTCCCCATCCCAGAATCCCCCGCAGTGTCTCACATTAGTGACTGCATATGGCAGGTGTCCAGACATTGCTTGTAGGTTGAATCAGTGAACAAATAGCATAAACTCTCAGACTGAGAATTTAGAGCTTATGAAGCTTAACCCTATCATTTTACAGAGAAGGGTCATTCTTCCCACTCAGGTCATCCTCCTCTTCTCCATTTTTTCAAAAACCCATGTCCTACTTCATCTTCCTGGCCAAGCCCTTCCTGACTGTGTCCATCTCTCTATGCAAAGGGACGTTGCAGTCCTACAAATTCTCTGAAATCTTTCTTTCTCTTTTTCCTTCCTTCTTTTCTTTCTTTGAGTCTCCATTTTACTAGTCACACACATACTATTCACTTACCATCTTTTAAGTTATGAAACATTTCAAGGGTACAGTAAAATACAGATGAATGATAAAACACAACCAAATACCCACTATCCAGATTCAACAAATGTTTATATTTTGCCACATCTGCTCCAACTCTTTATTTAACTTAGACATATGTAATAAAAATTCATCTGGGAAGTTATACAACATGGTAGTTACTTCTGAGAAGGGACGACGAGGAAGTGGGAAGCAATGGGTGGGGGTGGGGCAAAGGTTGGAAACAGAGCTATTCACTGTCTTAGAAAATTTGATACAATGAAGCACCCTGGAAAGAGGTTTCTGCTCCCCCTACACACTGCACCACCCATTCTTATTTAACAAACCCACTGTTTCTGGCTCTCTGGCATTGCAATGTGGCTTCTCCATATTTAAGTCTGTCTCAGTAACCAATTTGATTGCAAGCTCCCCAAGGGTAGGAGCTGTGTCTTACCTACATTTATCTTCCACTCAGCACAGAGCCATACAGAACACATTGGGGGCTTATCTCATTTTATTAAACCGTACAGCTGTGAATATGGCATCTGCAGCTCATTTTTTTATTTTAATAAGAGTTTCTCTCTCAGATTATTAACTTTGCAATGTCTTCATTTATCATCCCATTCCTACTCTTCACAAGAATGTTGTTAAGTGTAGCCAGTCAAATTCACACAGGATCTCTAACTTGTTTCCAAGGAATCCCCATCACAATGAGGATGAAAAATTGCCAAAGGCAGTTTTCAACTCTACCTGCAAATATCATGTTTTAGGGATTCATTAGACACATTTTCTTGGCTTATTTTGAAGATAAACTATTGCAGCCTCTCCATAGTGGCACGGATGTAATCTTCCCTGGCCTGACCCACGGCAGCTGCTTACATGCATGGTGGAATTGAATGCCTCAAAGGTCAATAACTCTTTGTATCATTTTTCATTAAAGGGCTTGGAGCAGGCAGGTCCTAAGGGAATAATTACCTGGAATCTGACATACAATTCACGTTCACCCCAATAAGTTAACCTTGAGCATCCCATTCCAAAGCCAGCCCTTGACAGGTTCTTGTGGGAGTTTTATCTCACACCTTGGAACAACTGAAATGTCTCAGGAAAACCACATTTCCAAAGCAAGAGTTCCCAGGTTGGGTGCAGAGACATGGAATGCCCCAGATCTGCCAGATGGGGACAGAAGGGGAAGCAGGGAGGAGAGCAGCGGCCATGTGTGCTTTGCTGTTCCAAACCTTGATTTCCTATAGTTATAGGGAGAGTCCGATGAAGCCGTTATTATTCTAAACTTCAGGCTCTGGCGACTTAATCCAGCTCCTAAACACAACCTCAACTTTAACCAAATCCCTAGGGAGCTCAGCAGTTCTTCCTGACCAGCAGAGCCTCCTAGTTCCAATCTGACTCTTGTGGCGGAGCTAAAGATCCCACCAGACAGAGGCAGGGCCTGGGTTTGGGGAAGCAGGAATGGCGCAGTCCAGGTGTCATCATTTCAGACTGTGCTTGGACACCACCTGCTGGGAACACTGGAAGAGCTGCAGAATCATCTGACAGCTGCCCGGGGAGACTGAGGTTCAGATGGTCTATTTGTTAAATTCTCTCTGGTTACAAATAATGCAAACTACTCTGGCTAGGGAAAACCAAAAAAAGAACAGATGAAAGCTGGGGTGGCTCAGGAAGAAAAGAATAACCCAGGCTCTATGGAGGCTAGAAGCTGCTCTGCCCCAGACCCTTCCCCTAGAGCAGTTTCGAACTACATATGTAATTTCAAATTTTCAAGTAGCCGCATTTAAAAAGTAAAAAGAGATGGCAGGAATTTATTTTGGGGTTGTATTTTCTTTAACTTGGTATACCCAAAATAGTATCACTTCAATATGTAATCAAAGAATTATTAGACCTTTTGAATCCTTTCTTCCACATCAAGCCTTTGAAATCCAGTGTGCATTTTACACACACAGCCCATCCCAGTTTGCACGAGTCACATTTCAAGTGCTCAGTAGCCACATATGGCTGCTCTATGGGGCAACACGGTTTGAAAGAGCTGCCATTGACCCATATCATTACCAATGATGTCTGGTATCAGTGGAGTTCAGTTCAAAATTCCAAGTTTCTGGGAGACAGAGATATGACTGGGGGCCAGCTAGCGTCAAGGCTGTGCAAAGATCCATTAGCCATGGATCTACTTAGTGCACACATGGCTGCCAAGGGTCCAGACATAGAGAAGGGGGTCATGAGCCAGGCAGCCACCTGAGGAAGTGGCAGCCAGAGGAGATTTCAGGGTAGGGGTGGGCACAGGGATTTTTTTTTTCAAGTCCCACAGGATGGGGCTTAATTTAGGATGGGGCGGATTTGGGAACCACTGCTCTCTCTCTCTTTTTTATATTACAAATTGAGGCCCAATGTGCTGAGTTAACTAGATTAGACATTGACCCTCTTTTCCCAGTCATGCACCTGTAGTTTAGGGGTGCGAGGTGGCAGCTTGGATGACTGCTTTTCTCCACTCACTGAGGAGGTCCTGGTGAATGCTCCACACCTCCCAGGGAGGGCCTGGCCCTTCCTACACTTGTAGAATCAGGTAGCTTTTGTTCTGGATGACTTCATCCACCCCTCCCGCAAGACCAGAGCAGTCCTATTTAGCAACCTAAGGCTGCCACGCTCAGGGCTGCCACCTCTGCACTTTCTTTCTCTCTTCCCTCAAGTCCTGTTCCAGTAATCCAGACGTCGGGAGGGGGGAGCTCTGATTTGTAGCATTGTCAATTTCTATGGTATAAGTGCTCTGTGGCCAATTTCAAGCCACCAGCATGCCATCAACCTGCCTGCAAAAATCATGAAAGTTTATCAATCAGGTCTTGTGACCCAGTACAAGCTGGATGCAGTATGCTATCGCTACAGAGCCAATGCATTTCCTCCTGTGAACCATCCTCTCCCTTCTTTCTGCTTCCCAAAGCGGCAGCCTAGTGCAGACACTGGGCTGGCGGCAGAACCAGTCAGAACACGACCTGCTTTCTGGGTAGGGCCCCCTCACCCCAGAGGATTTCTTTGGACGTTTGATTTCACAGTAACTATTTTACAGGATGCTGGTGAGGATTTGAGGTAATCCTTGTAAAGCCTACAAGACAAGAAGCACTCTATCAATGCCACTCTTTGAATTTTCTCATTTCAAATTTTTAACAGTAAGCTTACACATCTAGCCAGACAAGAGCCAGCACTGAAACGCAGAGACGTCCCCGCAAGGATTTTCACCTAAGTTACCAAAACGGTCCAGGTCAGGATGCATGGGCAGGTACAGTGATTCTGACCTTAGTGGGCATCCCTTGGGGCAAATGGGAGGAGGTTCCAGGGAGCAAAAAGTGAAATTACCATTAGGAAATTGGATGACACAGTAAAGAAAAATACTAGTAGGCCCTGTACTAGTGTCTGGGCCTGCTGTAAGGAAGAGAACAAGCTGGGTGGCCTACAACAGAAACGTATTCTCTCACGGATCTGGAGGCTGGAAGTCTCATAGCAAGTTGTCAGCAGGGCCATGTTCTCTGGGGGCGGGCCATTCCTTGCCTCTCGCAGCTTCCCATGGGACCCAGGCGGCCCTCGCTTGTGCCAGCATGACTCCACTCTGCTTCAATCTTCACATAGCAGTCTACCCTGTCCCTTATCTTACAAGGACATCGGCCTTATTGGCTTAGGGCCCCCCTAATGACCTCCTCTTGTGATAACTTCTGCAAATACCCTATTTGTAAATAAGCTCACATCCACAGGTATGGGTGGGTAGGACTGCAACAAAGCTTTGGGCCCTTTGTAAGAGCTAGATACTGCAACATGCAATCCCCAGGGGGTATTTCTCAGCCCTCCAGTCTCTTTTTTTTTCCCCAACAAAGAAAAAAGCATTTTGTATATTTCTAAACTAAGCAAACATATTGTCAATCCCCACTGACAATCTGTTGGAGAATCTAGTTTCTTATGAAGGTCCAATGTGCCAGAGGTAACCTGGCAAAATGGAGTAGCAAGTCTGTTTCAAAGCAGGAGGACTCTGTGCACACAGACACTGGATTTCCCCTCCTCACACAGCTGACACCTGAGTCCTAACATTCAGGTGTGTAGAGCATCTTTTTAGTTTCCTTACTAATTCCTGCCCTCCCTCTTCTGCCTCCTTCTCCCACGAATTGTTCATTGTTCTTTCATTCATTCATTCAGTCAACAAGTAAGGGTTCCCTGATGTAGCTCTGGCAAATTCACTCTGGATTCACTGAGACCAAAAAACAAGAATGGAACATTAGGAGACAAAAAGGTTTGTACTGAGCTTTAGTCTTGTGTTCGCAGGTTGAACCCAGAATCCATCTGCATCCAGCAGCCTGTAAGCCCTCATCTCTGTCTCTGTCTCTGCCTCCACTTCAGCCTCTGCTCCAGGCTCCACCCAAGCACTGGGTGGAGCTCTTTATACAGCAACACAGGCAATAAAAGGGTTTATTGCCAATAGGTGTGGAAGCAGTAGCCTAGCAGGAGGTCAATTACATCATCAAGTAGATTAGGGTCAGGTGAGGATCCTGGCCATAGGCACTTCCATTTTCCCTATACCTACCTACCACTGAGGGCAACTATTGTGTAGTAGTTCAGTACATGCCTGCGTTCAAATCCCAGCTCTACTTACTGGCTGTGTGACTTTGGGCAAGTTACATCACCTCTCTGTGCCATCTGAAAAAAGGGAATCATATAACAATACCCACCTCACTGAGTTGGTGGGAGGACTACAGCTCATATAGGATGTAAAGTACTTATCACAGTGCCTGTGTCTTGCTAATGGGTTTCAGCCCCAGACAGGTTCACTATGGATTCAATGAGACCAAGGAATGACAATGGAATGTTCTTGGGGTGAAAGGGTTTATACCCAACTTTATTCCCACAGTGGCAGGTCAAGCACTAGAATCCCGTACACTCAGAGACAGTCTGCATGCAGCAAGCCGGTCTCTGCTTCTGGGCCTCTCTGCCCCTGCAGCCATCTCAGTCTCTGTCCTCAGCATTGCCACCACTCCAGCCTCTGCTCTCCTGCAGCCGTGCAGCCCAGAGCACTGGGCGGAGCTCTTTATATAGAGTCAATAGCAACATATTGGCCACATGTGTGCCGTGAGCAAGCCGACCAGGGTAGGTGGGAATCCTGGCCACAGGAACCTTCACTTTATCCACAGCCCGGCACATTTTAAGCACTAACACATGCCGGTCATCACTGTTACTATGAGCCTGGTGCTGAATCAGACCCTGGAGATACAGTGATAAAAGACCAATAAGGCGGGCTTGAGGAGTCGCAGTCCAATGTAGACAGCCAGGAATATAACAACTTCAGATTTAAATCGCCGTATTTCATATAATCTTATTTCTACGCTCTTCTCCTCGGGCCCATCTATGTTTCTGATTCTGTGGCCGGGTGGACTGGGAGCAGCCCGACTTGGCTGAGGGTTTAACTGGCCCTTGCCAGATTCAAGTGGCCACATCAAAGCGGTGTTTTTGGTAACTAATCACCACCTCCCCCACCTTCCACAGGTGAAGTTTCTGAGACAGTGGAAATTTACTCAAGGAAGGACAGAGAAGAAAGCCCTTTGTGGCAAAGAACCAACAAGAGATGTAGGGAGCAGATTAGGAATGGAGGATGTTCTCTGCAGGGAACCATTCGTGAAGAGGTTAACAGGTAAGTTCTTTCTGGGAAAGAAAAGGCCACTGGTGTGCACTTTAGATCTTCTGCCTTCCTCCTGGTCACCACCACTAGCCGCCTCGCCCTTCAAGAAAGATGGTTCCCACCCCTGAACCACCTTGCTGGCTGGTGGCAGCTTTAAAGGGGAAAGAGGCTGCCCCAGGCCCACCAGGAACAGGGAGCCCCTGTCCTGAAGTTCAGGGGGGTGGAGGAAATGAGTGCATGCTCCCAGGCAACCTGAGGGTGGTGAGGGGTCAGTTAAAGGAGGGAACACTTCCCAGGGGACCATGCTGCAGGGACACAGGGCTCACCTGTGCTCTCCCAGAATGCATCAGGGAAGCTGAGCAGTGAGCCTGTCATCTGCCTCTTGCTTGGCTAGAAGGAAACTGCAATGCCTTGAGAGCACACGCTTATAACACTGAAAGCATGTGAGGGGAGTGTGGCTGGAGGGGCAGAACTGGGGCTGACACTCTGACCAGTTCTCCCAGGGAGTGAGAAAAGGCTGCCCTTTTATCTCTGTTCTGCTCCTGTGGGAGTTTGGACAAGCCGCTGGGCCTCTGTGTCCTCCCCTGGTCCTGGTCCATCATTCCAGATTGTTCTAAGATCATTTCTGGGTCCAGAGCATGTGGCATGCCTCCCCCACCCGTGAACCTCTGTCCTGACTGTCTGGAGGGGCCCACAGACTCCCTAACACTCCCGCTGGCCTCCAGAAATGGGAGTCCAGGGAGCACAGCAGGAAGCAGAGACCCTCGTGACACATGTGTCTTTGAAACTTGGATGCATGTCCCTAAAAGAGCTTCAGAAATGTGAGGGTCACCCAGGCCTGCTCCCCTCCTCCACAGGCACCCCCAACGTCCTGCTGGGCTCCTAACAAGGGCCTCTAGATTCAAACCCTGAAGAAAGATGAAGGTGGGGAGAAGCTGCCCTGGAGCATCGCCAAGCAGTGACTAATCACCCCCTTCCCCCTCTTCATTCTCCTTTGCAGAGGCAGGCAAAATCCCTCAGGCTTCCAGAGTTCTTAGAGGAGGATAGTCTGTAGGGCTTTTTCAGTGCAGCATCAGGATAAAAACAGGGGAAAACATTCCAAGCCCCAAACAATGAAGGCCTTTGTTGATGGCCAAACACTGGGCCAGTGGCCCCCACATTGGGCGGGGACTGGGTGAGGCTTGCGGGCATTTTGAATGGAGCTGACTCCTTCTCACCAGCCCCACTCACCTGGGATAGAGAGTGGGGAAGCTATTTTATATGGATTCTAACAAGCAAGCATTGATTGTCACACCCCTATGGCCCTCACTGTGCTGGGACAGAAGGGCAGTGACTAGCTAGGGAATTTCTAGGACTTTACTTTTTTAAATTATTGGGTTTTTCTTGTTGTTGTTTCTGTGCTCTTTCTTCAACTCAACATTTATTGAGCATCTACTACGAGCAGTCAGAACCTTAGGCAGAGAAAACTACAGACGCTGCTCATGTGGGAGTTGGAGATGTCACCCTGAGCTGCTGGAGGAAACTGTAATGCCTCCCCTGAGGCAGCTGCCTTGCAAGACACTGCTGAGTCTCCTCAGGACCCACAGCTACCACCACCCTGCTTCTAGAACTATAACCAGTTTCTACCCCAAACGCTGGGAGACCCAGGAAAGAGCTTTTTTATCCAATCCAAAGGCTGTCTGCTGAGCAGAATTCCTTCCTGCTCAGGGAAGGTCAATCATTGTTCCCTTCAGGCCTTCAGCTGACTAGATGAAACCCATCCACATTGAGAGCAATTTGCTTTACTCAGAGTCCATCAATTAAAATGTTAATCTCACCCAGAAAAGCACCCTCACAGAAATTGAATACCATGGCCCAGCCATGGACACACAAAATTAACCATCCCAAGGCCACCCTTGTCACTTGGTGCTCATACACATCTCCTTAGACCAAATTTCATCTCCAAATGAAGACGATGCAGGGCTATACCTCCCCCTAACGTGATGCAACTATCCTGCACACAACAGAAGTGCACTGACCCCCTCCCCAGAAGCGGATGCAAAGTCTTCCCATGACAGCTTCTCCTTACCATCTTATAACTTAAATACTATGATGTAAAATTAACAACACTTAAATACTATGATATAAACTCAACACAACTTCTGTTACATGATCAGCAGACAAGAGAGGGAAACAAGGTGTCTGCCAACAGGCAGACATGTACACACCCAGATATGTTCATAACAAAATAAGGAGGAAACACTCATGACGTTTCTATAACTGGTCGTGTGGTTGTAGCTGATGTTTATAACTTCTTTCAGTACCTATTTTGCATTTCCTTTGCCCTCAGAAAGCACCTCAGCTAGTCATGGTTCTTTACCTGTGGAGGGACCCAATCCTTCATTCCTGAAGGGTCTGGGCCATTACTAGCTCCGTCTGGATTATGTAGTTGCCATTTTCCATGAAGCCTAACCACAGGGCACTACAGTACTAAGAGATACCCTAAGGGATCTCCTAGATTTCTCAGATTCTCTTCCTGGCCTCCACTGTAGAGTTACTATCCGATTTCTTCTTGGTGGTCAACCTTTGCATGTTCCCAACTCAGACAACTAAGACCTTGTCTGTGGAGGTGAAGCCTTGGTAACTAAAGCCTGAAAGATCTCTCTGGGGGGCTCTAATATGTGCCCAGGACTGAGATCCACTGGGCTAGTGGGACAGGGAGAAAGGGAAGGCAGTAGGGAACACAGTGCGGCTAAGGCTAACAGAGGCGCAGGAAGGACTCCCCACTCTGGATGTCAGTATATGCAATCCATGTGCCAGGGTGCCTCGGAGGAAGTCCTTGCTGCGAACGTAGGCAGGATCACAAAATCTAACGACTGGAATGTTCCCCTCAAAAATCTAATCTGGGCTGTAACAACCAAAAAATTAAAAACATGGGACAATTTGTGAAAGAAAACTAGCCCTGAACCATAGACGTGACGGTAGAAGGGACAGTTGCCATGATTCAGAGGACAGTCCCCCATTAGCCAAAGGACCTCAGAGCAAGGTCCCCAGACACCACTTCCGATACAAGAAGCAGCAGATAAACGGGCCTGAGTATTAATTTTTCTCCTTACAGCTGATACACCTTCAGTTCTTTTGGCTAACAAGTATATGAGATGTTAGATTTCCCTGGGAATCAGAGAAATGGGAAGTAAACCAAGATGCCGCCTATACTCATCAGGTTTGGAGTACCCATGAGGTAAGATAGCACTGGCAGCACACGGATCGGTTGGGGGCCAGGACAGCCACGGTCCTTCACGACGTCACGGATGCAGAGGGCTGCAGGATGGAAAGCTCTCTAGGGTATGTCCTGAGAAAGCTTGTGTAGGCCTGCCCAGGGTCACATCTACGTATCCAAGCATGTGCATCAAGCACATCAGACTAGGTACATATGGGGAGAGGGGATGGGAACAGGGGTGAGGAATGAGGAAAGAATTAATTAAAGTAAGAGATGAGCATTACAAGCCCATTTATGAGAGCATGTCGTGAACTGAGGAGTATAATTAACTAGATACTCTCCACCCGAAATCCAATTTAATTAATTACTTAATTCATTAACTACCTTGACTCAGCCTCTCAAGGCCACGTCATCTCTTGGCACTGACAAAAGGCAAGTCTGAGCCCTCTAGGCAGGGGCCCGTTTCAACCAGACCTGCCTTGGATGATGTCATTACACACCCTGAATACAAACCATTTCTACAGGTAATAGTATTTTTTAAAATTTTTGTCATTCTAATTAAGTGGAAAATGTACATCTGGATCTTGGAAGATATGCAAGGATTTAAAAATTACTTCTGTCTTTAAAAGTTCAGCGTACTTCATTTTATAAAGTGAAGATGTAGCATCCCCCGTTGATGCCAAAGAAATCCCAAGCTGTCACAAGGCAGGGCTCCGGAAATGCGATAGGTGAATTCACGACACCCAGATGCCCTACTCCTGATCCCTAGAACCTGTGAATGTGTCGCTTTACATGGCAAAAGGGACTCTGCAGATGTGAATAAGGTCTGGGGGTGACGATCCAGGATTATCCTGGTGGACCCCACGAAATCATGAGAGTCCTTACAACACAGAGAACCTTTCCTGGCTGTCATCACCTGAGAGGAAGGTGTGACTGTAGGGGTAAGGTCAGAGAGATGCGACACAGCCGACTTTGAGGATGGAGGAAGGGACCATAAGCTAAATACTGCAGGAGGCCTCCGGCAACTGGAAAGGCAAAGGGATGGATCCTCCCCTAGAGCCTTCAGAAAAGACAACAGCCCTGTGCCCTGCTTGATTAGAGCCCAGCACGACTTACCTCTGATCTACAGAAGCCTATGACGATCCGTTTGTTGTTTGAGGCTGCACTACTCTTGTCCTCATTTGTTTCAGCAGCAGCAGAAACTAATACAGTGAATACAATCTGACATCACTCGATCTACACAATTTAAAGTGATCTTTCTTTTCTTTTTTCTTAACTTTTCCTGCTAAAACCCTGCAGCATCTCTAGGAGCTCGATTCGGATGAGGCAGGCCTGGGGGAAGCTCACAGAATGTCAGAACTGGAAGCCAACCCCCACTGCCCGGCACAGCCAGAATTTCCCCTACCACAGCCGTGACTGTCGGACATTCAGCCTCTGCCTAACCCTGGGGGGAAAGCCTTAGCTTTTGGTCCACCCTATCTACATGTTGAATTTTCTCTTCATAGCTGACTCAGTTCTACCATCAGAGAACATTCCTTACAAGGAAGTCTGTTGCATTGCTTGGGGGCTCTGTTCAAATATTCTTTCTTGCTGTGAACCAAAATCTACTGCTTTAAAAGTGGGCACGTTTTGGCAATGGTTCTGCAACTAGGGTGATGTGGAGCAGAAGGGATATGGGTGCACATAGGGCCCGAGGTAAGGAGATTGGCCTCAGAAGCCAGGCCAGCAGATTTCTGAGCTGCTATTCAAGTCGACCCTATTTAATTCTATACATGTTCATTGAGCACTTATAAGTCAGGCTTCTGTTCACTAGCTACTGTGAATATATTTGTGAGCACACAGCCCCTGCCCTACTGGAGCAACAGTTTAAATGAAACAGACAGCGAATAGATACTGAAAAAATAAAAATAAGGTTGTAAAATATGCTATGAAAGAAAGGTACATTTATCATAAGTACTTATAACAAGGGCTTGGCCACTTGTCAAAAAGGTCCCCATCCTGAGGCCTAGATCTTAGTTTGCAATGAAACTTTAGTTTGTCACTAGACAACCCTTTGAGTTCTCAAAACGTTTAGATCGATATAAAGCTGCACCATGTCATCTGACTATAATATGGTAATTTGAACTCAGGGGCCTGTGATGTTTAATATAAAGTCATGGCTGCCTTAGCTGTGTGTTTTTAATGGGTTTGTCAAGATCATGTTGCCTAGAGAACCAACCCCAAGGGTCTGACCATCTGTTCTGTACTCGAGCACCCCATCACCTGACCACATGGTCACCCTGGCCTGGCTTGTATGGCTACCCCAGAGGAGAGTCCGAACTCCACTCGGCAGGTCCTATAAACAGGGCCCTGCCAACTTCCTGCCTCAGCCAGAAACTACCAACTGGACATCCAGCCATCTCTGATGACCTGCTGGGACACACAATAGGAGCCTGTCCTTCTTCTGGCCGATTGAGAAAACCCATTGCTGTCAGGACCAGAAAGTTGGTTTACCTATACTAATCTACATAAGTCTGTATGTCTACATAGTTCATTTTATTTATAGTAATATGGCTAATCTCTGGAGAGGGAGAGGACCGCTACATAATGGTGATAGTTTCCATTTGCTAAGATATTGCTGTGGACTGAACATATCCTCCCCAAATTCATTTGTTGAAACCTAATTTCCAGTGTGATGGTATTTGGAGGTGGGCCCTCTGGGAAGTGCTTAGGTCATGAGGTTGGAGCCCATGAGAAAGGCATTATAGAAGAAACCCACAGAGAGTTCCCTCACTCTCCTACCACGTGAGGATGGAGGAAGAACACGATTAGCCATCCATGAACCAGGAAATGGGCTTCCACCAGACACCAAATCTGCCGGCACCCTGACTTGGGGATGCCAAGCCTCCAGAACTGTGAGAAGTAAATTTTTGTTCTTTCTAAGCCACCTAGTCTGTGCAATTTTTGTTATTACAGACTAAGACAGAATGCTATTTTTAAAATGTATACACCTAAAAAAAAGTCTTAAAATACACGAAGCAATAAAAACGATCAATCCTCACAGAGAAATAATAAGTTCACCATCATACCGGAATATTTCAATATACCTTTCTTTGTTTTTGAATGATCCAGAAGACAAAAAAAAAAAAACTTCAAGGATATAGAGGACTTGTAAAGCTCAATTAACAAGCTTGACTTCATGGACATATAGTTCTGGACACAACATTCGAGAATACATAGTTTCCCTCCTTGAGAATGTACGGTAGATTTCCAAAACTCAATAATGCATGATACCATAAAGAAAATCTCAATAAATTTCAAGAAATGTCACACAGACCATGAGCTCCGAACACAACACAATTAGGTGAGAAATTAATAACAAATTCTCAACTCAAACAACCAAAAGCCCATCCGTGAAGTGGAAGAACATACTGTGGAATATTGGGTAGCATTTGCACTTTTTCTACCCAGGGCCAGATAGCAAATATTTTAGGCTTACTGGGCCAGATAGCCTCTACACTGCTAACCTCTTCCTCTGTAGTACTAACGCAGCCACAGACGTATGTAAATGAAGGGCATGGCTGTGTTCCCATAAAACTTTATTTATGGACACTGAAAGTGGAATTTCATATGTTACAAAAAACCATTTGATTTTTTTCAGACTATTTAAACATTTAAAAAGCCTTCTCAGTTTATAGGCCATACAAACACAGGCGACTGGCTATATTTGGCCCGTAAACTACCAGTGATACCGATGAATCTTAGGGACGTCCCAAAAGATTGCATACAGATGAGACTCTTTCGGTAAATTAAAGTTTAAAAATCTGAATAAACAACTATACACATACATGCAGATTTATACATACACGTATTGCTCTGCTACCTTTTCTCACCCACATTCGATCCACTGATCACAGAGAGGGCGCCAATTTATTACCAGCCACAGGAATTCAGGTTACGAACAAAATGAAAGTACCAAAATGACTACATATATGTATATTCTTTAAGAATATATACCAGATGAAAAGGACACAGTGGACACTGGATTTGAGGTACTTGGGACCACAGGTGAAGGGAAGCAAGGAGACAGAAGGGGAAGGCCTGGCTCTCATTTGGGATGGTGGGCTTGCACGTGCTTATTCCATAAAAAAAAAAAAAACTGTATAAAAGTGGGCCATGCATGGACCAGTGGTGAGAGTGTGTGATGGAACAAAGACTATAATTAAGCCAATTCTGTATATCAGAGACCCACCCAAAGAAAACCAGGAAAAATTAGGTAGTCATGAGCATGTTTGAAAAGGTAGAAAAAATGGCCCAGGTGGAGAAAATCAGGTGTGTAAGAGCCTTGAAGAAGGATTCAAGGAGCCAGCGGGGACCTACATGGTTGTCTCTGAGAGAACAGAAGGGGGAGAAGTGTGGATAGGGATGGAGAGTTAGGCAAGGGCTAGATCGCCCAGGGCCCTGGGGGTCAGATCACATGGGGCTTGCATCCTAAGAGTGATGGGAAAGTGCTGTAAATAGAGGAGTACCGTGCACCGGTCTGCACTTGGTAATCATCACTACGACGGCCGCGGGGAGCGAGGCACAGGACCGTCACACTGGGTGCCGGTGACAGGATCAATAATGAAGCCACAGGCCTGTGGTCTTCCTTATTTCTGACAATCCCTGTAACCTACTAGATGTTAATGGGATTTTCCTTTCCTTGGGCCTCTCCTGACATGGAGGGCAGAAGAAGGGACCTTCATCAGACCCCAGGGCTGAAATGAGCCCAGGATACAAATGGCACGTGGTACCTCATTTCTAGTTTTGTCCTTCTCCATCAGCAATGGCATTTGAGGAGCAGATCTCAGCTCAGGTACTGAGAAGCAGCCCATCACACCACTGTGTGTCTTAATTACTCTCAAAGGCCACATGGTCTCCTAGTCTAGGCTCCCGAAAAGCTCGGGGAATAGATAGGTGCCCTTCCTGGTCATGTGACATGGACTTATTGCCAAATCTACCGCTACTGTACTGAAGACACTTGACCTTCTCCCTGGCCCATGCTCCCTATTCAGATCCTCACAGAACCTGAGAGAGAACCTGTGTCATGTCAGACTGTCCCTAGGTAGTTTTTCTCCGACCCTCAAGTTTCTCTCTTGTAAGTAGGGAGTATAGGGGAGCCATTTTCATTCATCTCATTATAAGGGAAAGTCCTTTTTTAGGAGAACTTCAGCCTTAGCGGGGGGTGAGGGTCCAGTAAGGATGCTTCACTGCCTTGGATATGCAGAATCCTGATGGATGGAAACAGATCGCATCTGAAACAAGGGGAAAGCTGCCACATCGAGAGTAGTTGGCATGGAAACCCAGTAGTTGTCTTTTTGTTGGTGCTCTCCTATAAGAGGTAAGATTGTTTCTAACAAACAAGTCAGAGAAGATGTATCCATCCTGCAATAGGTGTCGATGCCAAACCTCCCCCGTATTGATGTCCAGGGACTTGCTGAGGCCTCCAGTGGACCCTCCACTAAGGGAGACTGCGTGTCGTGGGAAAGAGGCTATGGCTGTGACTGGCAGATGGGTGTAGGGGGAATTTCATAACTGAATGTCTGAACAGCATTTACATATATGCCCTGGAAGATTAAGAACATAATGAGAAACAGTTGATAGACTTAGGGAATAGACAGTTGTCTCCCACACAACCTCCTCCAGCCCCAAATGGAATAATTTTCAAGAGACAGACACCCTGGTGTTTGAGACACAGTGAGATGGATCAGTTTGGGCACCACGTCCCAGCCCCTCTCCCCACATAGGAGGGAATCAAGGATTCGTGTTTCAACTTGCCTCCCGCAGAAGCTACGCTTGTGTACCCCCACTCTCCCTGCTTTCAACTGTTTGGGACATCAACATAAAAGAAGATATTTCCAGGAAAGAGGTGGGGGCACTTTTATTGGGCCCCTGTTCTGCTATTTCATTTGACTCTCATGACAACTCAATGTCCCAAATATTATTACCCCCCCCCCCCGAATAGATGAGGCTCAGAACAGGTACTTGTCCCGCTGCTTGGGAGTGATGGGCTTAGGAAGCCAGCCTGTTTTTCAAAGCCTGGACTGTCCCCTGAGGTTCTTTAACTTCCCAAGGACTACAATACCGATTCTGACGAAGATGAGGAATGCACACTCCTGGGCGATCTGGGGCTCAGTCTGTAGGGAGCTTTCTTTCTGACCGTTCACTGGGCAGACCCCCTCTCACACTTCTAATGTCAGCTAGTCATTACTTCCCCAGGCAGCCACTGCTGAGCTCCCGGGTCTGGGATCGATGTGCCCCAGTATTACATCAGGGGATGAGGGCACTCCACCTGTACGGCCCTGCTTGCTTATTTGTCTCTATTGCCCCTCGAGATCAGAGACCACATCCACCTGTGTGTCTCCAGCACCCAGCACACTGCTCAGCATTGCATAGCTGCCTAGTTAGTACTTGCTGAGTAAATGTCAGCTCTGGCTAAACTTTCTATCTCGTGTGTGAATTGCCTCTAGAACAGCTCTTTTCGTCATAATCCAGGCTGTGCAAGCACCGCCCCAGTAACGGAAAATGAAGGGGCAACCCCTTCTGTGTCTCCCCACACCACACCATTGCACCCGTGGTCTTCACACACCGGCCCTCCTTAAGTGCACTGTGTCACCAGTACTACGGGACTTTTGCACACACTGTCCCCTCTGACTGCACCACCTACTCTTTCTCCAGACCTCTGCTCAGTCCCAGCTCATGTTCTTACAGCACCAGATGCCTGTCGCCATATCACTTCGCACGTGACTCACGTCTGATTGCCCATCTCTCACCCTGCAAAGGCAGGTAGATGGCCTTTGGTTGGCTCGTTTATCTTTATGTGTCTAGCATCCAGCACAGTGGCTGGCATATAATAGAAACACAATAAATACGTTGTGCATGAACAATGAGCCATGTTTAGACTGAGCCTTGTGCAGGGCGAGGAGTATCCTAGGCAGTGGAAACAGTGTGAGCAGAGCCCTGAGAAGAGAGATATGATGCTGTATCCAAAACTGAGGGAAGCAGCATGACTGGGCCATAGAGGATGCAGGCACAGTGATGCCTGGTGGTTACAGTTACAGTGCCAGATGCTTCAGGGTTTTATAAAGGGTTAAGGCCTTAGGCTTGATCCCAGGGGTAATGGAAAGTCACCAAGGGGTTTTAAGCAGGGTGGTTATTCTCCCGTTCCTTATGGGGACCCGACTAATCCAAGTCATCACAGGCCGCTGCACTCGGGAAGCTGATCTTTGGGCCAAAGGTCAGCAGTTTACACGCACGCACACTGAATGCCCATGTTTAACTGTGTCCTTTGTTCTAGTGTTCTGAGCGCTGTGAGCCTTCATTGTTTCTTGTCTTCCAGCTTACTATCAAGAGCAATTTGGGGTAATGGAATAAGGTCCTGCTGTCAAGAAATGTTAGAAAAAACAAAGGCAGAAACGTTCTTGCAGGTCCTCCGCTCCACAGCACAAATCTTAGCTCCCGCGTTACTGTGAACTCCACCCTTACGGTTCCTGGGATGTGGCCCTCTACAAGTTAGCTGTAATTTTCTCCGTGTGCTATACTTTTATATACATGTCCTTTCTCTTTTTATTTCCCTCTCTGCTCCTCTGGCCCTCCCTAATTCCAGTTTCATGGAACAGTATTTTAGGATAAATGTGTTTGAGAAAGGAAGTGAGGAAGAATAATTTCCTCGCTTACTTCAAGGATACAAACCGGACTTCGTTTTCCCCAAAGGAATGTTTTGCTTTCTTCCTGCCATCTGATCTGTCTCAATAAATGAAATAGGTTTGGTTTGGGTTTACATGGATTCCAAAAATTATCACAAGCCCAGGATTTTATAAGCATTCTGAAAGTTAAAAAAAGAAAGAAAAATCTTCAGTTGCTGATTATTTGAGAATCACATCATCCTTCTGGTTTGAAGCAATTACCAATGGAAGCCAACGGCTTGTCTCTCTAGCCCCGTTACCAGAGGGTAAACTGCATCGACAGCTTGTCCTGGGTTGTTTTTGTGTGTCTGCGGTTTGTTGTTTTTTGTTTTGTTTTTAGTTTTCAAGTGTTTTCCTTTTCTCTTGCTACATGATCACACGTACGGAAAGAATTCCAAAATTGCCATTTTTACCATTATCCATCATGAGCTCTGAGATGCATTCCACACATCTAGAATTCAACTTTTGAAAGGATGTCCCTAAATGCAAACAAAGTAAAGAGCTGTTGGATTTTTTTCCCCCGTATTTCATTGATATCTGTAAAAAAAGTCAACACAAAGAGAGGAATCCGGAGAAGGAGGAGGACAGCAGGCAGAGAAAATAATTATGCCTCAATCTTATAACCCAGTTATAATTCCAATCTTGAAAACCCAGTTTAAAAAGAAAAACAAAACCATAGATTTTCTTTATCAAAGTGAGGTTAATAGGAAAACAATTCCTGCTCCAAAATAGTTCATCATAACAACAGTGGAAGCTGAGGACAAGGATGTGAGGCCGGCTGCTAATAATGCTCTGGGTCACACTGGCCCGCTGGGGTTTGAACCTCTTGTCTCCCCTTGATCAGCCCTCATTTCTCCCTCTTGCCTACAAAGGGATGGAGGACCCTGGTGAGAGAGTCTGCTGGGGCCCAGAGATCCCACGCCGAGAAACATCCACAAGTTATTCCAAAACGCCACTTTCAGAACAGGAAGGAGCCAGATCTGAGTCAATGTCTCAACAACTTATCTGCTTCTGGTCACTTCTGTTCTCCTTCCCGGTGCTTATGCAAACTATTGTACAGGCTTATCAAGGTAAATACTAAGTTCACTGCTGTGTCATGGGGGAAGGGACTCCTCTCCGCTGCCTTTCTGGGATCTGTGGCCCATCCTCCCACGTGCAGCCGACAGGCACCCAGGCAGAGCTGCACACGCTTGCTGCCTGGGGGGTGGTGTGGGGAGGGGGACCAGTCCTTTATTAGACCACAGTCTGTGACCTCCCTTCAGGACTTTAATGAAGGGGCAGGCATCCAAAAGCAAATATCTTTGTTTGGAAGAAAACAAATTCTTCCTGAAGCAGTTTTTTAAACCCAAAGAAAATGCCAGAAAAGGGCTGATGTGGTTCATGAAGCATACCCACACCCCAATGCAAACTTGAAGCTGGGGTTTGGCCTGCCCGGTACTACAGGCCCAGCTCCACAGCCCTCCCTCTGAGGTCACACAGCGTTCTAGAGAACTGGCTGTGGATACCGCCAAGAGCCCCTGAGCTGAAGATGGCTCCGAGCTGCTCCTTCCTAAGGAGCCCACAGGGAGCCACAGTGTCCGGAGCCCCCCTGCCGCCTGGCGGCCCCGGCTCCGCAGCCCTTACCTGGGGTGGGGGCCTACGGGGCGCCTGATTCTGTTACTGTCTGGATGATTAAATCCAGGTGCTCTGTTTATTTCCAAGTGCAAAAAAACGCACCAAGAGCTTACAACTTCCATGACAGACAGGAAACAGCCCTCCAGAGACACGGATGTCTGAGAGCTGAAGGCCAAGCAGCCTTCTTCTCAAATGGGGCCTGTTTCTTCCCGGCTGGGCCCATGCCTGTACTTCCGGATAGAAAAGGGGCCTCTGCCTCCTCCCTGGAGGAAGCTGAGGCTCAGCGGGCTGTAAACTGCAGCTTTTAAATGTTCTTACTGGTCCTTTCTCCTTACATTTAAAAGCAGATGGTTTAAACGTGATCCCAGCCATGGTGTCTCAAAAGAGACAATCCTTATAAACTGGCCATTAAAATCTCCCTGAAAGTGTGTTCTTGGTGCGCAAGCAAGAACAAGCACGGTACCCGGGTGGCAAGGTGGAGCTGGGGTGGGCAGGGGGGACTTGGGGGGCAATGAGAGCCCCATTAAATCCCATCATGTTCCAGCACTTATCGAGACACAGGGATTGGAAGGACTATGTGTGGATGGGATTTCTGAGTCCTTTGTACGAAAGAGACCCCCTCCCAGGTCCCCACTCCCTCCCTCTCCCCCACTCCCATCACAGGCCTGCCTCCTCGCTTTCTGTCTCTTACATCAAGAGCCCTGAAGAGGTTTAGCAAAGCCAACTCCTCTCTTCCTTCCCTGACAGATTAGGACATACGCTGCACTCTTGCTGGTGATATGGGTTAGAAAGAAAATATAAAGTCCCATCTCTCCTTCCAAAGTCTTAATGCTCAGTGTAGGCCTCCGCGTTTGCTGGCTGAGTTCCTTCAGCCTGGGTGCACTGGGCAGAGGCCGGTATCAGCAACGAGGGTCCCACTGGGAAGCAAGCCAGCTGCGCAGGCTGGGCAAGCACTTCTGCTCTGTGTGGGCCTCAGTCTCTGCAGCTGTCAAATGGGGAGATGACAGGGTGACCTCCCAGGTAGTCCAGCTCTGGAGCCATGGCTTCCCAGTGCTCCACTGTCCAAGGAGGCTGCATGGCTCTAAGATGTTTGCTATCCCACCAAAGAATGCAAACAGTGCAGAAATGACGGGAAGGAAATGGGCTTCAGTGTAACCATGTGGTCTCCATTTCAGAGCCTCTGGGTGCAAGCCTTAAAAGCCCACCTTAACAATTGGAATGAATGGAAAACAGGTCGACATCAAGGTGATTGGAAAGACCAGGGTGAGGGCAGATTTGGAGAACTGGAGCCGGAGCTGTGAACAGTCAGCCCCCTTCTGTTGCTGACATCTGAATGAGTCCTCTCCAGCTCACTTTTATTCCTGACATCTTCTCTAAAGATTCTAATTCCTGACAGAAGAAAAATCTTGGTCCATCTGAATCACATGTCTGCACCTGCGGCTGTGGGCAGGGTGCAGTGACTGCCAGCCGGACCAGGACCACAGCGACAGGGAGGGATGGGCTCCTTCCTAGCCAAGAGGGTTCTGCCCAGCGGTAAAATGCTAGGAGCCCTGGTAGTGGAAAGAGCCTTACAGGTAGGAGGTGTACAAACAGGTGTTTGGTTTTTTTTGCAGAAAGTTTTATTATAAGGCAGCTGAACAAGGACACAGGAGGCTGGCTCAAATCTGCCTCTGTGTAATTAGTTTTGTTCCATAACAATGGAACTGGAAATTCTGCAGAAAGGGAGATCAAAGCCAATTATTCCCAGGTTGACCAGTACTCTATCCACCCTTGGTGAGCCAGGGGATTTGAAAACAGCTCCCCTCAACTCCATTGCTCTTCCCCTTCTCTTCTGAGGAATAGCCAAGAGTCCACGTTGAGAATTTTCCTCTTTAATGTGTGGTGGCAAATAAATCTGATCCTGAGTCTCCTCACTCCACCTCACCACCTGCCCCTTAGGCCAAAGTACAGTCTTGTATTTGCAGGACTGGTGTGCCGAACAAGCTCGGCTAGTGGCATGTGATGAAGGGCACCTCCATATGTCTTGACTCCCACCAGCCCATTAAAGTTTACTCAGCAAATTAATGACTTGTCTTTGCTCATTTTGAGCCCAGAGGTAGTGCTGGGTTCGGGCCAAGCCACACAGTGCACTCTCAGTTCAGAAACCAAGGGTCCACCCCAAGATACTGACCTACACTTCCTTCCTCATCCCCCTCGTGGATAAAGCCTATGGCAGGTGGGCAGCCAGGCTCTGGAGGGGGAGGCAAGCGTGCCTGTTCCCTTTGTCTGCTCTGCCTCTCACTGTTCTCTCGCTGCTGTTCTGAATCCTGCCCGGGTTGGACGGGGAGGGGCTGGGGACTCAGGAGAAGGGACAGGATAGTTTTCATCTGTGTGAATACACTCGTGTGCTGGCACTCTCTCTCCAGCCAGGCGGTTGGTGCAAGCCAGCTCTCTGATGGTATCTCTGTGGGTTCTGCAGAGGCTTCCAAGCTGGGCCGTCCAAATGGAACTACTCAGATGTGGACTATGCTCCCCTCTGCCAAGCTCACCCTGTCCCGAGGGCCACCCTATACCTCGGAGATCCTCGAGATCCACATGTCATCCATAAGAAAAAGTCACATGTCCCTTGCTCCACCTTCAGAGCAGATCATTCCCAACTCAGCCTCCGCTCCCCTATCCTGCCGCTGACCACTCAAAGGTCCAGGCACGGCCAGCCCAGCACATGGCATTCTCAACTGCACAGAATGTATATCAAGCTCTGGGAGTCGTCCCGTGAAGATACTCTTTCTCTTCCTCTCCTCTGTCTCTCTCATCTTGAGTTAAGGACAAAGCACCTACAATCCCTGACTTTGGGGGGAGGCTGGAACTCCCACAGCCTCTCTGGGGCAGGGCGGGGCTCACGCAAAGGACAGAGCACTGGCTCCTTTCAAAGGCCTCTCCACCCTCAGGCTCCCGGCCTTTCTATATCCCCATCATGGTGGGGGGCTGCGAAATCATGGAATGGGTTTTTGGGTAACTCTTTTAGACAGTCCCCTGGGCTGATGTGCTCTGTCATGTTTGGGCATCTGAGATTTACATCTGGGTCAAAAATTCAATGTTAACATCCTGTGATGCTCTCACATGATGATGGCTTTTACACAATTATCTATCACACTGAATCCAGACATCATTCCTAATGAGGTTTTCGCCCCATGTCATAGATGAGGAAAGTGAGGCTTGGGAGCTGATAACCCAGCCACTGTCCTTCCCTGCAGGCACCAGGGGAGGCCAGATTTGAACTCGTGTGCGGGCACTTCCCCCCCCCCCCCCCGCATTGCATCAAGCTGGCCTCCGGAAGGGAGGAACTG
Source organism: Phataginus tricuspis (assembly GCA_029783875.1). Lineage (NCBI taxonomy): Eukaryota > Metazoa > Chordata > Mammalia > Pholidota > Manidae > Phataginus > Phataginus tricuspis. The sequence goes on along the minus strand of JAQQAC010008525.1, from coordinate 3,607,744 downwards.
CCTGACCTCTCTGTCATATGGGATTCACACAATTCCTGGTAGATAATGCTGGTCTTGCACTATCATTCAGTCCTGGTAGATCGAAAACACCTTCCCTTTGGCATGTACTGGGCACTCAACTTACAGAATTTAGACAATATGGGTGTGTCCAACTTTAAGTAAACTCAGAATCCACATTTACACAGCAGTCTATTGAGGCTATAATACTGTTTATGCTATAAAAGGATTCACCTACAGTTTCCTTTAAACAGGGAACTTTCCTGGGCAAATTAAATATGACTTGACCTACCAAGGTCCGATAGCCCAAGCAATTTATAAAGCAAGACAGTTCCCCCTAGACTTGCTATGGATTCCAGGACCTCATGTCCTGTGGTCTAAAGACAGAGAGTCACTTGGGAGAGAAAGGGCCTGCCCTGGCCCAAGAGAGCAGGCTCCGGCCATTCTTGAGATAACCCGCCCCATGCAAAAGCTCCACAAGACGGCCTGAAATTTCCTTCCAGGTGATTAGAGCTGAAAAAAACCTTCAAAGTCTGGCTAGTTTTTAAGGAACTTTAATTTGATTTTTTTCCCCCAGTCAAGGACTTGGCCAAGACAATTATTTCATAGAGATAGTAGAAAGGAGTGAAGATCTAGCAGAGAAAGAGAAAGGAGAAAGGAGGAGGAGCTTTAGGTCAGGGAAGGAAATCCTCCAGCTGCCGGAGGGTGGCCACTCTGTTCCGGCACCACCACCACCCACCTGCTCCCACCTGTGTCCGGCAAGGTCCCAGCATCTGTAACTCATGAGGACAAGCTGCCCCTCCCTCCGGGGCTCTGGCTAGAAGCCCTCGGCTGAGCTCACTCCTGGCCGTGCAAACCTGATCCAACCTCCAAGGCTGCTCGCACCTCTAGCCATCCGAAGGGGCCACAGGGGGCAGTGCTCCCCCCGAGAACAGCCCTCGGAGTCATTGTTTTAATATGACATGACCGTCTTTAAGGCTAGGAAGGAAACATATTTAAAAAAGCAAGACTGAATGGCACAGGGCCAGTTCACCAAATATTGCTGTCATTTTGGGGGGGTACCACTTCACCCCCACACACAATGGTGCAGGGCCCAACTCCTCTCTCCCATGCAGCCCCCACCCTGGGCTCCCCTCCCCTCTGTGTACCACCTGGCTTGGTTTCGCCTCTGTCATCTCCCTTTCCAGGATCAACCACTGGGCTTTGGGCCACAGCAGGTGGCCACCCATGTTCAATTATATTGTCTTGATGTCATTTTCTGTAGGTTAATTTCAAGTGGGGTGTAGACTTACTGAAGTTAAAGTTGGATCTGTTCTTTGATTATCCCCCCCACACACACTGCCTACCCCTCAACCCTACAGAAATGAGCACATAGAGGGTCCCCCCAAATATTTGCCCACTGCAGCTGTGGCCCCAGCCCTGCAGCCGGCACCTTTACAGCTGCCTTGCTCAGAGCTGTGGTCCTTCGATGTTAAACCTGCCAATCACAAACTCCCGAGCAGACCTGGAGCCACACAGACTGTCGCCTGACCCTCCACGTGTCCCCACTTCATTCCCCATCCTGGCCATCAGATGGCACCACGGTTCCACAGGACGCCCAGGACTGGCATCTGGGACTGGAACTTTGTCACCCTGTGCTGTCCCTCCCCCCACAGGGCATGCCACCCTGCATGGATGGGAGCAGCCCCCAGAGGCTCTCTGGAGGGAGTTTCAGGAGCCTCGGGTGTCTGGGGCAGCCCCGGTTTCCAGCTGTGTCCTCCTGTGGGCTGGGGCTGCAGCTGCCCCCACACACAAACATACATACCTGCATGCTCGTTAATGGCCTGGCCCATGAGGACACAGCACCCCTGTGCGCCGAGAGCCGTGGGGCAGGCAGGCAAGGGCTCACCAGAGCCCTCTGTGGCTCTCGGCTAAAGAGGTTCAGGAAAGCACAAGAAGTCTGGCTTTATCATTGAAGTACCACCTTTAAAGAGTGCTCCATATTCCCCCAAATCCACAGGCTCCCTTCATCTCCATCTGCCCTCCACCTCCCACCCTGTTGCCAATTTGAGAAGGAGTCGAAGGCCTGCTTAGTGTTCCCTGATGGAGGCATTTTCCAATGTCAGTGGAAATGTCCTGGTGGGTGAAGGGCAGAAGGCTCCCAGGATTCTCCACCCTGGAAGCCACGTTTTCCCAAATCCTAGAGCATTTTCTTCCTAAAGCCGCACTGATCAACAAGCCTGTCTATCAAACTCTCAGCAAATGGATCAGAAAACAGAAGTATTTACCCAATACATTTATTTTTACCAACTGCTCTTTCTTTCCTGAAGGCATATAAATCAGATGATATTGACTAATCTTGACTTTAAATCAGTGCAATCAGTTTTATAGCTACAACACTACCCCAGAGACTAGTCTGGCCTGGGTATCTGTTGCATCTGACCTTCGCTATGGCTCTGTGTGTGCATCCCTGTTGTTTACATGTAGGGCTGTAATCAACTGTACAGCACCTCTAGTGGTGAGAAAAAACAAGGGAACACAACTTACGCAATTACTCACAACTTAAAGATACTAACATAGTAACTTAAAAACCACATGGTTGATCTAGTGTATGTGAACCGCATACCAGCAGTCTCATGAAAACAAGTGGAGCATTCAGGGGTTCCTCTGTAAGTTGAGCTTCGAGTTTACATAGTCCTGAAGAAGATTCTAAATTTTAGCATTCTCCTCTCTCTGTCTCCTCTCTGTCTCTTACACGCACACATAAACGCTCACCTGTCCTTTGAGTCAAACGCTGGCTGGTCACTTACACCAGAAACCCTTCCTGACCCACCAAAATTAAGTGTGGCATGCTCCAGGGCACCTTACACTTACTCTGAATTATAACTGTCTCCGGCCCCCACTGAACTGTTAGTTTCTTGAAAAAGGCCCCTGGGTCCCATCCTTCTTTGGTGCTGGCACTGCGCCCTACAGATAATTGTTAAACCAATGAATCCACGTGCATGGGGGTGGGCATGCAGGCACATGTGCACTCACATGCGCGCGCGCACACACGCTATTACAAACACACCCTTTAACTGAAGAACTAAACTCTAAGGGAGTCTTCAGGAGAGCCACCAAGGTCAGGCTTTCCCAGTGTCCATGGGACACTTTTCCAAATACCAGGCTGTAGGGAAAGGAGCTCATGTAGGCATAAGTGGTCCAAACTGCAGAGCCTTGAAGTTGATTCGTACAGACTGAAGGCTGGGCTGTAGTGGGGGACTCAGGCCCCACCACGTAACAGCAATAGAAAACTGATGCAAAAAGGCAATGTGAAACCTCTCCTCCCTCTAGTGCCAGGAACCTCCCACTTCTGACGGCCCCTGCCGCTGACACCCTGGTCTGGCTGCCTTCAGCCCTAGCATCGCCTGCAGGGAAGTTGCCAAGCTTGGCAGACGCCTCAGCCACAGTCACTTCGTCTCCCGGTTTATGGTCTGTTCCGCCCCATCTAACAAGAGCACTGAAGTCCGCCTGTCCCTCCAAGCCAGCAAGGTCCCGGTGCAGAAATGCTTCACGTCATGTCTCTCTTTCTCTTTAAAATCTGCATCCATACTCTGCTTCATTGGGGATTTCCCTCTCTCCAAGGCCTTACATTTTCTAGGACTGAAAATAAATACATAAAAATGTTTAAAAATGGAAGATAGCATTGGGCTCTTCCCTCATTACTTTCTGGTGGCCAGAATGATTAAGGGATTCTTGCTCTCTGCTCCTCTTGGCTGAATAAGGAGATAGGGAAGCCAGCACTGCTCTTGGGATGTGTCCAGACCCTTCGTGGAATTGCAAGGCCCTACTGATGTCAGGCCTCTCTGTGGTCTCCCCTCACTGGCCCCACCCATGCAGTCTGAAGTACTCCCCCCACCTGCCTCACCCCGGGCTCCTCTAACCCACCCTCAGCTTTCTTTCTCTTCATAGCACTCACCTCCACCTGAATTATAGTATATATTTATTCATTTGTCTGCTCATGCTCTGCCTTCTCCACTAGGATTTAAGCTTCTCAAAGGCAAGAATTTTGTCTCACTTACTGTTGCAGCTGCAAAGCATGGAAGAGTGCCCAGACCCAGCAGGAATTCATGTTTGCTGAATGGATGAATGGATGGATGGATGAATGTGACCATGGATGGATGAATGGATGTGAACCCATGGATGAATTAATGGGTGGATGAATGAATGAACAAATGCATGAATGGATGAACAAATGAGTGAATGCATGGCTGACTCATGACCGCTCCCACCTGCATCTCCAGTTCCCTCTCCTGTACTCTTCCCCTCAACCTCTGTGCCTAGACCACCCTGGTCTTTGTTTCTTCCACTCACCTTTCTGCCCTCAGACTCCAGGCACACCCAGGTCTTGCCCCTCCACCATGGAATTTATGCCGCACCTTTCCAGACTTCAACCCTACTGGCTCCTCCTCGGTAAAGCCACCCCATCACCCACCTGCCCACGTGATGTCAGCACCTATCACACATTCTGCACCTGCCTGGGCCTTTTCTCCACTGCACTTACCACGGTTTGTGAAGTTATACTTATTTGGGAAAGTCTCTGCCCAATGACTATCCCCTCTGCCCAAGAACAGTGTTTTTCTCACCATTGTATCCCTGTCTCCAGCACAGTGTCTGGCACATAGCAAATACTTAATAAATATTTGCATTTGATGATTGTTATAAATAAGTGAATAAAGGTCTCCTTCAAACCCTTGAGTTTTGGGGCAAAGAGCACAATTTACCAAGATAGAAGTCATTTCCCAGGTTACCAAGATTTTAAGTCTTTCTGGGCAAACTGCCCTAAATTTTCCGACTTTCAGAAGCCAAGCTACATAGGATTGGACCCCTTATTTTTCAGCTATATGCTAACCATGATTTTCTAAAGTGGATGCTCAAGAAATGGAAAGGTGAGATTAGGAATGTGGTGGAGGTAATGGGTGATGACGAGGAAGCAAGAGGTTTGCCTAATTCCTGGGCAATTCTGAGTTCTGGTCTTTCCTCAGGACCAATGCCCTTCCCACCCCCACCATCATATTACAGAAAGACAAAAACAATCTGTTATCACAAAACACCTCAGCAGTTGAGATTGTGAGCATGTCTGCTTTTACTTACTGCCTTAAGATTAGCAAGACAAGCTTGGATCCAATTTCACAGCATTCTGGAACGGGAAGAGGTCTAGGGTAGCCATGCAATGTGATCCTCTAATTCTACAGATAGGCAAACAAGGCCCACAACTGATCCCAGTTCACAGATTTCAGCCCGGCTCTGAGAACCACATGCCACTATCTTGGCTGCATGTTTTTGTGTTTTTTTTTTCATTAGCTAAAATTTCCTACAACATTATTGGTGATAGGAGAACATATGACACATCGCACAAGGCACATGATTGGTCTCAAGAACAAGATGAGTGCGTGGACTATGTAGCATGTCTTTGTTTGGGTTTCCCCCAGAGCACCCTCTGGGATGAGGATTTGGGTGCAAGCAGTTGATTCTAGAAGGGATGCAGCGAGTGGGGAGGTGAGCCAATGAAAGGAAGAGAGACCCCATAGAGGTGGGGGCTAATGGTCAGTCTCTCATCTCCTGGGGACCCCTCAGGTGGGGCCATTGGGGACAAAGGAGCTGGGTTAGTTAGCCCCCTAGCTCCCATCCATCGTCAACAGAGCCTGCTCAGGAGGCTGATGAATGCACAGCACTTCCAACCTGCCCCTATCTGGGATTCAGTCATAGCATCAGGAAGCAAAAGCTGGGGGGACATGGCCCTGGCTGCAGGCAGCCTCTAAGGTAGGTCAAAGGCATCCACAGGCCTTCCCTACCACTAGGTAGGCCTTGTGCAATGCACAGCCATGTAAGGTGTAGTGCCTGATTTCAGAGCCCCGCCATCCAACGGGGACTTGGAAATCATCTAACCAGAGGTCATGTCAGCAAACATTCCCTGTAAAGGGCCAGAGAGTAAATGTTTTGGTTTTGCGGGTGGCATGGTCAGTATCAGGGTTACTCAATTCTGCCAGTGTAGCTGGAAAGCAGCTGTAGAGAATATGCAAAAATTGAGTGTGGCTGTCTTCCAGTTAAACTTTATTTACAAAAAAGGGTGGAGGTGGATTTGGCCTTAATTTGCTAACCCCTTATCTAAACAGATCTTTCATCGAGGAAACCGAGACCCGCAAAGCAGACATCTGCTCAGGGTCACAGTTAGGGACCTGCTTCTGGGCCTGGCCAGGGTTCCCGTGGTAGCGGAGGCATTCAGTCTGAAATGAGCTAGGACTCTTCCCACCCTCAAACACCTTCCTGCCTGTGTATGTCTCAGCCAACAACGCTAATCAGATCTTAGACCCGTTAAGGACCCTCTGGGAGCAAAGAGTTGCATAGGATAAAGTCCCTGCTCTAGAGGGTGTCATGACTGGGGAGCCAAACGCACAGCGACAAACCCGACGGTACAGCGAAGTGCGGAGAAGCCCGCTGCACTCAGCAGAAAAGGTCTGTGAAGATGTCCGTGATCTCCCATGAAACGCAGCACATACAGTTTCCTACATGTGCCACGTTGGAAATCTTCCGTGTTTGCCTCCAGATCCAATTCCCACGCTCCTCCCCCTTCCCTATGCCCCCAGGAATGAACTGTGCCTTCCGGCTTCCCGCAAGGCTCACCAACAGGAAGCAGAGGGGCAGGACCAGTACGAAATTTACTCTCCCGCTGCCGGCCCTGGGGGGTCACCGCAAACTGGCTGCTTCCCTCTAACGAAGGTCCTCCCAGGCTGGTTCTGATCCTGTCCCCTGCCCTTGTTCCTTCAACCTTAGGGGTGTTCACAGCATCCTGCACTCTCTTACGGGACCGTGCACCATCTTCATGCCATCCCTACATAGTTCCCACACCTTTGTAAGACTGCCTATATTAAATGTCCCTGCAATCACTCGGTTTCAGTGTGCCATTTGCTTACTGCTGGGCTCCTGACTGCCGGATGGAATAGATGTCAAGTGAAAGTCAATGCAGCAGGAGCTCTGGAGCTCTGGAGGCGCAGAGGGTCTTCTTCTGGTGGGTTGAACAGGGAATGCTGAAATGGCCTTGGAATGGGGTGTAAAGAAGCTAAAAGATAGGGATGGGGAGCTCACGTCTGGGGACAGAAAGAGGGTGGTGGTGTGTGGTAGTGGTTGGCCTCAAATCCTTTGCCCCAACCTCAGCAAGGAGGAAGCCAAGGAAATATAGTCCGGACTTGTGAAAAGGCCAGGAAAACCTGCACTCCAAACTGGGAAAGAGTCAGCCCACCACCTGCCAACTGTCACCACCAAGCCAAAGGAGGAAATTAATCAGGATTGCCTCAGAGAGTGGGGGAGAGCAGGTGTGCTCCCCAGGGGACCCCAGTGTTCACTACACACTGCCAGTCAATCCCCACAGCTGTAGAGCAGTCAGCAAAAGGCTGCAATACTTCCCAAGTGGGTATGGGGTTAGAATAGGGACCTGGTGTCACTGACAAGTCCCACCCTGCCTTTGAAGCCAGGCCCAAGGCCATAGGAAAGGAGCAGGAGGTGAAGGAACCTGCAAAAAACAGTGGTTGCCAGGCCTCAGAGAGAAGTCCTTTCCTGCTGGACTGTACTAGAAAGACGTAAAATTTTGGTTACACACGAGTGAGGCACCAAAATCATGCCCCTCATCCCTTCTCCAGTACAAACACAGAGACACTGAAAAGGAAAATACACACAGATACATAGACACCCTCAAAAGCCAGGACAGACACGTCATTTCCAGATGAATTATACGGCCCATTTAGCAGCCTTCACAGTAGATTATTTAGGCACTATTAGAGTCAGAGCTCCATAAATTGGATGTAAAATTCATGCAGGTTTCCTGTAGTGTATCAAGCTGGTGACTCCCTAAAACCAGAAAACAGAGCAAGAATGTGCCAAAGAGCAGAAGAGGGAGGAAGTAGGAGCTTTCGCAAGTTAACATTAGCTGTAGGACGCAAGATTTAGCATGCTGCTTACTCAGCCCAGGGGTACTGTGGGGAGGGTCTGATTCTTCTACTTGACCTCGGCCTCCAGGGCAGGAGCTGTTACCCCTGGTTATTTTTATGGGTTCGTCACGTGCAAATTTATTTTTTTCTGGACAGATTTATATTTTCAATCCACATTGGCTCTTGAGCTTGCTAAATTTACTACCTTTGAACCCACAGTGCTTCCTTTTATTTATCCGGATTTATACATCTTCCAGGACTGTCTCTAAATAGGGTTTACTGCAAACTCTGTTGTCTTTTCCACTCACCAGATTATTAGTCATATTCATCCAGCTGATCTGTGTTAATTGAGCATCTACTACCTGCCCCAAAGCAATTTCCTGGTTCCTCCCACTCCTTCCTTTGAATTGCTTTTATTGTTCTTCCCTGTTACTCTTTCTTGACTTAACCACCTAAAAGGCTTCGTCGGCGTGCAAAGGTGGACTGGGCGTATCACCATTCCATTTCTGCAAAGGAACCATGATGCAGAGATACTTTATTCCTAGGGATCTGTTCCAGGACTGCAGTCTCATGGGAAGATGATAAGAATTGCCTTTCGCAGACTTGGGCTCAAATTCTGGCTCTCCTGCCTGGTGACCTTGGGCATGCTGATGCACTGCCCTGAGCCTTAAGTCTCTGAATCTGTAAGATGGGAATAACATCACTGCTCTCAAAAATGTATTGGAATTAATGAAAACATGTTTACATGTGACATGGGAGCGGTGCTCCAAGTGCACTCAAACCACTTGTTTGCAGAAACCGGGCCTTTCCACTAAAAGAAGGCACAAAGCTGCAGAGGGGCAGGGCAGGGTTAAGAGGGCAAGAGTTAGGGATTCCTGCATGCTGACATGATGTAGATCACGGGGAGAAGACAAAATTAGCCAACTGCCAACCTCAGCTTCCCTTCAAGGTTGGAATGCCAGTGTCCTCTCTCCTTGGCCCGTCTTCCCTCACCGAAACTTCATGCAGATGTTCTGGCATTAAATCAGGGGCAGGAGATGACCCTGGAGAGCCTCTCCCCTGCTCGCTTCTCATCTGTCTGATGCAAGACTAGATCAGTATTTTTCTCCGCCTGGTTTTAGGACCACCTGTTTCAAATAACCAAGGTACATGCTGACAGCACAGATGCCTGACTCCCCCAAGTTGACCACGTTGCCTCTTCCTTCGAGAACCCCATGACAAAATAATCACCAGACCACTTCCCGCCCCAACAACATGCAACCATGTGACCAAAGAGAGACAGCAACCCACTCCACTGCCTCGCCTGTCTACCTGGGAGGCATCAGGCCCTGAGCATGAGAGGCTGCTTAAAATACCACCCACATGGCTTCATTCCCTTAGCCTAAGGTCCAGCCCTCATGCAAGTCAAATCTCATGTTGTAAACTATTATCAGTTTTTTTATATCTAAATGAGGCCAAGTTTGAGATTCTTTACGGAGGACAAATGGGAGCATAGAAAAAAGGCAGGAGGAGAGGGGTGGAGGGACGGAGGAAGGAGGGGAAGAGCAGGGGAGGGAGAGGGACAGAACGAGGAACACCGCCGCTCCAGAGCCGAGCATCGCCACTTCGCAATTCCATCCCCGGCTGGTGCCAAATGGGAATCAATCTTCAAAAACAAGCACACGCCCCACGGGACTTACGCGTCTTACTCCAGGAGTTTGCTCTCAACTTTGCTACCCATTTGAAGTTTCTTCCAGTCTGACTAAACCCTTAAACCCTCCTCCCAACAGAACTTCAACTGGAGACAGGAACTTGCCAAAGGTTTCCTGCTCGAAAATCATATTTGTGGAGGGACAGAGCCATGGGCGTGAGGAGCCCCGAGCAGGTCCGGAAGTTTCTCTCTTACCGAGCCAGCCACTCCCGGCCACAGCCCCATCCATCTCTCACGCTTCCTCACTTCTGGGGGACACCCTGGTCCCTCAGGCACCCCGACAGAAACCAGGTCAGTGGACTGGGCTTTGAGGCACTGCTAACATCCTGTCTGAGGAAGGAGCGGGCAGGCTCCAAAGCCACCTCCTCCTGAATTTAGGGCCATTCTCGCCTGCTCTTTGAAGCTCCCCAAACCACCCTCGGCTCTCCTGCAGCTCTGGAGACGTTTTCCAAAGATCCCATGACTTTCTGTCTATGTCGTGACGCCTTCAGAGGTCCCAAACCACCAGTGAGCCCCTAGCCTCAGCACACCCAGGCCATCCCCCAGCCACCTCCAGGCACACTCAGCCCTCTCTCCAATGCAAGCTGGGGTGCCCCTGCCCAGCAAGTCAGCCTCTGATGGCTGGACCACGGGAGCAGCACCATTCTGACTGGCGCACGTGCTTACACACCTCAGGACCAGGTAGGAAGTGTTAGAGAAGACTGAGAGGTGAGGCATCAGCCACGAGGCTCAGGACCATGAACTCCTCGCTCAGGGCACCATGAGGTTCCATGAGAGACAGGAGCCCCGGCCCCTGCTCCCAATGCTCAGAGCCTGGCCGAGCTGATTCTGCTCTCTGCAGACACTGCAAGGGGCTTCGGGTGGGAGAGCTCTGCATACAGACTGGGTGATTTGGGAGGGACTCCTAGAGGTGACAAAGCTTGCTGGGATAGCACACAGGTCCCTGGGTGAGCGAGATTCTACATCAGTGCATCTGGCCCAAAGCCCGGTGCTCTTCGCACCCCACTGGGCCAGGACACACACCCCAGGAGGGATGTCCGGCCTTGAGCCCACAGTGGTGGGGACTTGCAGGTTAAGTGGTGACATGGAAAAGCATCTGGAATCCATGTATGAGGTGGACTGGAAGGAGGAGGAGCAAAGTTGGGCTCCCCCTTTAACAGGAGGCTGTTAAAAGAATCCATATGATTGGGTGATGTGGTGCATATATTGCAAACCCTCTCCTGGCCTATGCTGCTGTGATTATGAGAAATGTATATTTGGTCTGCATTCTGCCTCTGGCACAGAGCTCCTAACCCCTTGTAATTTCCTCAGCAATGAGAGGCAAAAAGGTGTTTTTGTTATGTTAATGAGGTGACTTCTGGAATTTGCCTAGGTCACCTTAGGATGGGAAACAACTGAGGGATCTTAGGGTGGCACCTTCAGTCTGACCCCTTGACCTCAAGGGAGGGGTGAGGGGCTGGAGATTGAGTTCAAGCACCAGTGGCCAATGATTTAATCCACACTGCCTTTGGGATAAAGCCTCAATGAAAACCCAAAAGGCAGGGGTTCAGAGAGCTTCTGGGCTGGTGAACTTGCAGAGATGTGAGCAGAGTGGCTCCCCTGGAGAGGGCATGGAAGCTCTGAGACCATTCCCACATACCTCGCCCTAGGCATCTCTTCCTTTTATATGTTATATCCTTTTATAATAAACTAGCAATCTAGTAAGTTGAATGTCTCTGAGTTCCGTGGGCCTCTCTGGAAAATTAATGGAATCCAAGAAGGGGTCCCATCTTATAGCAGGTCAGTTAAAAGCGCAGTTGACAACGTGAGCTTGCAATTGGCATCTGAAGCAGATGGCAGTCTTATGGGGCCGAGCCCTGAGCCTGTGGGATCTGATGCAGGTAGATGGTGTCCGAACTGAGACGAATTGTTGACATCTGGGAATTGTGTTGCTGTAGAGAATGTTCTCCCTTGACATTGGTACCATTTAAGGCAGAGCTAAAATCAGCCCCTTTGTGGGAGGGCAGAGTTAACTTTTCCAAGTGAGCCCACTGACCACCTCAAAGCCCTAGGGCGAAAATCGTTTTAAAGCAGCTCCTTGTGATGCTTTTCAGCCTTGCGAACCGGCGTCTGCTGTCCTTGCCTTAACAAGGCCACCACGCTGGGATCTAACATTGCTTCTCCTCCCCATCACCCAGGTTCTGACTGAGAATCCTGAGGGGGCTCACGGTCAGCCCACGCTGTCCACCACCCTGTGCTCACTCGCATGACAGCCCAGCCGTGGGCTACTGTGGCTCCTCCTGGTGGTGCTGCCTTCCATCCCCACCCTGAGCTGAGCACTCTGCCTCCTCTTAGGATGTGCTCTTCACCTGCTAATCATTCGACCTGAGAGCCAGCTCTGTGCCAGGCACCGTCCCTGAGATACACGATGTGCCCAACACCCTCTCCTCCTGGACCCTACAATCTACTGGAGACTGACGGCATTATATCTACAGGTGGTGAAAAGGAAACCAGCATGTAACTCATCTCAGGACGCCGTGATGAGAGGATTTGGCCAAGTGGTGGAGAAAGAGATCGGAGGGACAGTGAAGGTCTTTTGAACTGGGGGCTGAGTCATGAATGACAGGGAAGTCTAAGCCTCATGAGAAGCTGGAGGACGAGAGTGCCAGGCCGAGGGGACAGAGGGGAGAGCTAGGGCAAAGTTCAAAGGCAATGACAACCTTCTCTGGTTGAGGAACCAAATGGGGGAGGTGTAGCTGTGACTCAGTGGTGAGCAGGCCTAATACTCCACCAGTAGGTGGCAGTACTGAGGTGCCTTTGGGGGCTAATATCTCTTCTGATTGGTCAGTTGTCCGCTCTAATTGGACAGATGGACCAGAACCCAACAGTGAATATTTCCAGTATCACCATATGATGTGAACTGGAGTCACAGAGGTGAACAGGAGCTAGGTCATTCAGTGTGAGAGCAAGAGAAACTCATTTTAAAAAGGCCATCTTAAGAAGGAGGCCTCAACCCCAACCTAGTTCTAAGAAAACTTTGTTCCAGGTACTGGAAAAACCACCCATTGTTCCAGTGACCCTCAGCCCAGATACTTCCCTAGCAACGACCTCAAGATCCAGACATTCAAGGTCCAGACACATCTGCTCCTTAAAGATAACATACCTTACATGCTACATCAGCTGGCAGCTTAGCGCCAGGCAGACTCAACCAATAAAGAATATACAAGACACACCTACTTTAAATCATCCAATCAGCATATGCCAAGTTAGAGTTCCCCTCTTCGTGCACCTTTGTGATGCACAAAAACCTTGCCTACCTGGGGCTCGGGGCTCTCACTTAGGAACCGCTGTGTTGGTGACGAGTGTGAGCCCGAGCTCGAGCTTGAAATAAGCGACCCTTGTGTGTTTGCATCAGAATCGGCTCCTTGGTGGTCTTTCGGGGACTCGTGACTTGGGCACAAATTTGGGGGCTCGTCCGGGAACCCCAAGACCCCCAGTATTCCCGACCCGGAGGGTCTGAACCGGCCAGTAAGAACTTTGTGCGTGTGAGTGATGCAAGCTTTATGTCTATTGTTCGTGTTGTGTGTTGCCCTACGCTCTTTCACTTTCTGAAGGGCAAGTCTGAGGCTGAATCGGGACGCCCCATTTGTAGGGCCGACGGGCCCATTTGAGGGGGACGCAGTGCCCCTGATTTGTATAGGACTTTTGGGTCCTAATTTGAGGGAACGAGGTGGGTCGGTCCCGCCGAATGGCAGGTTGCTGTTGTCCCACTTCCAATTCTGTTTCAGAACGACCAAGGGCATTTTGTGTTTTGCTCTTTGTTTGTCTGTGATACTTGGTGGGCTGTCGATAGCTTTTTATTTTGAGAAAATGGGGCAGACCCCTTCTACTCCATTGTCCCTGATGACGGACCATTTTAAAGAAGTCAAAGAATGAGCAAATAACCTTAGCTTAGGAATTAGGAAGGGTAAACTAATCACTTTTTGCAGCTCTGAATGGCCAACTTTCGGTGTCGGATGGCCTGCGGAGGGGACCTTCGACCTGGATGCCATCCTGAGAGTCCGGCAGATCTTCCTTCGTCCCCGTACAGGCTACTCAGACCAGGTCCCCTATATCCTGGTCTGGGAAGACTTGGTCAAGAATCCCCTTCCTTGGCTTAAACCTTTTTTTCCTCCACAGAAACCTGAGCCAGCACTGGCCGTTCAGACTACGGCCAAACCTAAAGCCAGACCAACGGCACCTCTTTACCCTGTCTTACAGGGAGGGACTAATGAAGAACTCATCTTCCCTCCCCCTATCACCCCACACTGCTGGCGCAGACAGCCCCACCCCAGGCACAGGCCGCTCCGCCGCCACTGCTGGCCCAAGCTGCTGCCACTGGGGGAGGCGGGCCAGCCCAGAGTACAAGGAATCGAAGAGCCGCCTCCCCAGCTGGCCCAGCTGATTCCACTATTCTCCCGTTGCTGGCGACGGGACAGTCTGATGAGGCTGGGAATCAGCCCCATCACTACTGGCCTTTTGCCATGAGCGATCTATATAACTGGAGAACACAACATGCTAACTTTTCTGAAAATCCTAGAAAATTAATTAATTTGTTAGAAACTGTTTTGTTTACTCATCAGCCCACATGGGATGATTGCCAACAGCTCCTCCAGGTCCTCTTCACAACAGAAGAAAGAGAGAGGATTCAGACAGAGGCCAGGAAATTAGTTCCTGGAGATACTGGAGAACCAACCGCCGATTTGGACACTATTAATGCCTCCTTTCCCTTGTCCCGCCCTGACTGGGATTTCAACACGGCTGCAGGTAAGGAGAGGCTCCGGGTCTACCGCCAGACTCTGTTGGGGGGGTCCCAAAGTGGCTGCCAGAAAGCCCACTAATTTGGCCAAAGTAGGAGATGTAAGACAGGGCAAAGATGAGAGTCCGGCCTCCTTTTTAGAGCGGATCATAGAGGCCTTCCGCAAATTTACCCCTATGGACCCTGAAGTGACAAAACAAAAGCAGCTGTTATAATGGCTTTTGTTAACAAAGCCGCCCCAGATATTCAGAAGAAGTTACAGAAAATAGATAGGTTAGGAGAGAAAAACATTCAGGACTTAGTGGTGGTGGCAAAGAGAGTATATAACACCAGAGAAAGCCCTGAGGACAAACAATCCAAAGAAGCAGACTGCCAAACCAGAAACATGGCCCACATCCTTCTGGCAGCCACTGTAGCTGAACCCAGAGAGAGAAAGAGAGAGACGACTCTGGAAAAAAACGAAGAAGACACCGGGGTAAGGAGACCCGCCCCAAATCCCGGAAGGACGTTGGGCTAAAGAATGCCCTAAAAACCCTTCTAAAAAAGGAAAACAATCCAGGACTCCTGTCCTGACTATTGATGACCTCAGTGACTAGGGAAGACGGAGTTTGGATCCCGCCCACGAACCCAGGGTAACCCTAAAAGTGGAGGGGACCCCCACTGACTTCCTGGTAGACACTGGAGGCCAACACTCAGTGCTCCTTGCTCCTCAAGGGCCACTTTCAGCCAAGTCATCTTGGGTCCAGGGGGCCACCAGTATGAAAAAATACTCATGGACTACCTGAAGAACCGTGGATCTTGGCATGGGCAGGGTATCCCACTTGTTCATGGTTATTCCAGACTGTCCCTATCCCCTCCTGGGGCGCGATTTACTGACTAAGACGGGAGCTCACATCCACTTCCACCAAGGGGGCACCAGGGTCTTAGACCCCAGAGGACACCCAATTCAAGTGCTAACCATTAGTCTAGAAGATGAATACCGCTTCCATCAAAAGCCCCAGAAAGCCCCAGCGGATATTGATTCGTGGCTCCAACGGCTCCCGAGAGCATGGGCAGAAATGGGGGGAGTGGGGCTAGCTGAACACCGGCCCCCGGTTTTCATTGAGCTCAAGGCAGGAGCAGACCCCGTCAAGGTACAACAATACCCCATGCCTTTAGCAGCAAGAAGGGGAATTACTCCCCACATCCGCCGGCTGCTGGAGCAGGGGATCCTGAGGCCATGCCAGTCGGCCTGGAACACCCGCTCCTGCCTGTTAAGAAGCCAGGATCTGAGGACTACCATCCAGTACAGGACCTCTGAGAAGTTAACAAAAGGGTCACAGATATTCACCCAACTGTACCCAACCCTTACACCCTATTAAGCTCTCTGCCCCCTCACCATGTGTGGTTTTCAGTGCTGGATTTGAAAGATGCATTCTTCACTCTACCTTTAGCCCCTAAGAGCCAAGAAATCTTCACCTTCGAGTGGTCTGATCCTGAGAAAGGCATCCATGGTCAACTGACCTGGACCCGCCTACCACAGGGATTTAAGAATTCTCTGACCATCTTTGATGAAGCCCTACATGAGGACTTGGGCGAGTTCAGAACTAACCACCCCAGTTAACTCTCTTACAGTATGTAGACGATCTGCTTATAGTGGTAGAGGACTATCAGACCTGCTTAAAGGGAATACAAGCTTTGTTACAGACACTGGGTGACTTAGGATATCGGGCCTCTGCAAAGAAAGCACAGATTTGTAAACCTCAAGTCACTTACTTGGGATACATTCTTGAAGGTGGTAAGGGTTGGCTTTCAGAAGCCCGCAAAGAAACCGTGTTGAAGATACCCCCACCTGACACGCCACGGAAGGTAAGAGAATTCCTGAGGTCAGCTGGGTTTTGTCGTCTATGGATCCTGGGTTTGCAGAGATGGCCAAGCCCCTCTATGAGGCCACAAAAAAACAGTTCCCCTTTGATTGGACGGAGGAAAGAGAGCTGGCCTTTGAGAACCTAAAAAAGGCCCTCCTGTCTGCCCCAGCCCTGGGATTGCCAGATGTGACCAAGCCTTTTTACCTTTACATCGATGAAAACAAAGACATTGCCAAAGGAGTTCTAACCCAATATCTGAGACCTTGGCGCCGCCCAGTGGCGTATCCGTCCAAACGACTGGACCCTGCGGCCTCAGGATGGCCTCCATGCCTTCGCATAATTGCCGCTGTTGCCCTGATAGTTAAAGATGCCGACAAATTAACTCTGGGACAAGAATTGTATGTAATCACCCCTCATGCTATTGAAGGGGTCCTGAAACAACCTCCTAACCGATGGCTCAGTAATGCCCGCATGACACACTACCAGAGTCTTTTACTTAACCCTGAGAGGATTATCTTCCAGGCTCCTGCGGCCCTCAACCCAGCTACACTGCTGCCTGATCCGGTCCTGGAAGCATCTCTACATGATTGTGCAGGGTATTGGCACATGTGCATGGGGTGCTAGAGGACTTGACAGACTGGTCCCTTCCAGACGCAGAAGACACTTGGTTCACCGACGGAAGCTGTTTCATCCAGGATGGGCAGAGGTATGCAGGGGCCACGGTGGTACCAGAAACTGAGGTTATTCGGGCGGAGCCATTGCCAGCTGGAACTTCAGCCCAGAAGGCAGAACTAATAGCCCTAGTCAAAGCCCTGACTCTGGGTAAAGACACCAAACTAAATTTGTACATGGACAGTCGCTATGCTTTTGCAACTGCCCATATTCATGGGGCTATATATCAGGAAGGAGGTCTATTAACAGCAGAAGGAAAAACAATTAAAAATAAAGAAGAAATACTAGCCCTCCTACAAGCCCTGTGGCTACCGAAAAAGCTAGCCATCATACACTGCCCAGGGCATCAGAAAGCCGATACCCCCGTGGCAGGGGCAACAATCTGGCTGACGCCACTGCACGAAAAGCGGCAATAAAAGCAGTAATTATTCTGCCAGCACACCTACCTGACCCTGGGAATCCCAGCCTACCAGCATCACCAGAATATACTGAAGAAGATGTCAAATGGGCCCGCCAGATACCGATGTCCCATTGCCCCAAAGGATGGTGGTTGATGGCTGATGGTAAAGTTATACTCCCGGAAAAACTGGGAGATCAGGTTCTTTTCAAGATACACTAAGCTACTCACATGGGAACCAGGAAGATGCAAGACTTAATAAGAAATTCAGGAATAATGTTCAAAAATGCCCACATCAAAGTTGGACAGATAGTAGCTAACTGCAAGGCTTGTCAGTTAACTAATGCAACCAAGACTGACAAAAACCCTGGAAACCGACTGAGAGGACATCGACCCGGAGCCTACTGGGAAGTCGATTTCACTGAGGTGAAACCTGGTAAATATGGATACAAATACTTGCTAGTGTTTGTAGATACCTTTTCAGGATGGACAGAAGCCTTCCCCACCAAACATGAAACTGCTCAAGTGGTAGCAAAGAAAAATACTCGAAGACATCTTGCCCAGGTATGGCTTCCCAGTCTTACTAGGAACTGATAACGGACCAGCCTTCATCTCCAAGGTAAACCAGGGTTTAGCTGCCATTTTAGGGGCTGATTGGAAATTACACTGTGCATATAGGCCCCAAAGCTCAGGCCAAGCAGAAAGGATGAATAGAACTCTAAAAGAGACCTTGACCAAATTAACCCAGGAGACTGGCGGGGACTGGGTGGCTCTCCTTCCCTTTGCCCTTTTTAGAGTATGCAACTCACCCTAATAATAAATTAGGTCTTTCTCCCTTTGAAATCATGTTTGGAATCCCCCCTCCTATCATACCTAACCTTCAGTCTGAAATGCTAACTGAATTTGAAGATACTAACTTGCTAAATTCCTTGAAGGTGTTACAAGCAGCTCACCGGAGCATCTGGCCCACGCTGAAAACCCTCTATGAGTCTGGACTTCCGCCTGCCCCCCACCGTTACCGACCAGGACACTGGGTCTATGTAAAAAGACACCGACAAGAAAACCTTCAACCTCGCTGGAAGGGTCCATACATTGTGGTCCTGACAACACCCACCGCTCTCAGAGTCGACGGAATCACAACTCGGATCCATTACACTCAACGTGAGACCAGCAGATCTCTTTACACTCACAGAAGACTTCTTGCCACAATGGAAAGTCCAGACTTCAGATGCCAGGAACCCACTCAAGCTCAAACTGCAGCGCGTTCGGTCTACTTAATGCTAGTGATCTTATCTATTGCAGGTTATGCTGGAGCCAATCCACACATCCCTTTTAACCTGACCTGGCAGATCATAGACACCAGTTCAGGGACTATACTTAATCAGACCTCCCAACCTCACCCCAAGAATACTTGGTTCCCAGATCTCTACATAGACCTCCAGACTCTTTTTCCTTTCTCCCCATATGAGCCAGGCATGAACAAAGGAAACTTACACTTCTATGTTTCCCCTGGCCACTCCCGGACTCGAACGCGGGCATGCGTACAAGACCCGTGTGGGGGAGCGGAAGATTTCTTCTGCGCCTCCTGGTCATGTGTCTCTACCAGACATATCTGGTGGGCTCCCCCAAAAACCAGTGACCTGATAATGGTAAAGCGGCAGACCACGGGTGGTCAGGGAAATTGGGGTCAACGTAACCCTGTGCGTATTTCCTTTACAGATAAGGGGAGGAAGGCAAGAGGGTTGGATGTTGGGAAGACATGGGGGATTCGAATTTATGACAAAATCATGTTGGGAGCAGGTAAAGGAATGTTATTCACCCTCCGACAGGTAGCTACTCCGTTGCCCCACACCGGGGTGGGACCTAATTTAGTCTCAGCCCCCGCGATCCCACTGCCAGCCTTAGGGGCCCATCGACCACCACCTGAATTGGGCCTCACTTCACCCAGGCTCTCACTCCACCGCAGCCCAGCGAGCCCTCACCTAATCCCTAGTTCCCTGCCAGTACCCACCTTAACTATCCCTTCAGACAGAACCATTAATTCCCTGAGTCAGCTGTCCTCCAGCACTGAGGACCCCCTCTGGGGACTTATGGTTCACACTTTTAAACTCCTGAATACGAGGATTAAAGATGGCAGCAAGAGAGGTGAGACAGAGGCTTCCTCCTAAAACCGCATATAATATGAAAATAAAGCTACTACAACTACTCTTGAAAGAGCAACGGGAAAGAGAACTACAATAAACTGCATACACCTGGAGACAAGAGCAGCCCTCACAGAAAACGGTAATGTACTAAAGCTGTGGTCCTGCGGGATCCAAGCCCTTCCCCCACCCCAGCTCACTGGCAGGAGGAACAGGAATGGAGCTGAGAGGGAGTGGAGAACTGGGACTGCTTAGTACCTAACTCGGGAGTTCTACTCTGGGAGCCCAAACCTACTTTTCATGGTGCTTGCATGATGCTCTTGTAATTAGGAGCTTGGAAAGCTAAGACAGGCGGAGCTCCTGGAGAGACTAAGATCCCGGCTGCCTGTGATATCAGGGATCCATACGCAGCGTCTCCAGGACGGGGAAGGGGCAGGCAGTCTGAGAGACTTCCTGGCAGGCAGGACCTTGGAAGGAGGCCTGCTGAGGGGGCAAGGACTGCACAGAGCTTGCTGCTCGGGAGAAAGGACAGGTGGACAGGATTGTCCGGGTGTACTCTGCCCAGCAGATTGGGGGTTTTCTGATCTTCATGTGTGCCAGCTCCCTGGCTGCCTGCACGGCTCCAGGAACCCCTTCTCTGACAGGCAGACTAGTGCACCTTTTGCCTGGCCAGCCCCACCGGGCTTGCAAACCTGGAAGCCCTTCCCTGGTGTTGGGCCAAACAGAGGGAGGATCTGTCTACAGCAACTTAAAAGGCAAAGCACAGAGGCTTATACCTGTGTGCTCAGCCCACCGGTTCAGACCGTGAAGACAGGCATAGCAGTCAGGAACCAGGAAACAGCCCTTTCGGCCCCAGAAGCACCAATACCACTCCCCTACAATCCCTGACGTTGCTTCAGGGGCTGAGCAGCTCCAGAAAGTAGAGCTTCTGGGCATTAGAGGGCGCCATATACAAATATGAAACACCAAAGGAACCTGGTCCAGAGTAAAATTATGAACACAACTCCGGAGAAAGATTTTAATGATATGGACCTTATGACTCTCCCTGAAAGGGAGTTCAAAATAAAAATCAATCACATGCTCATGGAGGTACGGAAAGATATTCAAGAACTCAGGAATGAATTCCGGTCAGAGATCCAATCCTTAAGACAATGGACGGTGTTAAAAGCAGATTGGATACGGTGGAGGAGACGATAAATGAAATAAAAACTAGAGAAGAGGAATACAAAGAAGCTGAGGTACTGAGAGAAAAAAGAATCTCTAGGAATGAAAGAATATTGAGAGAACTGTGTGACCAATCGAAACGGAACAATATTCGCATTACAGGAGTACCAGAGGAAGAAGAGAGAGAAAAATGGATAGAAAGTGTCTTTGAAGAAATAATTGCTGAAAACTTTCCCACACTGGGGAAGGAAATAGTCTTGTAGTCCACAGAAGCCCACAGAACTCCCAACACAAGGGAACCAAGGAAGACAACACCAAGACACATAATAATTAAGATGGCAAAGGTCAAAGATAAAGACAGAGTATTAAAGGCAGCTAGAGAGAAAAAAAAGATCACCTACAAAGGAAAACCCATCAGAACTATCATCAGACTTCTCAACAGAAACATGACAGGCCAGAAGAGAATGGCATGACATATTTAATGTAATGAAACAGAAGGGCCTCGAACAAAGAATATTGTATCCAGCACGATTATCATTTAAATATGACGGTGGGATTAAACAATTTCCAGACAAAGGAAAGTTGAAAAAATTTGCCTCTCATAAACTACCACTACAGGATATCTTAAACGGACTGCTCTAGAGGGAAGCACCCCTAAGGCTAAAAAGATGTCACCAGAGAAAATAAAATCATAGCAAAGAAAGCAGACTATCCAAACACGAAATAAAGGCAAAGAATGAAACATCCAATACATAAAGAATGGAGGAGGAAGAATAGGAAGGGAGAAATAAAGAAACATCAGACGGCGCTCATAATAACTTAACAAGAAAGGTAAGTTAGTTTCTTAGATTGTAAAGAAGCAACCCTTGAACCTTTGGTAATCACGAATCTAAAGCCAGCAATGGCAATAAGAACATATCTATCAATAATCACCCTAAATGTAAATGGACTGAATGCACCAATCAAAAGACATAGAGTAACAGAGTGGATAAAAAAGCAAGACCCATCTATATGCTGCTTACAAGAGACTCACCTCGAACCCAAATATATACACAGACTAAAAGTGAAGGGATGGAAAAAGATATTTCATGCAAACAACAAAGAGAAAAAAGCAGGTGTTGCAGTACTTGTGTCAGACAAAATAGACTTCAAAACGAAGAAAGTAGCAAGAGATAAAGAAGGACATTACATAATGATAAAGGGGTCAGTCCAACAAGAAGATATAACCATTATAAACATATATGCACCGAACACAGGAGCGCCAACATATGTGAAACAAATACTAACAGAATTGAAGGAGGAAATAGACAACAATGCATTCATTTTAGGAGACTTCAACACACCACTCACTCCAAAGGATAGATCAACCAGACAGAGAATAAGTAAAGACAAAGAGGCACTGAACAACACACTAGAACAGATAGACCTAACAGATATCTACAGAACTCTGCACCCAAGAGCAACAGGATACACATTCTTCTCAAGTGCACATGGAACATTTTCCAGAATAGACCACATACTAGGCCACAAAAAGAACCTCAGTAATTTCAAAAATATTGAAATCCTACCAACCAACTTCTCAGATCACAAAGGTATGAAACTAGAAATAAATTTTAGAAAGAAATAAAAAAGGCTCACAAATACATGGAGACTTAACAACACTCTACTAATTAGTCAATGGGTTAACGACCAAATCAAAACAGAAATCAAAGAATATATGGAGACTAATGACAACAACAACACAAAGCCACAACTTCTGTGGGAAGCAGCAAAGGCAGTTCTAAGAGGAAAGTATATTGCAATCCAGGCCTATTTAAAGAAGGAAGAGCATTCCCAAATGAACAGTCTAAAGACACAATTATTGAAACTGGAAAAAGAAGAACAAAGGAGGCCCAAAGTCACCAGAAGGAGAGACATAATAAAGATCAGAGAAGAAATAAATAAAATTGAGAAGAATAAAACAATAGAAAAAATCAATGAAACCAAGAGCTGGTTCTTTGAAAAAATAAACAAAATAGATAAACCCCTAGCCAGACTCATTAAGAGAAAACGAGAATCTACACACGTTAACAGAATCAGAAATGAGAAAGGAAAAATAAGGACGGACCCCACAGAAATACAAAGAATTATAAGAGAATACTATGAGCATCTGTATGCTAACAAGCTGCAAAACCTAGAAGAAATGGACAACTTCTTAGAAAAATACAGCCTTCCAAGACTCACCAAGCAGGAAACAGAAAAACTAAACAGACCAATCACCAGCAACGAAATTGAATCGGTAATCAAAAAACTACCCAAGAACAAAACCCCCGGACCTGATGGATTCACCTCTGAATTCTACCAGACATATAGAGAAGAAATAACACCCATTCTCCTTAAAGTTTTCCAAAAAATAGAAGAGGAGGGAATACTTCCAAACTCTTTCTATGAAGCCAGCATCACTCTAATACCAAAACTGGGCAAAGACCTTACCAAAAAAGAGAATTACAGACCAATATCCCTGATGAACGTAGATGCAAAAATACTCAACAAAATATTAGCAAACCGAATTCAAAAATACATCAAGAGGATCATACACCATGATCAAGTGGAATTCATCCCAGGGATGCAAGGATGGTACAACATTCGAAAATCCATCAACATCATCCACCACATCAACGAAAAGAAGAACAAAAACCACATGATCATCTCCATAGATGCTGAAAAAGCATTTGACAAAATTCAGCATCCATTCATGATTAAAACTCTCAACAAAATGGGTATAGATGGCAAGTACCTCAACATCATAAAGGCCATATATGACAAACCCACAGCTAACATCATACGTAAGAGCAAGAAGCTGAAAGCTTTTCATCTAAGTTCGGGAACACGACAGGGATGCCCACTCTCTCCACTGTTATTCAACATAGTACTGGAGGTCCTAGCCACGGCAATCAGACAAAACAAAGACATACAAGGCATCCAGAATGGTAAAGAAGAAGTCAAATTGTCCCTATTTGCAGATGACATGATACTGTACATAAAAAACCCTAAAGACTCCACTCCAAACCTTCTAGAACTAATATCTGAATTCAGCAAAGTTGCAGGATACAAAATTAACACACAGAAATCTCTTGCTTTCCTATACACTAATGATGAACTAACAGAAAGAGAAATCAGGAAAACAATTCCATTCACAATTGCATCAAAAAGAATAAAATACCTAGGAATAAACCTAACGAAGGAAGTGAAAGACCTATACTCTGAAAACTACAAGACACTCCTCGGAGAAATTAAAGAGGACACTAACAAATGGAAATACATCCCACGCTCTTGGCTAGGAAGAATAAATATTGTCAAAATGGCTATACTACCTAAAGCAATCTACAGATTCAATGCAATCCCTATCAAACTACGAACAGCTTTCTTCATTGAACTGGAACAAATAACTCAAAAATTCATATGGAACCACAAAAGACCTCGAATAGCCAAAGCAATTCTGAGAAGGAGGAATCAAACAGGGGGAATTACGCTCCCTGACTTCAAGCTGTACTACAAAGCCACAGTAATCAAGACAATTTGGTACTGGCACAAAAACAGACCCACAGACCAGTGGAACAGAATAGAAAATCCAAACATTAACCCAAACATTTACAGCCAATTAATATTTGATAAAGGAGCCTTGGATATGCAATGGGGAGATGACAGCCTCTTCAACAGCTGGTGTTGGAAAAACTGGACAGCTACATGTAAGAGAATGAAACTGGACTACTGTCTAACCCCATACACAAAGGTAAACTCAAGTTGGATCAAAGACCTGAATGTAAGTCATGAAACCATAAAACTCTTAGAAAAAAACATAGGCAAAAATCTCTTGGACATAAACATGAGTGACTTCTTCATGAACATATCCTCCCGGGCAAGGGAAACAAAAGCAAAAATGAACAAGTGGGACTATATCAAGCTTAAAAGCTTCTGTACAGCAAAGAACACCATCAGTAGAATAAAAAGACATCCTACAGTATGAGAAAATATATTCATAAATGATGCATCTGAGAAGGGGTTGACATCCAAAATATATAAAGAACTCACGCACCTTAACAAACAAAAAGCAAATAATCCAATTAAGAAATGGGCAGAGGACATGAATAGACACTTCTCTAAAGAAGAAATTCAGATGGCCAACAGGCACATGAAAAGATGCTCCACATCGCTGGTCATCAGAGAAATGCAGATTAAAACCACAATGAGATATCACCTCACACCAGTGAGGATGGCCAACATCCAAAACACAAACGACAACAAATGTTGCCGAGGATGTGGAGAAAAGGGAACCCTTCTACACTGCTGGTGGGAATGCAAATTAGTTCAACCATTGTGGAAAGCAGTATGGAGGTTCCTCAAAAAACTCAAAATAGAAATACCATTCGACCCAGGAATCCCTCTCCTAGGAATTTACCCTAAGAATGCAGCAGCCCAGTTTCAAAAAGACATATGCACCCCTATGTTTATTGCAGCTCTATTTACAATAGCCAAGAAATGGAAGCAACCTAAGTGTCCATCAGTAGATGAATGGATTAAGAAGATGTGGTACATATACACAATGGAATATTATTCAGCCATAAGAAGAAAACAAATCCTACCATTTGCAACAACATGGATGGAGCTAGAGGGTATTATGCTCAGTGAAATAAGCCAAGCCGAAAAAGACAAGTATCAAATGATTTCACTCATATGTGGAGTATAAGAACAAAGAAAAAAATCTGAAGGAACAAAACAGCAGCAGACTCACAGAACCCAAGAACGGACTAATAGTTACCAAAGGGAAAAGGACTGGGGATAATGGGTGGGAAGGGAGGGATAAGAGGGTAAAAGGGGTATTACGATTAGCAGACGTAAGGTAGCAGGGGCACGGGGAGGGCTGTACAACTCAGAGAAAATCAGTAGTGACTCTATAGCATCTCACTACGCTGATGGAGAGAGACTGTAATGAGGTTGGTAGGGGGGACCTGATGAAGGGGGTAGTTTAATCACCATAATATTGCACATGTAACTGTAGATTAATGATACCAAAATAAATTGTAAAAAAAATAAATTAAAAAATAATAATAAATAAATAAAGTCCTGAATACTTCCAGACCAGACCTTACTCAATTCTGCTGGCTGTGCTATGATAGTATACCTCCCTATTATGAAGGAATTGCTTTTGATGCTAGTTATACTGAATCAGAAAATCTTGGCTCCTGTAGATGACAACAGAAAAGCGCCAGATTGACCTTGCAATATGTGACAGGACAGGGTCTTTGTGTGGTCAAGTACCACACACCCATCATCACCTCTGCAATCGAACCATTCCAGTTAACACCACCAGATATATTATACCTCCTACAGACAGCTGGTGGGCATGCTCCACAGGGCTCACTCCCTGCCCACATGGGACAGTTCTCAGTCAGACCCAAAGCTACTGTGTTCTGGTTCAACTAGTGCCTAAACTGTTGTTTCATTCTGATGAAGAGCTTTTTGACCGACTAGTAGGAGTCTCTAGAGTCAAAAGGGAACCCATATCGGACATTACCCTAACGATGATTCTAGGTTTAGGACTTACAGGGGCAGGGGCCGGCGTCTCCTCCCTTGTCCTTCAGAACAAACATTCTGGCGACCTGAGAGCAGCCATTGACATAGATACAGAGAGATTAGAGACCTCCATCTCTCATCTACAGGAATCACTGACCTCATTAGCTGAAGTTGTCCTCCAGAATAAGAGAGGTTTAGACTTAATTTTTTTACAACAGGGAGGCCTATGCACAGCTTTAGGTGAAGAATGTTGTTTTTATATAGATCATTCTGGAGTAATCAAAGAATCTATGGCTAAAGTTAGAGAAGGGCTAGCCAAAAGGAAACGTGAAAGAGAACAGTCTCAAGGATGGTTCGAATCTTGGTTCAATAGCTCCCCCTGGCTGACTACCCTGATCTCTACCTTGTTAGGTCCCCTAATGATCCTGTTGCTCTTACTCACATTCGGACTCTGCATTCTTAATAAATTAGTTGCCTTCATCAAAAAGTGAGTAAACACTGTACAGGTTATGGTGTTACGTACGCAGTACCAACAAATAAACCCTGAAACTTTGGGGCCATGATTGGACCAATGTACGAAAGAAGGGGGAATGTGAGAGCAAGAGAAACTCCATTTTAAAAAGGCCATCTTAAGAAGGAGGCCTCAACGCCCACCTAGTTCTAAGAAAACTTTGTTCCGGTTACTGGAAAAACCACCCATTGTTCCAGTGACTCTCACCCCAGATAGTTCCCTAGCAACGACCTCAAGATCCAGGCACTCAAGGTCCAGACGCACCTGCTCCTTAAAGATAACATACCTTACATGCTACATCAGCCTGCGCTTAGCGCCAGCTGGACTCAACCAATAAAGAATATACAAAACACACTTACTTTAAATCATCCAATCAGCATATGCCAAGTTAGAGTTCCCCTCTTCCTGCACCTTTGTGATGCATAAAAACCTTGCCTACCTGGGGCTCGGGGCTCTCACTTAGGAACCGCTGCATCAGTGACGAGGGTGGGCCCGAGCTCGAGCTTGAAATAAACGACCCTTGTGTGTTTGCATCGGAATCGGCTCCTTGGTGGTCTTTCGGGGACTCACGACTTGGGCACAACATCAGGGCCTCGTGGGCCATGGCAAGGAGTTTGACTTTCCTTCTAAGTTTGGTGGGAAAGCCAATGGGGCCATCTAAGCAGAAGAGCAGAGGGGACTGTTTATACTGAAAAGGCATGAGCTGTTGTTTGTGAATGAGATGGAAGGCAGCATCTGCAGTAGTTCAGACAGATGAAAATGCTTTGTGTCCTGGCAGTGGGCGTGGAGAGACGGGGCTTCGGGCTATGTCTGGGAGGCAGACTTGGTAGTTCTTAATGATTGATGGGGTGGGGGACAAAAGAATGAGAAACTGAGGACTCCTATGCTGCCCTCAGCAACTACATGGACAGTAATTTCATTTGCTGAAATCAGGCGGAATATGGCCAGGGCAGGCCAGTGAATGTTTTTTAAATAAATAAAAATTGTCATTGGCCTCACCAGAAACACTGTGGTTTGTGGGGCACAGCAAAGGCAGCCCACACTGTTCTCCTCTAAGCAGGTTAGAGTTGTATAATCCTAAACAGCAGGATCTCATCAGTCCTTTGGCTCCCGGGCCCACCCCACTCCAGATTTTCACTAGCAGAGTCTAACCTCAAGGATTTTCCATGGTGTGCAGAAGACATGTCCCGATTGGGACTCATGGAGCCAGTGTGTCCGAATGGTGGTGCTCAGGAGTGGGAACTGTTCTCTGCTCCCAGCCTGAAGCAATTACAAAGGGCAGGGCCGACAGGGGCCTGGGGTCTGCAACTGGTTAGAAAAAAGAACATCTTGGATGAGGTCTCAAGGCTTGGCTCTTTTCCCCTTCATTGGTTTTTCCCAAAAAGACTAGATGGATTTGATTCAAGGTCAACCTGCCCTTTACCTCCTCCAGCTCATCAATCTCTGTTTCTCCCACCTTCCCCTTCTATCTCTACTACAATAATAGGATCCTGCTCCAAGCTCTGCATGCTGATTCACAAAGGTGCTTCACCAGCATGATCTCATTTGATCTTCTCAACAATCCAACATCAGAGAATCATTTCCATTTTACAGATAAAAACCAGAAGCTCAGAGGCTATCACTTGCCTAACTTCATACAAAGAGAGCACATGACTTTCCCCCAGACCTGCCCTCCTCCAGTTTTCTCCACACCCAGATTGGATTCCCCAAGGATTCGCACCAGAAGCCTGGGGGGACAATTTTGTCACCGCCCCTTCCCTAGCCTTTGTTTCATCAGTTACCAAATCTTGTCATCTCTGTCACCTAAATACTCCTCCAACCCTGCCGCTGGGACTGTCACCTAAGTGACAGATAAAACAGCTGCCTATCTGGTCTTCCCGCACCACCGCTGCCCTGCTTATGTTCATGCTCCACACCATGCAGAGAATTGTTGCAGAAATGCAAATCTAATCATTCACTCCCTAACTTAAAACTCCTTATATGGTCCCGATTATGACTAGCGAAAAAAGAAGACAATGCTTAACATGGTTCCCAAGCACTTCAATGTCTCCAAGCTCCAGCCACATGGCCTTCCTTCAGTTCTTCAAATGTGCTCAACACTTCCAGGACCTTACACCTGCTGGTCCCCTGCCTGGAAGGCTCTTCCTTTCCATCCAACATCACTTTGTTTACTGAGTTCTGACTCAAGCTTTGGGTCTTAGCTTAAAGGTTCCTTCTTCATAAAAACCTTCCTTGGTCCTCCAGAGGAAGTCAAGTTGTTGTATTAGATACTTTCATATTTCCCAATAGTTCTCCTTCCTGACAGGTATCACAGTTAAAATTCATTTCTTATTTATGGAATTTCAAAGCTACCTATTATCACAAAAATGCTGCATGACAAATGTCCTGAAACTCAGTGACTTCAAACAACAATCATATATCCTCACGGATCTGAAGATCAGTGCAATGTGGCAGATGGTGTGTGCATGTGTGTGTGTGTGTGTGTGTGTGTTTTGCAACAGGCTTACGTGGTAATAATAAGAATCTCAATTAACATATGTTTGAAAAGCCAGAGTTCTAATCCTCTGAGTCTCCTGACTCAAAATCCTAATTTATGTTCAGCGTTTTGCACAAAATATATATGTCACATTCAGAAACTATTACTTTTTAACACCCCCTGCCACACACCACATGCCATTCACTCCTACCTTTCCATCAGAATGACAATGCAGTAGTGACCGTGATGGTTAATTTTATGTGTCAATTTCATTGGGCCATCAGATTACCCAGATATTTAGGCAAGCATTCTGGGTGTTCCTGAGAGGGTTGTTTTGGGTAAGATTAACATTTAAATTGGTAGATTAAGTAAAGCAGATTGTCCCCCCCCCCCCATGTGGGTGAGCTTCACCCAATCCATTGAAGGCCTGCACAGAACAAAATTGCTGACCCACCCCTGCCTACTGGCCTTCAAACTGGAGCTTCAGCATTTTCCTGCCTTCAATCTTGACCTGAAACATCAGCTCTTCCTGGGTCTTGAGCCTGCCAGCCTTTGGGCTGGAACCATACCATTAGTTCTCCAGCTGGCAGTCTCACCCTGCAGATCTTGGGAGGCATGGGCCAGTTTACTAAAACAAGGTTTTCTGTGTGTGTGTTTGTGTGTGTGTGCACACCCCATTGGTTCTGTTGCCCTGGAGAGCCCTGACTAACACCGTGACCGTCTGAGTTTGTGGTAACTCAGAGTTTGGAAGGTGTGAAATGCATAGGGGATGACAGGGTTCAGTCATACCCTTGGTGAGGGGCGGGGACCCAGTCCGGTGGGCTGGTCAGCCCTGTCACAAGTGTGGCCCTGCCTGTCTGCCTGTGTCACCATCAGGGCTCACAGAAATCAGGGAGCTGCCACAGAGTCAGGCTAAGCTCGGAAGGGAGTGAAGTCTAGTTGGGAGCCTGCCTTTACCTGGGGCTCCATCTCCTCCTCTCACCAATTTTTCTCTACATGTAGAAACTCTTAAGAAGGGAGAGAGTTCTGGATGATAGGGAAGCCTTGAAGAGCTAAAGAAACCATCTCTTGGAGTGGATTAGGGTGCTGTGGCCATACACGGACAAAGGAGACACTTTGAGAAGGGGGTCTTCCTCCAGGCCACACTGGCTCCAGCGTGGCCACTGTGGGCATGGCTACCCCAGAGCCACAGAATAGTTCCCTCATTCACAGTTTGTTTTAATGACTGGGCCCAACGTAAAAATACACCCATGGCTTGTAGAAGAAGAAAAGCCTTGCCTGAAGCTGCAGTTGTTACAAAGGGCCATGTTTTCCGTACCCTGGCATGTGATTCATGGGGCCCCTTACCAAACACCCACGCTCTAGTCCATATTTGTTCTACCAGTTCCAGACTGAAGATCATTCTCTTTAGTGGAAAAGATATGCTAACTAAAAGGTGACTAAGCTCTGTGCTCTGTGAGTCAGAAGGTGGAGTACAAAGAGAAACACGATACCAACAAGAGCAGACCTGAGTTCTGGTCCCATCTTACCACTAATTTATCAGCCTTTTGATCTTCATAAGGTACTTAAACTCAGGTGAAGCAGTTACCATAAAAACACCCCAAAATACAATAGTGAAAGAAGTTAGACGTTTATGCATCTTTCTCATTGATTCTAGATCTTAGTAGTTCAGAGATGGGTGGGTCAGCTCTGCTCAAAAAGATCATTCAGGGAGTAAGGCTCGTGGGTCACCACTGTGTGGTCATGTGACCTCGTCTGGGCCAAAGCAGCAGAAAAGAGGAGAAAGAAAGTCCAGGGCATTCCTCTTACAGATTACCCAGAACTGCCTATCTCATTCTGCTCCCATCCCACAGTGCCAAGAACATAGCCACATGGCCACTTAGCTAGAAGAAGGTTGGGAGATTCAGTCTGTAATTGGATGGTCATGTGCTAGGCTCAAGCAAGAATGGGAGATAGGGAGGGAAAGCGGCTCTATTAGTAAACAGACAAGGAAAGAACAAACATGGGGAGAGAGTCTACTGCAGACAAGATTATCTTAAAAGCCCTTTTGGCTCTTCAAACAAGAAGAGGCTAGGCTCTTCAGCCAATACACAAGCCATGCTCAATCTGTCCTAAGTACTGGCTTCATCCTGTTGTCATTTCTCTACTCCAAGCGGTCCATTTTGTTTGGCACATTTCACAGTCCACAGCTCCCTGTGATCTGGAAACCCTCTGACACATTTCATATGGAACAGCCTGCTTATGTGCCATTCTTCCACCTTTTGTATGATCAGGCCTAAGATCTGAGCTCATTAGCAAGCATCATAGGCGGTCATTCTGTCTCTTGGACGCCTTCCCCTTCCCTCTTCACTGCCAACTCCTGGTTATTGGTTTTGGGGTTTCACATGTTATGGAGCCTCTTAGGTTATTTTCAATTTTTTTTTCTTCCGTAATCTCCTTTCCTCATGACAGAGATGTTTATCTGGCAATGCCTCATATCCTCTTCCTCACGTTTTTCCCAGGGTTCCCATATAGCAGAGTATTCAGCTCTGCACAGAGACTTAGGTCAGGGCGACAGTTCCGCCACATCATTTATCCCACTTTTCAAAAGCTGATAGAGTGAAGCAAGTCAAAATTCACAGAGGCTTGATTTGCAGCAGTATCCCTATTACTTCCTCCATAGGCTAGAGGGAAATGCTGACGCCTTCACCTGAAACCACCATGACGTGACCCACGTTTCCCAATTTCTGCTGGGGGTTCTCTCTGCGTATCTACAAGCTCCATGCATAGTTCAGCAGCGTCTGGCCTCATTCAGCAAAGGCGGCCAGACCAGCCCTGGTAATGCCCTTGACAGAGCTTCTTAGCAGGTTTCCCAGGACTCGCAAGCCACCTGCCCTCTCCTTTATTCTGGGAGCCTGGTTGCTTGGGCGACTCATTGTCCAGAGAAGCACAAGAACATTTGCTGGACAGAATAGAGACATAACAAACTGCACAGCACTAAAGGAAAGGGGGACGGAGCCGGGGAGAAACTGGAGAGAGCATAGGCCTGGCTAAAGCAAAAGCCCTGGGGACCACGGCTAACAGGGCTCCCTGAGTCCACAGGAGGCAGCGGAAAAGGAGGGAGGTGCAGCCAGCTGAATTGGTGGCCCTGCAAAGCAAGAGGATTCTGGAGTGAATGGTCCTCAAGAGAGCCCTCTGGGGCACAGGAAAGGGAAGTGAGCCTCCGCCAACCAGGCCTAATGAGAGAACAATAGCCTCTGGTCAACAGATGGAGGAGAAAAAACAAAGGACTCTGGACGTCAATGTCCAAAGTGTGGGTGAAGAAGACAGCCAGTCCTTGGGGAGCAGAGCCGGCCAGAAACTGCAAGGCCATGTGGACAGCTTGGGAGCACTGCCTTTTAACAGCAAGGGGCCTAGAGAGACCCAGTAACTCTGTGAAGCTTTGCAGAGGTCGACGTGGTCAATCTTTGCAAAGTTTGCTCTGGACCACGTTTGCCAGGGGAGTGAGTGAGCGGGAGATGGGTGCTCCGACAGAGGGGTCCAAAGGGAGTCTTCCACTTCTCTGTATCAGAGGCTCAAACGAATAGTAACGACAGGTCAAGCGAGAATGAAGCTACCCTGGTTTGAGTTTTGTTTAGTCCAGGAGCAAATATTTGAAACAGTTTACGTCAGAATGTAGAACCGGAAATGCTTCCCCGTTTCAGATTGAAAACCGCCCCCAGAATCAGTTCCAGACCCAGCAGGAGAAAGGGGGAGGGCAGGGTGGTGATGCTTTCGACCTGATGCAAACTTGACCTCTGTGGCAAGAATAATCTCTTCTCATACAACCGCCCCCATTTAAATGCTGCTAAGGTCTGGTGAGGACGGAGGCCGCAGTATAGCTCCTCTGCTGCTCCAGATGAAGGAGAGGCAGAGAGCCCCCTCCACCAGTCTGGGGTGTGAGATTGGAGAGAAACTCTGGAAAAGTGCCCAGACAATCCAGGGCATGAGGAGAGACTTGGACACGAGAAAGGACATTTATTAAAAGCATTTTTCTCAGAGGGGCTGCCTTCCCAGGCTCTGCCCCCTCTGCCTCTTCGGGTGACACAAGTCCCATTCTCCGCTTTAACCAAAGTCTGGTCCTTGGGCAATCAGAGGTACCCCCAGGTGTCCCAGAAGTCAAGATTCACCTGAAGGAACACAAAAAAATCTCTCTGTGAACTTTCTTACATCCCCACCAACGTTTTACAGGTGACATCAGATGAAAATTTTTAACAGCACAGCTGCTTTGAAAAAGAAGTACTTTGAAGAAAGGACAATCCGACTGTGCTATGTTGGAGGAAATTCAAATGAAGGTAGGAGGCTGTCCACATACATGTGTCTTGACAGTGATGGCCAGGGAGGGTTATGGGCTGGTTAAAGAAGAAACAAGCCTCTCTTGGAACTTGCAAGCATTATGAATTTATTCCACAAATCTTGGGCACAAAGTACAACTCATTTTTTAATTTTCTAAATGAACTTAAATCTGGCTCAGCCTCTTAAGTCAGTTTCAATTCCGTTCAGATCATTAAAAAAAAAATCCTGGGGTTTACATAATCCAAGAATGGGAGAGGCCTCCTGTCCTCAGTCCTGGTGGCCATCACATGGTGCTCAGTGTCCAGGCCTCTGTGGTCCATCTAAGACTGGGGGCTCTACTGCTCCAGGCCCTCCCCCCACAGGCCAAGAACAGAGCCCAGAACCTTTCATAGCGCTTAAGGACACAACCCTTCCTGTTCAGCCCATACATCTCCACACTCATGCCATCCAGGGCCTGCCACTGTGTGGGGCAGAGCAAGGCCCTCACTTCCCAGGAGCCCAGCACCCCTCCAGTCTTCCACTCCGCCCACCCTTCCTTGGGATGGGTCACCCCTCCCCTCCAACCTGAGAAGCCCCACCCTGGGATTAGCCCTCTCCTCCCCTGCACAAGCCTACACTTGTTTGTCCCCCGGAGCAAGGGAAGTCACAGAGCCCTGGCTGTCCTTGAGAGGTGGAAATACCACTCATCCTTCCAGAGGGCCGCCAGCCTGGGAGACGAGAGTAACGCATCCTCAGGCAGGCTGCGCTGCCCTGCACAGCTGGCCCTCCGTGGCAGGGATTTCCCTGCCCCCCGGCTGAGGGGGCCGGGGGGGGGGGGGTGAGGGGGGGAATGCAGGTCCCAGCTTTTTTCTCTTTGTGTTCATAACACAAATGCACTCACAGAGCCAGCCCGGGAGGCTGAAGGCACTGGGGTTCCTCTCCCAAGCCCTGCCCTGGGACTGCGCCTGCCTGGAGGGGGTGCCCTTTGCTAAAGCCAGGCTGGGGCCACCCTGGTCTCATGAATGTATGCCCCCGAGCTGCCTCTCCTGATGGCTTAGAAGCTGTATCAGGTTCTGTGAGATCTATGCTCATCACAGGGGTCCCACGAGGAAGGGAGAATGAGAAGAGGAACCCAGCGCCTTGCCCACCCCAGGAACCACTCCCCAGCAGTCAGACAGAATGGAAGGCAGCCAGCATGTTTGAAGGACGGGGCCCCAGCTCAGCTGTCTCTGTGGTGGGTGAGGCGGGACTAAAGCAGGACATTTCTCTCTACAGACAGTATCTTCCTGGAAACCTCTTCTCAGGTGGGCCAACATGCTTGACTTACTGGAAACACTGAAATAGGAGCTGAGAAACCTGGGCTGTTACCTCTTTAAATATCCTTTGGAAAATGACTTCTCGTCTCTGGTCCTCAGTTTCCCCATTATTAGTATACCAGGTCCCACGTAGTATAGTTGGAAGATCACATTAAGAAGATGGATAAAACCGATGGGAAAACTACAAAGTACACAGATGCAAAATAGCCCGGAGCAAGAGAGCCGCCACCTTTAAGGGACCTGCCTCCTCCCGCACCTCTGCTCGGGTAACAGCAGATCCTGCACAGAGGGTGTAGGAGCCCTTTAAGGAAGTTA
Source organism: Phataginus tricuspis (assembly GCA_029783875.1). NCBI lineage: Eukaryota > Metazoa > Chordata > Mammalia > Pholidota > Manidae > Phataginus > Phataginus tricuspis. The sequence continues at coordinate 3,572,652 of JAQQAC010008525.1, read as the reverse complement.
GGAAATTATAGGAACGTTTGTTTACAAAACAAATGTCTCCTCTTTCAGATGGACAGGTGAGGGTAGGTGACCAGCTCCCGTCTTCCTAAACCTCCAACAGCAGCTTCCAAGCGCTTCAAACAATTTGTCTGTTTGGGTTGGATCATGTGATGCTCCTTGCTGCCGCCCCTCCGGAGCCGCCCAAAGATGGAGGCCCACCCCGGGCTGAGCCTCTTGAAGCTTCATCCTACCCCCCTCACACCTAGACCCTGTGCCCAGCTCTGGGGAAGAAAAGCCAGGGGAAGGGGTGGGTAGCGCGAGGGACCTGGAGGCAGGAAGGGAGGACAGCGAATCACTGGTCCCCAGCCAGGGAAGACTTGGCCTCTAAAAATAGTTTCATGACGTCAGTCCCAGAACAAAGGCTTCTTTGGCTTCAAGAGCAAAAATTCTTGGTTTGGAATTCTATCGGAGGCTTTGTTACAAATACTTTACATGACAGAACCTATTAATATCGCCACCTAATTGCTCCCAGTTTTGTAATCTCTGTCATGAAAAGTCCAGCCAGGTCAGTTAAGGGGAGTGGATTTGTTCTATCAGGGGGCCTCCCAAGTTCCTGTAAATCAACTCACCCTGGGCATTTTACCCAGCCCAGAAGCCTCTTGCTGTGATCTGGTCTACAGTCTTCATTCCCTGCCCAGCCTGTTGGCTTCTCTGGGCCACTTACGTTGGGGGAGACAACAGAGATTTGGGGACGGGACACAGAGAAATGCACTTTATCACGGCTCAGAATGAGGGAGGATCTCAGCACGCATTTTTAATGAGTCTGCTTTTGGCTCAATGCAAGGGGGAGTTGTTGAAAACACCAGCCTTCTGCTTTATAAATTAGATCAAGTAAAATCTACCCGCTAGCTTTTATTAGTGGAATTCCAGGTCTCAGAAGGGCTAGCCAGGCAACCTGTTCTCCCGCATGAAGACCGAGGATCATCATGAGCAGAAATTATGGAAATTGAGGATTCAGAAAATGGTGGCAAGAGCCTTGGCCCGTGGCTCTGGCCCAACAGAAGACTTACAGCAAGAAAACAGCTTTGAATTTGTATCTATAGGGCCTCCCTAAATGTAAAAACTTTATTAAAATAACCGTGGATCATTTCCTCCAGGGTCCGCAGGTGGGGGTTGGTGATAGAACACATAACATCTATTGCCCCAGTAATCATCGGAAACAGCTAAGATCAGTGAAGGTAAATGATACTACAATTCAAGAATATTCCAGATTCCAGGAGGAAACAAACCACCCCCACCCACTCACAGATTCGATGGCACATTACACGCATGCAGAGCGGGATGAACTACACAACTCAGCCCAGCCCTATTCCTTAAATGGAGCTGGGAAGTCTTCAGATCTTACTCCCTGGCTGTTTTTCCTTTGCTTACTTACTTGATTTCTTTTCTAATTAGTTGCTGTTTAATGCATTCGTGAGTCATTCGTCAAGAATTTTTTCAGAGATGATTATATTCCAACTCCTGTACAAGGTGCTGGGAATTCAAGGAAGAACAAACCTGGCCACAATTCCTGTCCTTGCAGAGCTCACAGTCTGGCTGGGGGTAGGGTGGGGGTGTTAGGGAGCGAGCAGGGATCTCCATGGGGTGCCTGGAGAGGCTGCCTTGGCTGTGGTGGTTTAATTTGTTTGGGGGGATGACCTTCTCTCACTTTAGAAGGTTGGCATCTGAACATGGCTCCGGATAGAGTTCTTTAAACTATGATTTGTACTTGTTTTGTTCATAGACAACATCTTGGACTGTAACTAAAAACTCCCCTTGGCTTAAACTACTCTTAATGATCCATCCCAAATTATCTGGAAATCGCAGGAAGATGAGTGCCTACACAGCTGTCACCAGTTCAAGTCAGAGCTCAGTGAGCTCTCACGCACATGCCCATGGCTGTGCTGACGTCTACTACTTGCCAGGCTCTGCAGGGGTCCCCATGGAGCGCCAGTCTGGTGACCACCCTGAACAGATGTCTCTCCTTTTGAGTGATGACACTTTCCTAGAGATTGAGCTGTACTCTGATACCTCACAGCAGGGGCTTAGATCTAGAATGAAAGCCACCTAGAGGGGAGGTCTGCACAGGCCCCTTTCAGATGCCTTAGCCACCAGAGTGCAGTGAAGCTCCCTAAAACAAGCTGTGGAAACTGAGGGCTGCTTGAACACTGTCCCTAGGGTTTCCTACCCAACCTGGGGAGAAGCTGCTTCAGAGGAAGTCCTGGCCTCTATAGACCCTTGAGGCTATAGCTAAAAAACAACCCTTTAATCGCATCTCCCGATCTAATCCGCCATTAGCACTAGGCTTCTTTCTCTTCACCCACGAGAAGCCTTTCCTTTGGGCTTCCTAACTGTGCTCCCCTTGGAGTCTCAGACCCCAGCTTCCAGGTGAGATGCTGACCCTGGGAAGAGCAGCAGCCTGAGGGAGCCGCGCTGGACCCGCCGCCCCTGGGGACTCATGAATGTGGGGCAGCGGGACACTGGGCCATCTCCTAAGTTTCCATACCCAGCAGGTCTACTGCTCCATCTTCTAGATACCCGGAATCGGGCTTTCTCTTTCCTTTCTGAAGTGAATCAGGTCCAAGCATAGATTTGGCAGGTATCCTGAAAGCATTAACAATCCTCATCCTCGACTATTTTATAAATCTTCTCTATGTGTCCCCTTACCAAGCTCAGACCAATTTCATATTCCTCTCTCCTTCCTCTTTTCCTTTCTTTCTCCTACCTTCTTGCATCGCCCCCCCTTGGCAGGAGGTGCGCAAAGGGGTACATAGGTCTCCGACGTTCTGTTTATGCATAGGAATTATTCTCAAGGCAACAATTTCCCCAACAATTATATTTCATATAATTATGAAATATCACCTAAACACATTGGGTATTATTGAATGTGCCATTTCTGGATCCTGGCCAAGGGCTTTAGCAGAAACAGGACTCAAAGGAGAAAAAGAGGGAGAAAAATTATGTACATGTCTCCCCTTCGGTCCTGCTGCTGAATTAAACCACATGTAAGTTTTCTAAAAGAACGCAGTAGAAAGGAACAAGTCTGAACCACGTGTTCCAGAGCAGAAATCTTGTCTTGGGGATTTTGAAAACTAGCGGCTGAAACAATATAACATGAAGTTCAGGAGCACGTGGAAGCGATTAAGTGCCGCTGCCAGGTACAGTAAGGGTCGTTAATCAGCACTTCACTCCTGGCTACTTGGAGATAGGATTTGAGTAAACATGGAGCTGTGCTCAATAACTAAACAGGGGCCGTGAGGATCCTGGTTGTCAGGGGTAACATTTATCCTTGGAAGAGAATTGGAGTGAGTGATATGACAAATTCCTCAGTAAAACAAACCCCAGATGGCTAGAGCAGAAACCTCATCCGCAGAGTTGTAATTATATATACCCCGGCTCAGATGACTGCATTTCTTCCTGCCTTCAGCACCAAGGCACCAGAAAGAAACACCGAAAAGCCAAGATGTGTTCAGTCTTCTTGTATTTCAGTCATTCATTCATTTGTTCATTTATAAACGTACCCATAAATATATTCAAATAGTATTTTTCAGTAACTACTATGAATACATGCTATAGACAATATAAAGATCTGATCCCTATTCTGAAGAAACTTACTACCTAATGAAAACAGAAAACCTATCATTATAAGAGCTAAATTAACAATACAAGGCATGACACAAGGAAGCATGTAAAAATGGTAAAGAAATAATGCCAAGAAACTTACAGGGAATTCAGAGGAGGAAGATGAGTGCACTGTGTTTCAGGGTAAATTGAAAGTAATGGGATTTGAGTTGGGCCATGGATGAATGAGAAAGGGGAGGAGAGGTATTCTAAGTGAGACAGGCCAGCATCACAGTGGTAGCGAAATCTTCCTTTTCTGCTCCATTCATGTCTAGGGCCATCCAAGAGCTCTGCCATCACGACCGGGGCTGATTAGATGAGCTTGACATTGATAAGAGCTGGCAAGCAATGATTAAATTAATGAGGCCACTAGGGTGAGCCATAGTGTACTCTGATTGGTGTCCTCATGAGAAAAGGAGATTCATCTCTATCACACACAGACACACCAGGGAGGTGTGCACAGAGCAAGGACCGCATGAAGAGATGGCAAGAGGACAGCTGCCTGTAAGCCAGGGAGAGAGGCTTCAGGAGAAACCAACCCTGTTCCTGGACTTCCAACTCTCAGAACTGTAAGAAAATAAATTTCTGTTGTTTAAGCTACACAGTCTATGGTTTTCAGCTCTAGCAGATTAACACATATAACTTCTCATTTCATCTGTTGATGTAAATTACATCAATAGATTTAAAAATGTTAATCCATGCTTGTGTTCCTAGGATAGACTAGTTATTTAGGATATATTTTTAATACATTTTACTTAGGATTGTTACATCTCTAGTCCCAAGTGAGATTGGCTACAGTTTCCTTCCTTATATTGTTTGTATCCTGTTCTAGTATTAATAAGGGAGTCCATAAAATGAGTTAAGGATCATTCTGTTTTTCTATATTATGGAAAAATTTGAATAATATTTAGAAGAAATCACCTGTAAAAATCATTGAGGCTGGTAGAATTTGGGTGAGGGGATGGATGAGACAGTATAGATTTTTTTAAAAACACTGACTCAACGTTTACAAAAGTTATAGGTGTACTTAGTTTTTGTATTTCTTTTTGAGACACTTTTGTTAAATTATATTTTCTGGGTATTTTTAAATTTTTTTCTAGGATAATTATAAAACAATCAATGGCATTCCTAAATAGCAGAAAAACAATGTCAGAAAACTTTTAAAATATACCATTAACAATGTCACAAAATATAAAGTGTCCAGAAATAAACCTAGCAAAATATGTACAAGATTACGTATATGTGTGTGTATATGCATGTGCAAGATTATACACATACATACACAGGGAGGGAGAGAGACTAGAAGCACTTCCAAAATCGTGGAACATGAACCTCTGAAATCCAGTTCTCCATAAAAGTCATGAGAACTCTGGGAACAAATGTCAGAATCAATTTTGAACCTAGAAGATCACATGCATATATCAGGCTATGCACAAGCCTAGGAAAGACTTGAGAAGACCTTAATCTTTCACCTCTGGTTGACCCTTAAGCTGTAAGCAAGCAGGAGAAAAAGACAAAGGCAGAGTTGTAAACTATCTGTTGGAGCATTAAAATTTTACCCCAACACATGCATAGAGAGTCCCACAGCAAAGGTTCAAGACTTACTGATTTATGGCATGTAAGGAAATCTCTGTCTAATCATTGGCTTACCAGATGGTGGAATTTGGTAACCAAGCAGAAATTCAGTGGCCACACATGACAAAGGATACAGACTTTGCAGAATTAGTCAAGAAAAGTCACTAAACAAATAATAACAACCAATACCAAAAATTATGAAGCGAGAGAATGTAAATTCCAGAGTTGTTACATTATATTATTTTATATATTCTGTTTTCAACAACAAAATGTTAGACAAGCAAATAAACAGGAGAGCATGGCCCATAAACAAGGGAAAGAAAGCAGTCAATAGAAATTATCCCTGAGTAACCTCAGACATGGGACTTACTATACAAAGACTTTAAGTGAGCTCTTATAAATATGCTCAAAAAAGTAAAAGAAACCACATCTAAAGAATTAAAGGAAAGTATGAAAACAATCTCTCACCAAATAGAGATTATCAATAAAGAGATAGAAAAATTTTAAAGAAACAAATAAAAATTCTGGTGTTGTAAGGTAAAATAAATGAATAACTAAAATGAAGAATTCATTAGAGTGGCTCAGCAGCAGATAAGAAGTGGAATAAGAGTCAATGAACTTTAAGACAGATCAACTGAGAGCATCTGGCTTGAAGAACAATAATAAAAGAATGAAGGTAAATGAACAGAATCTCCAACTTGTGGGACACCATCATGGAAATGCCAGAGGGAGAGAAAGGGGCAGAAAGAATACGTTAAGAAATAAGAGTTAAAAACGTCACGAATTTGATATACAGTATTAAAACTGTACATCCAGGAAATTCAACAAACTCCAAATAGGATGAACCTAAAGACATTCACACCTAGACAGATCCTAGTCAAATTATTGAAAGACAAACATGAAGAGAGAAGCTTGAAAGCAGCAAGAGAAAAGCTATTCATCATATACAGGGACCCTAAATAAGATTAACAGCTGACTTTTCATCAGAAGCCATGGAGATTAGCAGCGGTATAAAGTATTCAAAGTGCTGAAAGACGAATGCCAACCAAGAATTCCATATCCAGTAAAATTATCCTTAAGAATTTAATCTCAGATAAAGAAAAACTGAGAAATTTTGTCCTTAGCACACCTGCCTTAGAATCCCAAAATGACTCCATCAGGCTGAAATAAAAGGACATTAGATAGTAACTCAAATCAACTTAAAGAAATAAAGAGCATTGGTAAAGGTAACCACTTAATAATATGACAGTATAAATGTATTTTTATTATACTTTTCTTCTCATAGCAAAATTTAAATGAAACTAGATAAAGAAGAGCAAACTAAATCCAAAGCAAGCAGAAGGAAGGAAATCATAAAGATAGCAGAATCAAATGAAATAGAGAATATAAAACTAATAGACAAAAAAAAATCAACAAAATCAAAGTTGGCTCTTTAATAAGACAAACAAAACTGACTAACCTTCAACTAGACTAACCAAAAGTTTGATTTAAAAATTTTAACCTTGAGATTTAAAAAAGAAAAGATTTCAAGTTTTAAAAAAGAAAAAATAAAAAGTCTCAAATTAGTAAAATAAGGAAAGAAAAGGAGAAGACACAACTATCAACCAAACAAAAATACAAAGAACCATAAGGTATACTATGAACAATTATGTAACAAATTAGAAAACCTAGATGAAATAGACAAATTCCTAGAAAGACATAAACTACAAAAACTGACTCACGAAGAAATAGAAAATCTGAATAAACCTATAATGAGAAAAGAGATTGAATTAATCAAAAATTCATCATAAAGAAAAATCCCAAGCCCATTAGTGAATCCATCAAATATTTAAAGGAATAACACTAATTCTTCACAAACTCTTCTGAGAAACAACAGAGGTAAGATCATTTCCCAACTCATCTTATGATGCTAAGATTACCCTGATTCCAAACCAAGACAAAGACATCAAAAGGAGGTTATAGCTCTTATGAACATTGACATAAAAATCCCTCAACATACTAGCAAACTGAGTTCAGTAATATAGAAAAGGATTATACACAATGGCCAAGAGGGATCTATCACAAGAATACAGGGCTGTTTTAACATTTAAAAATGAATACAATAAAACATATTAACAGAATACAAGTCAAAAACCACAAGATCGTCTCAATGGATACAGAAAAAAATTATGACACTTTCATGATAAAACTACTTGGCAAACCAGAAATACAAGGAAACTACCTCAGCCTGTTAAAGACCATCTATAAGAAAAAGAAAAAGAAAACCCCACAGTGAATATCATAGTTAATGGTGAAAGATAGATAAATGCTTTCCCCCTATAATGAGGAAAAACACAAGGATATCCATAGTGACTACTTTTAGTCCATAGTGTTTTGAAATTCTAGCCAGAGCAATTAAGCAACAAAAGAAATAAAAGGAATATGTACATACCTATCGATAATTACCCTAAATGTAAATGGTCTGAATGCACCAATCAAAAGACATAGAGTTACTGAATGGATAAAAAACAAACCCATCTATATGCTACCTACAAGAGACTCACTTCAAACCCAAAGACATACACAGACTGAAAGTAAAGGGATGGAAAAAGATATTTCATGCAACTAATAGGGAGAAAAAAGCAGGAGTTGCAGTACTTGTATCAGAAAAAATAGACTTCAAAACAAGGAAAGTCACAAGAGACAAAGAAGGACATTACATAATGATAAAAGGGTCAGTCCAACAAGAGGATATAACTATTATAAATATATATGCACCCAACACAGGATCACCTACATATGTGAAACAAAAACTAACAGAAATTAAGGGGGAAATAGAATGCAATGCATTCATTTTGGGAGACTTCAACACACCACTAACTCTGAAGGACAGATCAACCAGACAGAAAATAAGTAAATAGACAGAGGCACTGAACAACGCATTAGAACAGATGGACCTAACGGACATCTACAGAACATTCCATCCAAAAGCAACAGGGTACACATTCTTCCAAAGTGCACATGGAACATTTTCAAGAATAGATCATATATTAGACCACAAAAAGAAACTCAGTAAATTTAAAAACATTGAAATTGTACCAACCAGCTTCTCAGATCACAAAGGTATGAAACTAGAAATAAATTACACAAAGAAAACAAAAAAGCCCACAAACACATGGAGGCTTAACATCATGCTCCTAAATAACCAATGGATCAATGACCAAATGAAAACAGAGATCAAGCAATATATGGAGACAAATGACAATAATTCAACACCGCAAAATCTGTGGGACACAGCGAAGGCCATGCTAAGAGAGAAATATATTACAATATAGGCTTACCTCAGGAAAGAAGAACAATCCCAAATGAAAAGTCTAAACTCACAATTAATGAAACTAGAAAGGGAAGAACAAATGAGGCACAAAGTCAGTAGAAGGAGGGACATAATAAAGATTAGAGCAGAAATAAATAAAATTGAGAGGAATAAAACAATAGAAAGAATCAATGAAAGCAAGAGGTGGTTCTTAGAGAAAATAAACAAAATAGATAAACCCCTAGCCAGACTTACCAAGAAAAGAAGAGAGTCTACACACATAAAAAGAATCAGAAATGAGAAAGGAAAAATCACTATGGACACCACAGAAATACAAAGATTTATGAGAGAATACTATGAAAAATGATATGGTAACAAACTGGATAACCTAGAAAAAATGGAAAACTTTCTAGAAAAATACAACCTTCCAAGGCTGACTCAGGAAGAAACAGAAAATCTGAATAGACCAGTTACCAGCAAAGAAATTGAATTGATAATCAAAACACTACCTAAGAAAAAAACTCCTGGACCAGATGGTTTCACTGCTGAATTTTATCAAACATTTAGTGAAGACCTAAAACCCATCCTCATTAAAGTTTTCCAAAAAGTAGAAGAGGAGGGAATATTCCCAAACTCATTCTACAAGGCCTCACTCTAATACCTAAACCAGGCAAAGACACCACAAAAAAAGAAAATTACAGACCAATATCCCTGATGAACATAGATGCAAAATTACTCAACAAAATATTAGCAAACCAAATGCAAAAATACATCAGAAAGATCATCCATCATGATCAAGTGGGATTCATCCCAGGGATGCAAGGATGGTACAACATTCGAAAATCCATCAACATCATCCACCACATCAACAAAAAAGAAGAACAAAAACCACATGATCATCTCCATAGATGCTGGAAAAGCATTGGACAAAATTCAACATTCATTCATGATAAAAACTCTCAACAAAATGGGTGTAGAGGGCAAGTACCTCAACATAATAAAGGCCATATATGACAAACCTACAGCCAACATTATACTTAACAGTGAGAAGCTGAAAGATTTTCTTTTAAGATCGGGAACAGGACAAGGATGCTCACTCTCCCCACTTTTATTCAACATAGTACTGGAGGTCCTAGCCACGGCAATCAGACAACACAAAGAAATAAAAGGCATCCCGATTGGCAAGGAAGAAGTCAAACTGTCCCTGTTTGCAGATGACATGATATTGTACATAAAAAACCCTAAAGAATCCACTTCAAAACTACTACATCTAATATCTGAATTCAGCAAAGTTGTGGGAAACAAAATTAATACACAGATATCTGTTGCTTTCCTATACAATAAAGATGAGCTAGCAGAAAGGAAATCAGGAAAACAATTCCATTCACAATCGCATCAATAACAATAAAATACCTACAAATAAACCTAACGAAGGAAATGAAAGACCTATACCCTGAAAACTACAAGACACTCTTAAGAGAAATTAAAGAGGACACTAACAAGTGGAAATTCATCCCATGCTCTTGGCTAAGAATTAATATTGTCAAAATGACCATCCTGCCTAAAGAAATCTACAGATTCAATGCAATCCCTATCAAAATACCAACAGCATTCTTCAATGAACTAGAGCAAATAGTTCTAAAATTCATATGGAACCAAAAAAGACCCCGAATAACCAAAGCAATCCTGAGAAGGAAGAAGAAAGCAGGGGGGATTGCGTTCCCTGACTTCAAGCTCTACTACAAAGCCACAGTAATCAAGACAATTTGGTACTGACACAAGAACAGACCCATAGACAAGTGGAGAAGTATAGAGAGCCCAGATATAAACCCAAGCATATATGGTCAATTAATGTATGATAAAGGAGCTATGGATATACAATGGGGAAATGACAGCCTCTTCAACAGCTGGTATTGGTAAAACTGGACAGCTACATGTAAGAGAATGGAACTGGATTACTGTCTAACCCCATACACAAAAGTAAACTCAAAATGGATTAAAGACCTGAGTGTAAGTCATGAAACCATAAAACTCTTAGAAAAAAATATAGGCAAAAATCCCTTGAACATAAACATGAGCAACTTCTTCATGAACATATCTCCCTGGGCAAGGGAAACAAAAGCAAAAATTAACAAATGGGACTATATAAAACTAAAACGCTTCTGTACAGCAAAGGATACCATCAGTAGAACAAAAAGACATGCTACAATATGGGAGAATATATTCATAAATGACATATCTGATAAGGGGTTGACATCCAAATTATATAAAGAGCTCACGCACCTCAACAAACAAAAAGCAAATAAGCCAATTAAAAAATGGGCAGAGGAGCTGAAAAGACACTTCTCCAAAGAAGAAATTCAGATGGCCAACAGGCACATGAAAAGATGCTCCACATCGCTAATCATCAGAGAAATGCAAATTAAAACCACAATGAGATATCACCTCACACCAGTTAGGATGGCCAACATCCAAAACACAAACAACAACTAATGTTGGCAAGGATGTGGAGAAGGGAATCCTTCTACACTGCTGTTGGGAATGTAAATTATTTCAACCATTGTGGAAAGCAGTATGGAGGTTCTTCAAAAAACTCAAAATAGAAATACCATTTGACCCAGGAATTCCACTCCTAGGAATTTACCCTAAGAATGCAGCAGCCCAGTTTCAAAAGGACATATGCACCCCTATGTTTATCGCAGCACTATTTACAATAGCCAAGAAATGGAAGCAACCCAAGTGTCCATCAGTAGATGAATGGATAAAGAAGATGTGTACATATACACAATGGAATATTATTCAGACATAAGGAAAAAACAAATCCTACCATTTGCAACAACATGGATGGAGCTAGAGGGTATTATGCTCAGTGAAATAAGCCAGGCAGAGAAAGACAAGTTTCAATGATCTCACTCATCTGTGGAGTATAAGAACAAAGCAAAAACTGAAGGAAAAAAACAGCAGCAGACTCACAGAACCCAAGAATGGACTAACGGGTACCAAAGGGAAAGGGACTGGGGAAGATGGGTGGGAAGGGAGGGATAAGGGGGGGAAAATGCTATTAGAATTAGCACACATAATGTAGCAGGGTGGGGGTGAGGTGGAGTGATGCAGGGAAGGCCGTATAACACAGAGAAGTAGTGATTCTATAGCATCTTACTACGCTGATGCACAGTGACTGTAATGGGGTATGTGGTGGGGACTTAATAATATGGGGATTCTAGTAACCATAATGTTGCTCATGTAATTGTGTATTAATAATCGCAAAATAAAAATAATAAAAAAAAACAAGTAAAAGGCATCCAGACTGAAAAGGAAGAAGTAAAACTGTATCTATTTGCAGGTGACATCATTTTGTATATAGAAAATTCTAAGGAATTTTTTGAATACCATTAGGACTAATAAATTAGTTCAGCAAGTTTGTAGGATATAAGGTTGATATATAAAAATCAATTGTATTTCTATATAACAATGAACCATCTGAAAATGAAATTAAGGAAACAATTCTGCTTAAAACTGCATTTAAAAAAGTATGAAATACCAAACCACTTAGGACAAAAATTGAACAAAATGAAGAATTTCTCACCAAACACTAAAAGATATTGCTGAAAGAAATTAAATAAGACCTAAATGAATGGAAAGACATCTGTGTTCACAAATTGGAAGATTTAATATTGTCAACATAGCAATACTCCCTAAATTGATCAAAAGATTTGATGCAATCCCTACCAGAATCCTAGCTGCCTTTTTGTTTGTTTGAAGAAACTGATCCCAAAATGTATAAGGAAATGAAAGGAAACCAGAATAACCAAACAGTCTTGAAAAAGAAAAACAAACCTGGAGCACTCAAGCTTCCCAATATCAAAACTTACTACAAAGCTACAGCGATCGGAATGTATGGTATTGGCAGAGGGATGGATGTACAGTTGGATGGGATAGAATTGAGAGCCCAGAAATGAAGCCCCACATTTATGCTCAACTGATGTTTGACAAAAAGGTGCCAAAACAAGTGAACAGGGAAAGAACGGCCTTTGGGGTAAACAGTGCTAAGACAACTGGATAGCCACGTGCAAAAGAATGAAGGTAGATCCCGACCTCATGCAATACAAAAATTGAACTCAAAATGCATCACAGATGTAACTCTAAGAGCTAAATCTGTACAACTGTTAGAAGAAAACCAGAAATCATCGTGACCTTGTGGTAGCCATGGTTTCTTAGATATAACACCCAAAGCACAAGTGACAAAAGAAAAAGTAGATAAATTGGACTTTGTCAATAGTAAAAATTTTTGTGCTTTAAAGGAAACTTTAACTTGTTCATAGTTAAAGAACCACCATTGTTCAGAGTGGCATTATTCATAATAAAAAAAAAGTAGAAACAACTTAAATGTCCATCCACTGATGAACAGATGAACAAACTGTTGTATAGTCATACAAGGGAATATTAGTAGGCCATAAAAACGAATGAAGTCCTAATACAACATGGATGACACTTGAAAACCTTATGTTAAGTGAAAGAAGCCAGAAACAAAAAGCCACATGAATATGAGATGTCTAGAATAGGCAAATCTCTAGAGATGGAAAATGAATCAGTGGTTGCCAGGGACTGGGGATGGGTTAGGGGAGAGCTGGGGAGTGACTGCTGGTAAGTATGGGATTTCTTTTTGGGGAGATGAAAATGTTCTAGAATTAAAGAGTAGTGATGGTTGCACAGCTCTATGAATATGAACTACTGGATTACACACTTTAAAAGGTATGAATTTTATGGTAATTTTATATTTCTATAAGGTTATTAAAAAAGCAAGAACAACTTTAAAGAAGGCACAGATACATGAAGTGTTTTTAGAGGGACTTAAACTAATTCTAAATACTATATGGAAGAACTAGCAGTCAAGGATAGTGAGGGAAATTTTAAAGAACAAAGTGAATATGAAGGATGTCCTACAGCTACAAAAACTTATTTTAAACCATATTAATCAAAACAGGGAAGTGTTAGTACATGAATAGAGAGTTATAGGAGAGTTAAAATGGTCCAGAGACAATCCCAGACATATATGGAATCTCCTTATATGAAAGAGTAAGCATTCAGCCCTGAGAAAATGAAAACGGATGAGCAAAATGAGCCAAATTCCTGAAGAGACTATCTGAGAATAGGAAATCCAAATGACTAATAAATATATGAAGAAAGCCCAGCTACATCAGTATTCAAGGAAACAAAATTAAGATTGGTGAAATACCATTATATACTTATAAGACTGCAAAAATTCATGTCTGACAATATGATGCATTGGCAATATTATGGAACAGTGGAACTCATGCCCTGTTCTTGGGAATTTAATTTGAGCAACCTCTTCAGGGATTGATTTAGCAATATATAGTCAAGCTGAAGATGTGCATTCTCTGCAACCCATAAAAATATATCATAGAGACTTTTACACAAGTTTCTCTTTGTGCTCAAAGGAAGTGCAAAATGTTTTTAACAGCACTGTTCATAACAGGAAACAAACTGGATATAGTCTAGTTTGCATCAATCGGCATATTTCTGTCTTGTTTGCTACTAATTTCCAACACATAGAATACTGCCTGCCACATGGTATTGCTCAATAAATATGTGTTCAACCAATACATCAATGTAAAAGTGGACAACGTTGCAGACAGACATTCCCAGGTCCCTTCCATCCATCAGAAATCTAGGTGGGAAAAGAGAACATTCAATAGGATTTTTCTAATAATTGATTTTGGTATCATTAATCTACAATTACATGTGCAATATTATGATTATTAAACTACCTCCTTCAACAGGTCCCCCCGACCAACCCAATTACAGTCACTGTCCATCAGCATAGTGAGATGCTATAGAATCACTACTTGTCTTCTGAGTTGTACAGCCCTCCCCGTGCACCACCAACATTACATCTGCTAATTGTAATGCTCCTTTTTCCCTCTTATCCCTCCCTTCCCACCCATCTTCCCCAGTCCCTTTCCCTTTGGTAACTATTAGTCCGTTCTTGGATTCTGTGAGTCTCCTGCTGTTTGTTCCTTCAGTTTTTTTCTTTGTTCTTATACTCCACATATGAGTGAAATCATTTGATACTTGTCTTTTTCGGCTTCGCTTATTTCACTGAGCATAATACCCTCTACCTCCATCCATGTTGCTGAAAATGGTAGGATTTGTTTTCTTCTTATGGCTGAATAATATTCCATTGTGTATATGTACCACCTCTTCTTTATCCATTCATCTACTGATGGACACTTATGTTGCTTCCATTTCTTGGCTATTGTAAATAGTGCAGCAAAAAACATAGGGGTGCATATGTCTTTTTCAAACTGGGCTACTGCAGTCATAGGGTGAATTCCTAGGAGTGGAATTCCTGGGTCAAATGGTATTTGTATTTGAGTTTTTTGAAGAACCTCCATACTGCTTTCCACAATGGTTGAACTAATTTGCATTCCCACCAGCAGTGTAGGAGGGTTCCCTTTTCTCCACATCCTCGGCAACATTTGTTGTTGTTTGTGTTTTGGATGTTGGCCATCCTCACTGGTGTGAGGTGATACCTCATTGTGGTTTTAATCTGCATTTCTCTGATGATTAGCAATGTGGAGCATCTTTTCATGTGCCTGTTGGCCATCTGAATTTCTTCTTTAGAGAAGTGTCTATTCATGTCCTCTGCCCATTTCTTAACTGGATTATTTCCTTTTTGTTTGTTGAAGTGCGTGAGTTCTTTATATATTTTGGATGTCAACCCCTTATCAGATATGTCATTTATGAATATATTCTCCCATACTGTAGGATGTCTTTTTGTTCTACTGATGGTGTCCTTTGCTGTACAGAAGCTTTTAACCTTGATATAGTCCCACTCGTTCATTTTTGCTTTTGTTTCCCTTGCCCGGGGAGATATGTTCATGAAGAAGTCACTCATGTTTATGTCCAAGAGATTTTTGCCTATGTTTTTTTCTAAGAGTTTTGTGGTTCCATGACTTCATTCAGGTCTTTGATCCATTTTGAGTTTACTTTTGTGTATGGGGCTAGACAGCAGTCCAGTTTCTCTCTTACATGTAGCTGTCCAGTTTTTCCAACACTAGCTGCTGAAGAGGCTGTCATTTCCCCATTGTATATCCAAGGTTCGTTTATCAAATATTAATTGACTGTATATGTTTGGGTTAATGTTGGGATTTTCTATTCTGTACCACTGGTCTGTAGGTCTGTTTTTGTGCCAATACCAAATTGTCTTGATTACTGTGACTTTGTAGTAGAGCTTGAAGTCGGGGAGCGTAATTTCCCGTTTTATTCCTCCTTCTCAGGATTGCTTTGGCTATTCGGGATCTTTTGTGGTTCCACATGAGTTTTAGAATTATTTGTTCCAGTTCATTGAAGAAAGTTGTTGGTAGTTTGATAGGGATTGCGTTGAATCTGTAGATTGCTTTAGGTAGTATAGCCATTTTGACAATATTTATTCTTCCTAGCCAAGAGCATGGGATGCATTTCCATTTGTTAGTGTCCTCTTTAATTTCTCCGAGGAGTGTCTTGTAGTTTTCAGAGTACAGGTCATTCACTTCCTTCATTAGGTTTATTACTAGATATTTTATTCTTTTTGATGCAATTGTGAATGGAATTGTTTTTCTGATTTCTCTTTCTGTTAGTTCATCGTTAGTGTATAGGAAAGCAACGGATTTCTGTGTGTTAATTTTGTATCCTTCAACTTTGCTGAATTCAGATATTAGTTCTAGTAGTTTTGGAGTGGAGTCTTTAGGGATTTTTATGTACAGTACCATGTCATCTGCAAATAGTGACAATTTGACTTCTTCTTTACCAATCTGGATACCTTGTATGTCTTTGTTTTGTCTGATTGCCGTGGCTAGGACCTCCAGTACTATGGTGAATGAAAGTGGACAGAGTGGGTATCCCTGTCTTGTTTCCGATTTTAGATGAAAAGCTTTCAGCTTCTTGCTGTTAAGTATGATGTTAGCTGTGGGTTTGTCATATATGGCCTTTATTATGTTGAGGTACTTGCCTTTTCTATACGCATTTTGTTGAGAGTTTTAATCATGAATGGATGCTGGATTTTATCAAATGCTTTTTCAGCATCTATGGAGATGATCATGTGGTTTTTGTTCTTTTTGTTGATGTAGTGGATGATGTTGATGGATATTCGAATGTTGTACCATCCTTGCATCCCTGAGATGAATCCCACTTGATCATGGTATATGATCCTCTTGATGTATTTTTGAATTCGGTTTGCTATGTTTTTTGCATCTATGTTCATCAGGGATACTGGTCTGTAATTTTCTTTTTTGGTGAGGTCTTTGCCCAGTTTTGGTATTAGAGTGATTCTGGCTTCATAGAATGAGTTTGGAAGTATTCCCTCCTCTTCTATTTTTTGGAAAACTTTAAGAAGAATGGGTGTTTTTCCTTCTCTATATGTTTGGTAGAATTCAGAGGTGAATCCTTCTGTTCCACGGGTTTTGTTCTTGCGTAGTTTTTTGATTACCAATTCAATTTCATTGTTGGTGAGTGGTCTCTTTAGTTTTTCTGTTTCTTGCTTGGTCAGTTTTGGAAGGTTGTATTTTACTAAGAAGTTGTCCATTTCTTCTAGGTTTTCCAGCTTCTTAGCATATAGATTCTCTTATAATTCCTTGTATTTCTGTAGGGTCCATCGTTATATTTCCTTTCTTATTTCTGATTCTGTTTATGTGTGTAGATTCTCCTTTTCTCTTAATGAGTCTGGCTAGGGGTTTATCTATTTTGTTTATTTTTTCAAAGAACCAGCTCTTGGTTTCATTGATTTTTTTCTATTGTTTTATTCTTCTCAATTTTATTTATTCTCTGATCTTTATTATGTCCCTCCTTCTCGTGACTTTGGGCCTCATTTGTTCTTCTTTTTCCAATTTCAGTAATTGTGTCTTTAGACTATTCATTTGGGAATGTTCTTCCTTCTTTAAATAAGCCTGGATTGCAATATACTTTCCTCTTAGAACAGCCTTTGCTGCATCCCACAGAAGTTGTGGCTTTGTGTTGTTATCATTAGTCTCCATATATTCTTTGGTTTCTGTTTTGATTTGGTCATTAACCCATTGATGAATTAGGAGAATGTTGTTAAGTCTCCATATATTTGTGAGCCTTTTTGATTTCTTTCTAAAATTTATTTCTAGTTTCATACCTGTGTAATCTGAGAAGTTGGTTGGTAGGATTTCAATATTTTTGAATTTACTGAGGTCCTTTTTGTGGCCTAGTATGTGGTCTATTCTAGAAAGTGTTCCATGTGCACTTGAGAAGAATGTGTATCCTGCTGCTTTTGGGTGCAGAGTTCTGTAGATGTCTGTTAGGTCCATCTGTTCCAGTGCATTGTTCAGTGCCTCTGTGTCTTTACTTATTTTCTGTCTGGTTGATCTATCCTTTGGAGTGAGTGGTGTGTTGAAGTCTCCTAAAATGAATGCATTGCTGTCTATTTCATCCTTCAGTTCTGTTAGTATTTGTTTCACATATGCTGGTGCTGCTGTGTTGGGTGCATATATATTTATAATGGTTATATCTTCTTGTTGGACTGACCCCTTTATCATTATGTAATGTCCTTCTTTATCTCTTGCTACTTTCTTCGTTTTGAAGTCTATTTTGTCGGATACAAGTACTGCAACACCTGCTTTTTTCTCTTTGTTGTTTGCATGGAATATCTTTTTCCATCCCTTCACTTTTAGTCTGTGTATATCTTTGGGTTTGAGGTGAGTCTCTTGTAGGCGACATATAGATGGGTCTTGCTTTTTTATCCACTCTGTTACTCTGTGTCTTTTGATTGGTGCATTCAGTCTGTTTACATTTAGGGTGATTATTGATAGATATGTACTTATTGCCATTGCTGGCTTTAGCTTCGTGGTTACCAAAGGTTCGAGAGTTGCTTCTTTACTATCTAACAATCTAACTTAACTTTCTTGTTAAGTTATTGTGAACACCATCTGATGTTTCTTTATCTCTCCCTTCTTATTCTTCCTCCTCCATTCTTTATATACTAGGTGTTTGTTTCTTGCCTTTAGTTAGTATTTGGATGGTCTGCTTTCTTTGCTATGATTTTATTTTCTCTGGTGACATCTTTTTAGCCTTAGGGGTGCTTCCCTCTAGAGCAGTCCGTTTAAGATATCCTGTAGTGGTGGTTTATGAGAGGCAAACTCTCTCAATTTTTGTTTGTCTGGAAATTGTTTAATCCCTCTGTCATATTTAAATGATAAACATGCTGGATATAACATTCTTGGTTCGAGGCCCTTCTGTTTTATTACGTTAAATATATCATGCCATTCTCCTCTGGCCTGTAAGGTTTCTGTTGAGAAGTCTGATGATAGTCTGATGTGTTTTACTTTGTAAGTGATCTTTTTCTCTCTCTAGCTGCCTTTAATACTCTGTCTTTATCTTTGATCTTTGCCATTTTAATTATTATGTGTCTTGGTGTTGTCTTCCTTGGGTTCCTTGTGTTGGGAGATCTGTGGGCTTCCGTGGACTGCAAGACTATTTCCTTCCCCAGCGTGGGAAAGTTTTCAGCAATTATTTCTTCAAAGACACTTTCTATCCCTTTTTCTCTCTCTTCTTCCTCTGGTACTCCTATAATG
>JAQQAC010008525.1:3501700-3548554 GCA_029783875.1 Phataginus tricuspis | reverse complement strand
AAAGCCACAACTTCTGTGGGATGCAGCAAAGATCGTTCTAAGAGGAAAGTATACTGCAATCCAGGCCTATTTAAAGAAGGAAGAGCATTCCCAAATGAACAGTCTAAAGACACAATTATTGAAATTGGAAAACGAAGAACAAAGGAGGCCCAAAGTCACCAGAAGGAGAGACATAATAAAGATCAGAGAAGAAATAAATAAAATTGAGAAGAATAAAACAATAGAAAAAATCAATGAAACCAAGAGCTGGTTCTTTGAAAAAATAAACAAAATAGATAAACCCCTAGCCAGACTCATTAAGAGAAAACGAGAATCTACACATGTAAACACAATCAGAAATGAGAAAGGAAAAATAAGGACGGAAAACACAGAAATACAAAGAATTATAAGAGAATACTATGAGCATCTGTATGCTAACAACCTGAAAAACCTAGAAGAAATGGAGAAGTTCTTAGAAAAATACAACCTTCCAAGACTGACCAAGCAAGAAACAGAAAAACTAAACAGACCAATCACCAGCAACGAAATTGAATCGGTACTCAAAAAACTACCCAAGAACAAAAACCCCGGACCTGATGGATTCACCACTGAATTCTACCAGACATATAGAGAAGAAATAACACCCATTCTCCTTAAAGTTTTCCAAAAAATAGAAGAGGAGGGAATACTTCCAAACTCTTTCTATGAAGCCAGCATCACTCTAATACCAAAACCTGGCAAGGACCTCACCAAAAAAGAAAATTACAGACCAATATCCTTGATGAATGTAGATTCAAAAATACTCAGCAAAATATTAGCAAACTGAATTCGAAAATACATCAAGAGGATCATACACCACGATCAACTGGGATTCATCCCAGGGATGGAAGGATGGTACAACATTCGAAAATCCATCAACATCATCCACCACTTCAACAAAAAGAAGAACAAAAACCACATGATCTTCTCCATAGTCGCTGAAAAATCATTTGACAAAATTCAGCATCCATTCATGATTAAAACTCTCAACAAAATGGGTATAGATGGCAAGTACCCCAACATCATAAAGGCTATATATGACAAACCTACAGCTAACATCATACTTGAGAGAAGCTGAAAGCTTTTCATCTAAGATTGGGAACAAGACAGGGGTGCCCACTCTCTCCACTGTTATTCAACATAGTACTGGAGGTCCTAGCCACGGCAATCAGACAAAACAAAGACATACAAGGTATCCAGATTTTTAAAGAAGAAGTCAAATTGTCACTATTTGCAGATGACATGATACTGTACATAAAAACCCTAAAGACTCCACTCCAAAACTACTAGAACTAATATCTGAATTCAGCAAAGTTGCAGAATACAAAATTAACACACAGAAATCTGTTGCTTTCCTATACACTAATGATGAACTAACAGAAAGAGAAATCAGAAAAACAATTCCATTCACAATTGCATCAAAAAGAATAAAATACCTAGGAATAAACGTAACGAAGGAAGTGAAAGACCTATACTCTGAAAACTACAAGACACTCCTCGGAGAAATTAAAGAGGACACTAACAAATGGAAATGCATCCCATGCTCTTGGCTAGGAAGAATAAATATTGTCAAAATGACTATACTACCTAAAGCAATCTACAGATTCAACACAATCCCTATCTAACTACCAACAGCTTTCTTCAATGAACTGGAACAAATAATTCTAAAATTCATATGAACCAGAAAAGACCCCGAATAGCCAAAGCAATCCTGAGAAGAAGGAATCAAACAGGGAGAATTACGCACCCTGACTTCAAGCTCTACTACAAAGCCACAGTAATCAAGACAATTTGGTACTGGCACAAAAGCAGACCCACAGACCAGTGGAACAGAGTAGAAAATCCAAACCTTAACCGAAACATTTACAGTCAATTAATATTTGATAAAGGAGCCTTGGATATACAATGGGGAGATGACAGTCTCTTCAGGAGCTGGTGTTGAAAAAAGTGGAGAACTACATGTAAGAGAATGAAACTGGACTACTGTCTAGCCCCATACACAAAGGTAAACTCAAGGTGGATCAAAGACCTGAATGTAAGTCATGAAACCATAAAATTCTTAGAAAAAACATAGGCAAAAATCTCTTGGACATAAACATGAGCGACTTCTTCATGAACATATCCCCCGGGCAAGGGAAACAAAAGCAAAAATGAACAAGTGGGACTATATCAAGCTGAAAAGCTTCTGTACAGCAAAGGCCACCATCAGTAGAACAAAAACACATTGAACAGTATGGGAAAATATATTCATAAATGACGCATCTGATAAGGGGTTGACATCCAATATATGAAGAACTCATGCACCTTAACAAACCAAAAGCAAATAATCCAGTTAAGAAATGGGCAGAGGACATGAATAGACACTTCTCTAAAGAAGAAATTCAGATGGCCAACAGGCACATAAAAAGATGTTCCACATCGCTGGTCATCAGAGAAATGCAGATTAAAACCACAATGAGCTATCACCTCACACCAGTGAGGACGGCCAACATCCAAAACACAAACAACAACAAATGTTGGCGAGGATGTGGAGAAAAGGGAACCCTCCTACACTGCTGGTGGGAATGCAAATTAGTTCAACCATTGTGGAAAGCAGTACGGAGGTTCCTCAAAAAGCTCAAAATAGAAATACCATTTGACCCAGAAATTCCACTCCTAGGAATTTACCCTAAGAATGCAGCAGCTCAGTTTCAAAAAGACAGATGCACCCCTAAGTTTATTGCAGCACTATTTACAATAGCCAAGAAATGGAAGCAACCTAAGTGTCCATCAGTAGATGAATGGATAAAGAAGATGTGGTACATATACACAATGGAATATTATTCAGCCATAAGAATCAAACAAATCCTACCATTTGCAACAACATGGACGGAGCTAGAGGGTATTATGCTCAGTGAAATAAGCCAAGTCGTAAAAGACAAGTATCAAATGATTTCACTCATATGTGGAGTATAAGAACAAAGAAAAAAACTGGAGGAACAAAACAGAAGCATACTCACAGAACCCAAGAACGGACTAATAGTTACCAAAAGGAACGGGACTGGGGAAGATGGGTGGGATGGGAGGGATAAGAGGGTAAAGGGGTGTTACAATTAGCAGACGTAAGGTGGGGGGGCACAGGGAGGGCTGTACAACTCAGAGAAGACAAGTAGTGATTCTCTAGCATCTTACTACACTGATAGACAGTGACTGTAATGGGGTTGGTGGGGGGGACCTGATGAAGGGTGTAGTTTAATCACCATAATATTGCACATGTAATTGTAGGTTAATGATACCAGAATATATTATAAATAAATTTTAAAAAAAGAATAAAATACCTATGAGTAAACCTAACCAAGGAAGTGAAAGACCTATACTCTGAAAACTACAAGACACTCATGAGAGAAATTAAAGAAGATACCAGTAAATGGAAAGACATTCTGTGCTCATGGATAGGAAGTATTAATATTGTCAAAATGGCCATCCTGCCTAAAGCAATCTACAGATTCAATGCAACCCTATCAAAATACCAACTGTATTCTTCAATAAAGTAGAGCAAATCGTTCTAAAATTCATATGCAACCACAAAAAACCCCGAGTAGCCAAAGCAATCCTGAGAAGGAAGAATAAAACAAGAGGGGATTATGCTCCCTGACTTCCAGCTCTACCAGAAAGCCACAGTAATCAGGACAATTTGGAACTGGCACAAGAACAGACCCATAGACCTATGGAACAGACTAGAGAGCCCAGATACAAACCCAAGCATATATGGTCAATTAATATACAACAAAGGAACCATGGATATACAATGGGGAAATGACAGCCTCTTCAGTAGCTGGTGTTGGAAAAACTGGACAGCTACATGTAAGAGAATGAAACTGGATTACTGTCTAACCCCATACACAAAAGTAAACTCAAAATGGATCAATGATCTGAATGTAAGTCATGAAACCATAAAACTCTTAGAACAAAATATAGGCAAAAATCTCTTAGACATAAACATGAGCAACTTCTTCATGAATAAATCTCCCCGGGCAAGGGAAACAAAAGCAATAATGAACAAGTGGGACTATATCAAACTACAAAGTTTCTGTACAGCAAAGGACACCATCAGTAGAACAAAAAGATATCCTACAGTATGGGAGAATATATTCATAAATGATATATCTGATACGGGGTGGACATCCAAATTATATAAGGAGCTCACACACCTCAACAAACAAAAAGCAAATAGGACAATTAAAAAATGGACAGAGGAACTGAACAGACACTTCTCCAAAGAAGAAATTCAGATGGCCAATAGGCACATGAAAAGATGCTCCACATCGCTAATCATCAGAGAAATGCAAATTAAAACCACAATGAGATATCATCTCACACCAGCTAGGATAGCCACCATCCAAAAGACAAACAACAACAAATGTTGGTGGGAATGTGGAGAAAAGGGAACCCTCCTACACTGCTGGTGGGAATGTAAATTAGCTCAACCATTGTGGAAAGCAGTATGGATGTTCCTCAAAAAACTCAAAATAGAAATACCATTTGACCCAGGAATTCCACTTGTAGGAATTTACCCTAAGAACACAGCAGCCCAGTTTGAAAAAGATTTATGCACCCCTATGTTTATTGCAGCACTATTTACAAACCCAAGAAATGGAAGCAACCTAAGTGTCCATCAGTAGATGAATGGATAAAGAAGATGTGGTACATATACACAATGGAATATTATTCAGCCATAAGAAGAAAACAAATCCTACCATTTGCAACAACATGGATGGAGCTAGAGGGTATTATGCTCAGTGAAATAAGCCAGGTGGAGAAAGACAAGTATCAAATGATTTCAGTCATCTGTGGAGTATAAGAACAAAGCAAAAACTGAAGGAATGAAACACACAGACTCACAGAACCCAAGAATGGACTGACAGTTACCAAAGGGAAATGGATTGGGGAAGATGGGTGAGAAGGGAGGGATAAGGGGGAAAAGGGGTATTACAATTTGCACACATAATGTAGCGGGGTTTGGGGGACGGGATACTGGGAAGGCAGAATAACACAGAGAAGACAAGTAGTGATACTATAGCATCTTACTACACTGATGGACAGTGACTGTAATGGGGTATGTGGTGGGGACTTGATAATAGCGGGAGTCTAGTAACCATAATGTTGCTCATGTAACTGTACATTAATAATACCAAAATAAAATAAAAATAAATAAATTTTAAAAAAGAAAGAAAGAAATCTTGTCTGGTTTCTCATTTCCAATTTAACAAGTGAAGTCACCCTGTTGACTTCATCCTTGTGGAAGAGGAAACATTTCAATCTTGCCTATTATTTCCAGTCAGACTTAGATGAGCCCTTGCCACAAAATCAGGAACACATTCTGAATGCTCCTTAATGACGCTCTTTCTGCACCTACTTTATTCTCATTTTTACTACCAGTATTGGCATTGTAGCAACCACAGGATTCAAAATTATGTCAATCAGTGACATGCAAAGTCCAGATCAGACAGACCATTGTTAGTGCTGCCATAATCAAAGCTATTTACGAGCATCTGAGCACCCACTATTTATCAGGTACTTTAGATAATTTATTTCTGATCCACACATACATCCAATCTAGTATCTCCATCTCCATCTCTACAGGTAAGGAGATGAGCTCAGAAAGATTGAGTAAGTCACCCAAAGTCACACAGCCACTAAGTAGAATTACAATCCTAGCCCAGGTCTGTCACCCCCAAAGCCCACTGCACTGAGTGGCCCTTCTTCTGAATGGCCATTATACCAACATTCCCCTTTTGAGGACACTGCTCAACTCACTGCACCCATTGGGGGATAAACCTTAGAGGCTTTCTTGTACATACTGTCCTCCTCTGAAGAGGGTGCTGGTGCCTCTGGCCAGGCCGACATGGGCGGGGTGAGCTCCTGTCCCTCAGTCTGTAGGTGGAACAGCAGTCTACGAGCAAAGGTCATTGCCAGGAAGGGATGATGATGACTCACTTAACCAATCAAATTCCCTTTCTCTTGACTTTGACAGGAGATACGGAGAATGAGTCAATAGCTAGCTTTTGGAGAGAGGGAGGGTACTTTGAAAACAGACAAGGAAGACACAGAAAAAAGACAGGCCATGAGAGCCCAAGAGGAAGCAGAATCAATGAGTAAGCCAAAGACCTATACCAACAGACTAAAATGTTTATAAAGGATGGAGGACAAGATAGTTGGTAGCCATCTGAGCACTAGAAGTAGAGACTAAGATATTCTGAGTTGCCATAATTGGAAGGGACCAATAAATAAATGCCAAGGCTGGGGAGGAGAGAGTGGAAGAAAACTGCCTAGTCACTAGAGCTGCATCTTTCCAGTTCCCAAGCTGTGTTCCAGGTCTGTGAGGTGAGCTCTGTGGCTTTTCCCAGGGATGCTGGGACAGTCCTGTCTCACTTATTGCACGCTTTCTTGCTCTAAACCCCCATTCCTTGAAGTCACTGAGCCACCAAAGGAGGCAAACACACACACATATGCCCTCTTTCGCTGACATCACACTGCCCTTGGTGGCATTGAGCAACTGCAAAGTTGTCTCCTGCTCCCCCTACCCTTGCCAGGGGGCAGCCAAAGCCCCTCTCCTAAGCTGGCAGACCTGAGACCTCACTGGCACCCAGGAGACCTGTGGTCACAAGCTGAAGGTTCAGACCCCTAGCGTTTTTGTACAACACAGAGGCAGCCCCAACACAGTGTTAAAAGGTTTAACTAATGACAAAGGGCCAGGCGGTTCCCCATCATGCGCTTTGCTTCCTTCTGGGTTGTGGGCATCCGCTCCTTTGAGGTTCTCAAAGCTGTGGGCTTCAGCGGCACCTGCTCAGCAACGCCTGTTGAGTTTTCCCCACATGTGTGGCTGTCCTTGAAGTTCTGCTTGCCCGCTATGCATTCCTTGGTGGGATGGAGCCCAAATTAAGGAGATATTCTGGTCAGAAATAAGGCTGAGAGCAGGGAGATGGACAAGTGTCAAAAATTCCATCTGAAGCCCTGGAAAAAAGGGAATTTATTAAGGAACATGCTCACCCTTCACCTAAGAGCTTTGGGATCTGCTTCAGAAAGTGGTGAGGAACCCTCGTCTGCCCTGACTTGAGTCGGAAATGTCTGCCAGCAGCTCACTCAGGCACAAAGGACCAGAACATCGTTCCAACTCTCTTTGAACATCAAAGAGCCCATGGCCTTCTGGGTGACCTTCGAGAAGAGAAAGGGACACAGGGAAGCTCAGAGCACCCCTGCTGATGGTATAGAGATCAAACAGGACCCAGTGGAACATAAAGCTGCCCTTTACCTCCTGACCCCGAGAGTCCTCAAAATGCCCGCCATGCCCCTGAGCTGGGAATTAGATGGAATTGAGGTACCTTTCTTCATTTGGGGAGACAGAAAAATGCAGAAATTAAAACTCATCCTAAGAAAGATGTCCTAAGGGATTTTCACTCTCCCTGTTCTGGGGCTGCTCTGTCTTCTGAGAAGTCTCGCTGCCAGCACGGGGCACCCCCTGCTCCCTCCTCCTTCATCTCTCTGTCATTTTAATTCTCTTGGGACTCAGCCTCCAACACAGCATGTGGCCTGGAGAGAGCACCAATCAGTGTTCATAGAATGAACGAGTAATAGAGAGATGGATGGGTGTCAAATGTCTCATCAGAGGAGGCAGCTTATAAACAGGGTTACTGCTCTTTCAGCACGCCAGCGGTTTGCTCAGCTGAGTGAACAGAGGGGCGCGTGTGCTCTGTACCATCCACGTGCCCATGCTTGTGGGGAGGTTAGAGGAGCGTTGGGTGCAGCACTTACACTCAGGCTTCAGTCACCTGATGGGGGACATAGCGACCACATTACAGAAATGCTTGTAGGTTCTGAAACTGTCACTCAGGGACTCTAGTTAAAATGTAAGCTTCCCAAGCCCCCTTCCCAGGGCTTCTGATGCACAGAGGGTCCCCAAACTGAAATTCTCAGCCAGCTCCCTCTGTACTTCAGAGGCTGACATAGAGCATTCCGCTCTTGGAGCAACACTCACTTGTGGCGGGAAATAGATGCCTCAGGCAGGGATTAAAGACTTGCCTCATCTTTTCAGTGATCCTTCCCACTCATCCTGAAAACCTTCCAGCCTCCTCTCTACCCTGGCTCCATATCTCATTGGTGACTCAGAACTCTTGGCCCCATATTGCATGGATGACCCACTTGTGCCTCTGGCAAAGTGGCAGAGCAGGCTCAGCAAAGCCCATTGCATGGGGGTTAAGAAACATCCTATGAGGACCAAATCCAGTCCTCCCTCGTTCCCCTGTTTTGGCTCTTGCAGGATGTCCTACAGAGCCAGGTACAACAGGCTGGGTTGTCCAAAGTGAGGGGCATGGTGAGGATGGGCTCTGGCAGGTGGACTTCTTCCCCACTGTCCTTCTCTGAGTCTCGTGGAGAGCAGGGAGGCTGTAGCAAAACTCAAAGGACCATTTTATGAGAGCTGTGTACTCCTTAGGAACCAAGCAGTACTCTCTCCAGACACTCAGCACCAAAGAAGGAAGATGTGCCTCCACCCTGCCAAGGTCACAGCACAGCAACCAAGGGCAGGGCACGGAGGAGCCAGGCAGGGGAGTCCAGTCACTCCTGAGCACTTGTGAGACAACCCCGGGAATCCTGGAAACACTTGGGAGGAGCTGGTGCAGGGTTGCAGGGTCATCAGTGGAGCTATGGCTATTAAACTTGGGTCATTGCTATTTGTTATCCTCAAATGAGCAAAATTCTAAAATATGGCTCAAACTCACCCAAACTTCTGCTTCATCTGCTCATGACTATTCAAACCATGTCACATTTGTTCTTCCTGTCTCTCATTGCTTCACTTTCCATTCTACTCATTGTTCAGCAGACATAATTATATTTTTAAATTTGTAAGTCTGCATTTTACTTTCCTCCTTAAAACCATTCAAAAGTTCATCATCACCTACCCTACAGATCTTTCAGAGCCTGACTCAAGCATAA
The DNA here is from genome assembly GCA_029783875.1 of Phataginus tricuspis. Taxonomy (NCBI): domain Eukaryota; kingdom Metazoa; phylum Chordata; class Mammalia; order Pholidota; family Manidae; genus Phataginus; species Phataginus tricuspis. The sequence continues at coordinate 3,539,566 of JAQQAC010008525.1, read as the reverse complement.
GGTTCTCCAAGAAGCTGCCCCCGATTGCCTTGGTAGAAAGGACAACTTCCTCCTTTGTCTCTGCTTTGTACTTTCTTTAATTAAAATACCTTCCACATTTTATGGGGTTGATTTATTTATCTGATTCTCCTAGTTTGCAACCTCCTTGAGGGCAGAGCCTATGTTACTCACCTCTATTGCTAGCATAGTGTTAGGTGAGCCCTGTGAGTTTAATTCATTCATTCATTAACACCCTCCAATGAACCCTATCTAGGACAACTTCCTATTTGCCCCTCAACAGGTTCTCATTCCCACCATTGAATCTTTGCTTCTCTTCTTCCTCTTGCCTGAAATAGCCCCTATTCTCTTTTTATCCCTCTTTTTCATTTTTAAGACATTTTCTATAGCCAAGAATTACATCAAAATCCTTGAGAGACATTCTGCCACGTTGTTTCTGCCGACTCTTGCTCACAGTGACTTGTTTCCTTGTGTGGTTTATCATTTTGGTTTATGAACTCATGTTTGCTAAGCTGCCCTTAGGCACAACCAATCAAGAACCACTTTAAGTTAATTGTGTAGCTTGAAGTTTCCTGTACAGCACAGATCGTATAAATTTAAACCCCAATACCATGTAAGGAGACCTACCCATGACAACAGATTCACAGGGGAGACATTTTTCTTTTTTCACCCAGAGCCCAACTGCATAAAACAAATTTCCCCATCTGTTTTCCTTTACCAGGAGCCACATTCTCCTAGACCACATTCTCCATGAACCTTGCTTATGTGTATGAGGGTTGTCTCAGTTCTGTCTTCTCACCTTCTGTGTGCCCGAGAACAGAAGATCTACAAAAGGCATTAAACTTCAAGACTCTAGATCAGACATTGGCAAAGCATGGCCCATGGCCCAATCCTAGTTCACTGCAAGTGAAATCCTCCTACACCCTTTTGTTTTTGTATTGTCTAGGGCTGCATTTACACTACAAATGCACAGTTGAGTAGTTGCAACAGAGAAACCACAAGGGCTCAAAAAACCAAAAATATTTGCAATTTGGCCCTTTACAGAAAATGTTTGCCAGCCCCTGCTCTAGACACCCAGGAGTACCATAAGCACCAGCAATTCTGTTTTTAGCCTTTAGGAACTACTGCTATCCTTTCACAAACTCAGTGATGCATTTCAAAGGAATTTTGTATCCGACAAATTTAGCTTATTGTTTGGGGAGGTTTTCTAAGACATCTAGTCTACCACATTGCCAGAAGCCAACATTAGCCTCTTCTCCCGTTTTAGCCTCTCAAAATCCTAATCACCTTCTGAGGTCCGAAACAGAAATTTTGTCCTTTCAGAAAGCATTCCCCAGTGATTTCAGCTCATGGTATCAAATGCATCTCTAAGCTTCCATGCCCTTGTCATCTATAACCTATAGTTCAACAATTCACTGTAGATGTGTGTGTGTGTGTGTGTGTGAGTGTGGGTGGGTGTGTTTAATTGCTTCCCAGTTGCTTTGAACAAGTAGTGATTCTCTTTGTGAGGTTGCCAGCATCTTGAGAACAATGTTTATCATTTAGATCAAGACCTGGTATTGTGGGTTTAGAAAACTGAAATAATCCTGAGGTGCTACAGAGCTCTAAATCTGGTGGTTTAGAAAACAAACTTGGCAGTAGAGAATGTGGCAGGGTACTGGTAGGTGATCAGGTTTTGGGTTTACAGAACTGGGTTTAAATCCCAGCTCTGTCACTCACTAGCTTTATGATCTCAGGCAATTACTTAACTTTCCAAGCCCAGGGTGCTTCATCTATCAAACAAGGAGTGCCATACGACCTTGGACAATTGGGAGACTTAGAAAGAATGTGTGCACAGGCACAAACTGGTGATCAGAGGGCCATTATCACATTGCTATAGAAACAACTTGTTTATTGGTGGTCTTGAGAGCACACCTGAAGATGGCTTTGGCTATTCCAATTCTCTCTGGAATTTGAACTGCACTTGTATCCAAATTTGTGAAACTGAGACTATGAACAAAAAGCGAGGAATTGGGAAGGATGCATTCCTAGACCTCATAAAAGAGCAGATTTCCAACATTTTAGGTCTGACCACAGAAATTCTACAGGGCTAAAATATATAGGGATTAAAGGATCTAACCAACCTAATAAACAAAAATGTGTTTACTGAGTGATAATTATAGCAGCTATCAAACACTGTTGGTTGTCTCTGTATCTAAATCCATGAGCCTAGAGGACACATCTTGGTTCTGCGTTTGGTGGCCTTAAGCTCTGGTGCTTTTGGCCCACCGTGCTGAGCAGGCCTGTGCTCTGCCAGTGAGTCTTATTCTTTAGAGAAAAACAAATTCCTTTGCTTCCTCCTTCCTTTCTCTTAGCATTTTAATAGAGGAATGGAGCACAAGGCAGGCACAGAAGAGGGAGATGGAACAGCCTAAGTGGAGCCACCTACCTCCAGGCTGACTTAAACCTGTACCTTCGGCACTGGTTTGCGGCTTCTAGAGGACTAGTCTGGGGCTTGGGGCAATGGTTAGGGGTAGCCGGGGAAAAGGTCACAGATTTACTTATGGCCCCAGCCACGGAAGAGGCAGAGGGAGGTTGCTGGTGAAACAACTGTCCTTCTAGACACGGGGCTTTGATTTTGTAGCACTGGGTGCAATCACTGCACACTTGGCCTAAGACCTTGCATCGCAGCTGGAGCCACCCCCAGGTCCCCACATGGCTCCTTCCTCGCAGGGACTCCTGAATCTCACCTGTTTCATGCAGGGCTCTCTTCCAGGCAGCAAAGCAACTCCCACTCCTGTCTTTCCTGTGCCAAACACCTGCCCACGCCTCTCTCCCCATTTCTCATTATTTAACTGATCCGTCACTTCTGACTTACTCAATTATGGATTTTGAAATCTACTTGTGTTACTCACAAGTGTCAAACCCAGGTGTTCTGTGTTTCTTGACTATTTCACTCATTATTTATGACTTTGTTCTGCATCTGAAAGAGAAGCCTCCTGCAATTGGGAATATTCAACTTGTTTTCTTTCTCAGGAATGAAATTGTATACTTTTTAAGTAAACAAGGTAGCTAAACTAGGCCAATACTATGTTTTATGAAGTTATGTAGAATGACTTATACCACATAAATTGATAAAGATATTTGCAATTCAGATTCCCTAACAGACAAAAAGCATTGCAAAATGAAGAGACCAAACACCAGCAGAAAAATGGGCAAAGGATACGAACACACAGTTCATAGGAAAGGAAATAAAACAGATCCTAGGCATGGGAAAGTGTGCTCAATCTCATTCCTAAAATGTGAAAAGCAATTTGAAACTGCAACCTCTCCTATTTTTCACCTTTCAGAAAGGCACAGGTCAAAAAATACTGATACCATACCCTGTTGGTAACTTTGCAAGCCAGGGCATGAGGAAGCAGACATGCTCACAAGCTGCCGGCAGGAGTGTAAATGTGTACAACCTCTCTAATCATAGAGATTATAACTGTGCACACCTTTGACCTAGCAACCCCCTTAGAAAGAAATTGTCAAACACATATTCCCACCTATGTGTGAGATTATACGTGTGTGTGTGCATGTGTGTATATATATATATATAAGATTATTCATTATAGCACTGTTTATAATAGCAGGGAATTGGGAGGAAAGACTAGATATTCATCAGTGGCAGCACTGCCTAAGAAAACTACTGTCTGGTCATATAATGGAATATTGTTTTTAAAGGAGTAGGGAAGGGTGTTTTCAGGGATATGCTGTGCTGTTAAGGATATACTGTCTGTATCAAAAGAGAGGGCAGGGAAAGAGTAGATACATACACTTTTATACATGTAGAATATCTCTAAGGATACACAAGACATTTAACATCGATTGCCTCTAGTGAGGAAAACTGGATGTCTGGGAAAGAAGGATTGGATACAGATTTTTCACTGTGTACCCTTTTGTACCATTTGAATTTTGGTCAACATAAATTAAACATTTTAAGCAAGTGCCCCAGTTGTTGGTTATTAGTGGTATTTCTTTTGTGCCCAAGCCTCACCAAATTCTTTTTGGAAGTAAGATGGCATGCAGACATTTGGCAGGCCCACAGTCACCCACCAAGCAGGAGCAGGAACTCCAAGTCCTTGAGTACTCCAGCATTGCAGGGAACTCTAAAGGGCTGCTTCTCAGGTGCCCCCAAATGAGTCTGCACCGTACAACCTCTGTGTCCTGCCCCCACTCATCCTCCCACCAGCCCTTGCTACTCCCATGAGGGCCTCTTGGCATAGCCTCACCTCACCTCTGCCAGGCCAGCTCCACAAGCCCCAACATTCCCATTCTCTGGAAGCCCGGTTCCTGCAAGACAGGACAAGAGCCAGCAGCCCTGCCTGGTGCGACACTGTGTCTTTCTGGCCCTGAACCAGCTCTCCCTGAATACAGTCTCCAAGCCTCTCAAATATTTCTATCCACCACTAGTGCTAACCTCTAGGTCCCTGTCTGTAAAGAGCAAAACGACTTCACAGGGTGCCAGGAAACAGCTTCCCTAACAGCCATCCACCCTCTGCTTTTCATGGTGGGGCAGATGATGAAGAGGGTTCCTTCTTCCTCTGTGAATTCCTTTCTCCTCTTTCAGAGGCAAAACAAATATGGGTGGTGGTGGGGAGAGGGGAACAGATGTTATCTGTAACATGCAGTCAATCAACAATTTCTGATACCTGCTACACTTTTAAAAACACAGTTCAAGACAACTCCTTTCTGGCCAGGATTGTCACATATGTTCTTCCCTGGTATTTTCCACTGCACTGATTCTGACCCTTCTGAGCCCAAATCCATGCCAGCTACTATCCTGCGATTGTCTTCAGCCCATCATGGTTCCAACCTGTACTTTGAGGCTGGATTAGCCTTCCGAGGACACACGAATCAGACCACATCTGCACAACTGAGCGTATCCAGACAACCATACTTTCCACTCTTGAAAGCTGCAGTCCATATGAAGGAGGCTGGCCGGGTCGCTCTGTCTGGAGAATGCACAAACATTCAAGAAGTTGTTGTGCACATGCTGCATGGGCATCACTGGTCTAAGGAATGTGTGGGAGAGAGGCATCCATAAGACACAGCGCTGGTCCTCAAGGAGCCTGCAGATCAGTAGGGAACATAACATTTTCACCCACATGGCTTCCATATAAGGTGTGTTGTGGCTCATGACTTAAACTATATGCAGACAACACGCTACAGGAGTTCACAGGCAGGAAAGGTTTCATGTAGCTGGGGAAGCAATGAGACAAGAATTGGGTCTTGAGGGAAAGGGAGCACTTGCACATTAGAAGGAAGAGGAGGGCCTGAACTAAGGCCCAGAGCAGCTTCGGGAACACCGCGTGTCTGGAAGGGCGAGGTGGGGCATGAGCCTGGGGGATCACTCACGTGGCTCCAGGAATGGTAATGGCGACAATTTGCGTGGCCCTTTTATAATTTCTGGGACTCATTCCTGGGAATTGTCATTTGACTTTCGCATTCACCCCGTGACTCAGACATTTTCGCAGGAGGAAACAAGGACTCAGAGTGAATCTGAAGTAACTCACCCAGGGTTCCTCAGGGGCACGGCGGGAGCTGGTTTTCAGTTGGGAAACTACCGAGCACTTTGCATGAATAAGGCACTAAAAATCCCATAAACGGGTACTGGTTGGCCCCCAGTTGCCCGAGGCTAATTTAAATAGTTTTAACATTCACCTTGAGTAAATAATTTTCCAATATTAATTCCCATTATGAGTCTTTTTTTTTTTTAGTGTGAAATGAGTCATTTATTGAGGTTAAATTTCTTCAGGCAAGTTTCAGCTTAAACTTCAGCCTCCATTCTCTTGGAATTATCCAAATTCTGAGTTACTAGCAGGTGAAACACTGCATGTTCCTTTAAGCCAGGCACCCAGGCCGTTGCTTTCTCATGTTCACAGGCACCTCTTAACTGGTTTTGTGAAGCCCTTAGATTAGTTAGTATAGTGAACACACATACCCTTTATCTTTTTTCTCCTTCTTCAGTCTTTGTTATTCTGTTTTGTGTTGTTCTGTTTTTAATGAGGGTTACAGGAAGGAAAGTGACTCCAGTACATCTTCAAGAGAGCAGAGGGTGGATTTCCTTATACCTCCCCCTCTGAAACTTCTCCCCACTGGGTGGACATCACTGCACCGAGTTTATAGTCAATCACTGTTCCTCTGAAATGCCCGTTGTTAGGGAGAGGTTTGCTTTGATGATTTTGTGTTCTGATTTCTGTTTTCCTACTTGGGAGCGAATTTTTCCTTTTCCGTTGTTGTATTTTGGGTTTGTTTTCCGTGCTTTGTTTGGGGTCAGGGAGGGCTGCTGAGTAGATCACTACCATGTGATGGTGCTCAGCTCTCAAGGGAGAGGCCCTGCCTCACCTGGCATGGCCTGCTCCCACGTCAGGGGCCTTCTGAAGATGTTTGCTAAGTGACGGCAATAATGGCACAGCTGTGAACCTTGAACTCACTAGAGCTCCAGTGCTCTCGGGTTTTCTGCATTTTGTTACATAGAAGCACTGGAGGTTAAAGACACTTGTCGATTCATCCCCGTTCCCATCATAGGGCCTAGATTAAAAAATCAACAGTCAACCTTTGTTATTTGCAGTAGTGATGCTGCATAAAGTCTCTACAAACACTGAACCAGTAATACAGAACCACTGCTCCTAGGGGAACACAGGGTTAGGGTCCTGCCAGCCTCTGGTCACATTTTCTTCAACCAATTGATTTTTAACCCCATTTTATGTCTGTTTCCATTTTAAAATACCTTTCTAAATATTTACTATTGACTCATTAATGTAAGTCAGAGCCAACAGCATGGGAATTCAGCCCGAATGAAGCTTATCAAACATGCATCTTCTCCAGAAGGTACCTCTGGGCCAGAGAGCACTTTAGCCTTGCATGTGGGGGCCATTTTAAACAGTAAAACCACCAAGAGAAAGCACGAAATGCAAAAAACATGGCACTGAAGATATTGCAAAAAGGACATCTGTATACAATATTAAACAAGAAGGCAGATGATCACCTTGTCTGACCTCAGCTGGGAATATGAACCTGGTAATCAGAACCCAGATTTTTCATTAGTCTTTCCACAAATGGCCAAAAAAGCATGAAATACTGATTTGGGGGTTACAAATACATCTTAGTGGGTAGACAAATTCACAAACACAGAACTCACAAATGGTGAAGATCAACTGAATCTTAAAAACACGTGTGTTTGTACTTGTGTGCATACTTACGTGCGTGTATACTTAAGTGTATGCACTTGTGTGTGTGCACTTATGGAAAGAATGAAGGATTCTGTCTGAGGCTGGGTAATGTCAGGAATGGTGTATGGATGGATGGGAGCCACTGCTCCTATAAGGTACTTACATGGCCATTACATAGGAGCGCCCCGTCTGGGTAGCCTCAACCCCACAGCACACAGCTTGAGGAACAGACAGAGCAGTGAAGAAAAGACAGTCCTTTTGTGCGGCACAGTATAACTCTGCACCAGGCCAGGGGCTTTGTGGTAGGCCACAGAAAAGACTCCAGTCCCTTTCCACCCCTTGGACCATGCAAACTTCAGGGCCAGATGTGGTAGCCATAGAAAAGAATGTAGTGTAGATAAGCCAAGACTGTCTTGAAGCACAAGCTAATCCTTCAAACAGGTCCTGTCAAGGAACCTCCAATGGGATCCCTATGTCATCATTTCTGTTTTGCTTGAGGCCTTTGACTTTTTTTAAGCCCTGTATTTGTTTCCTAGGGATGTTGTAACAAATTACCACAAACTGGGTGACTGATAGCAACAGAAATTTGTTTCCTCCCAGTTCTGGAAGCTAGAAGTCTATGATCAAGAGTCAGCAGAGCCACGCTCCCTCTGTAGGCTCCAGGGAAGACTTCTTCATCTCTTCCAGCTTCTGGTGGTTCCTGGCAGTCCTAGGCATCCCCTGGCTTGTAGCTGCCAGGATTGCTTGTAACGTAGGTCTCTGCCTCATGCTTATGGCCTTCGTCCTTGTGTGTGTCTCTCTATGACCTCTCCTCTTATAAGGACACCAGATATTGGAGTTAGAGCCCACTCTAATCCAGAATGACCTCATCTTCACAAATTTTATCTGCAAAAACTCTGTATCCAAATAAAGTCACATTTTAAGGCTTCAGGCAGACATGAGTTTGCAGGGACACCACCTGGCATTAATCCACTACGACCCCTCTAAATGCAGTCTGGGGACCTTTATTGGTTGTAGATTATGGTCAAGGTCTCCACTGGTACATTCTCCCCAGTTTTAGGGGTTCTTTGGTCCTGTGCCCTCTTCAGGCTTACGGGGCTTGATTCAAAGGTAGTAAATGAAAAGAAAAGAAAAAAAGAGAGGGGATTGAAAATTGCGCCAGGAAAGGTGAGATACAGGCTTCCTCCTAAAACTGCATATAATATGAAAATATAATTAATACAACTAATCCTGAAAGAGCAACAGGAAAGAGGGCTGCGCCAGACTGCATACACCTGGAGAAAAGAGCAGACTTCACAGAACAGGGTAACATACCAAAGCTGTGGCCTGGAGTGACCCAAGCCCTTCCCCCACCCCAGCTCACCGGCGGGAGGAAGAGAAATGGAGCAGGGAGGGAGTGGAGGCCAGAGACTGCTGAATACCTAACTCCAGAGATCTGCTCTGAGCACAAACCTACATTGCATGGTGCTTGTGTGGTACTCTTGTGATAGCAGGGTTGGAAAGCTAAGACAGGCAGAATTCCTGGAGAGACTGAGATTCCAGCCGCTTGTGGAAAGCAGGGATCCATATCCAGCTGCTCTGGGACAAAAGAAAGGCGGGCAGTCTGAGAGACCTCCTAACAAGGAAGACCTTAGCAAGAGGGCTGCTAAAAGGGCAAGGATTGCACAGAGCTTACTGCTCAGGAGGAAGGACAGGTAGACAATATTGACCAGGTACACTCTGCCCAGGAGGTTGGGAGCTTTGCCATATAAACACTCATACTTAAGGAGGAAAAAGAAATCCTCCTTAGATGATCTTCAGGTGCTCCACCTCCCTAGCTGGCTACACAGCGCCAAGGACCCCCTGCGTGATACACAGCCTACTGCGCCTTTCTCCCAGCCAGCCCCACCTGGCTCGCAAACTGGCAAACCCTCCCTACCCTGGCATTAGGCCATCCAGAGGGAAGCCCCGCCTACGGCAGCTACAAATGCAAAGCATAGAGGCTTATACCTGTGTGTTCAGCTCACTGGTTCAGGCAGTGGACACAAGCATAGCAGCCGGGAAGCAGGAAACAGCTCTTTCCTCCCCCCAGGCACCATTACCACTCCCCTGAAACACCGACATTGCATCAGGGGCTGAGCAGCTCCAGGGAGTCGAGCTTCTGGGCACTAGAGGGCCCTATATACAAATATGAAATGACAAAGGAACCTGGTTCAAAGTAAAATTATTAATACCACTCCTGAGAAAGATTTAAATGACATCGACCTCATGAATCTTCCTGAGGGAATTCAAAATAAAAATCATTAACATGCTCATGGAGGTACAGAAAGAAATTCAAAAACTCAGGAATGAATTCTGGTCAGAGATCCAATCGTTGAAGAGCACAATGGAGGGTATTAAAAGCAGATTGGATATGGTGGAGGAGATGATAAATGAAATAGAAACTAGAGAAAAGGAATACAAAGAAGCTGAGGCACAGAGAGGAAAAAGGATCTCTAAGAATGAAAGAATATTGAGAGAACTGTGTGACCAATCCAAACGGAGCTATATTTGCATTATAGGGGTACCAGAAGAAGAAGAGAGAAAAAAAAAGGATAGAAAGTGCTTTGAGGACATAATTGCTGAAAACTTCCCCAATCTGGGGAAGGAGATAGTCTCTCAGGCCATGGAGATGCACAGATCTCCCAACACAAGGGATCCAAGGAAGACAACACCAAGACATATAGTAATTAAAATGGCAAAGATCAAGAATAAGGACAGACTATTAAAAGCAGCCAGAGAGAGAAATAAGATCACATACAAAGGAAATCCCATCAGCCTATCATCAGACTTCTCAACAGAAACCTTACAGGCCAGAAAGGAGTAGCATGATGTATCTAATGCAATGAAGCAAAAGGGCCTTGAACCAAGTATACTTTATCTGGCAAGATTATTATTTAAATTTGAAGGAGGGATTAAACAATTTCCAGATAAGCAAAAGCTGAGAGAATTTACCTCCCACAAACCATCTCTACAGTGTATTTTGGAGGGTCTGCTATAGATGGAAGTGTTCCTAAGGTTTAATAGCTGTCACCAGAGGTCATAAAATCACAGTAAAGAAAGTAGAACAGCTAATTACTAAGCAAATGCAAAAATTAAAATAACTATCTCCAAAGTCAATCAAGGGATAGACAAAAAGTACAGAATATGATACCTAATATATAAAGAATGGGGGAGGAAGAAAAAAAAAGAACCTTTAGATTGTGTTTGTAACAGCATATTAATGAGTTAACTTAGACTCTTAGATAGTAAGAAAGTTAACCTTGAACCTTTGGTAACCACAAATCTAAAGCCTGCAATGGCAATAAGTACATACCTATAATCACCTTAAATGTAAATGAATTGAATGCACCATTCAAAAGACACAGAGTCACTGAATGGATAAAATAACAAGACCCATGTATATGCTGCCTACAAGAGACTCACTTTAAACCCGAATACATACAGACTAAAAGTGAGGGGATGGAAAAAGATATTTCATGCAACTAATAGCGAGAAAAAAGCAGGAGTTGCAGTACCTGTATCAGACAAAATAGACTTTAAAACAAAGAAAGTCACAAGAGACAAAGAAGGACATTACATAATGATAAAAGGGTCAGTCCAACAAGAGGATATAACCATTATAAATATCTATGCACCCAACACAGGAGCACCTACATATATGAAACAAATACTAACAGAATTAAAAGGGAAATAGAACGCAATGCATTCATTCTAGGAGACTTCAAAACTCTACTCACTCTGAAAGACAGATCAACCGTACAGAAAATAAGTAAGGAGACAGAGGAACTGAACAACACATTACAATAGATGGACCTAACAGACATCGACAAAACACTCCAACCAAAAGTAGCAGAATACACAATCTTCTCAAGTGCACATGGAACATTTTCAAGAATAGATCATATACTAGGCCACAAAAAGAGCCTCGGTAAATTCAAAAAGATTGAAATTGTACCAACCAGTTTATCAGACCACAAAGATATGAAACTAGAAATAAATTACACAAAGAAAATGAAAAATCCCACAAACACATGGAGGCTTCACAACATGCTCATAAATAACCAATGGATCAATGACCAAATAAAAACAGAGATCAAGCAATATATGGAGACATATGACAATAATAATTCAACACCACAAAACCTGTGGGATGCAGTGAAGGCCGTGCTAAGAGGAAAGTATATTGCAATATAAGCCTACCTCAGGAAAGAAGAACAATCCCATTAGAGCAGTCTAAACTCACAATTAATGAAACTAGAGAAAGAGGAACAAATGAGGCCTAATGTCAGTAGAAGGAGGGACATAATAAAGATTAAAGCATAAATAAATAAAATCGAGAAGAATAAAACAATAGAAGGAATCAATGAAAGCAAGAGCTGGTTCTTCGAGAAAAACAAACAAAATAGATAAACCCTAGCCAGACATATCAAGAAAAAAAGAGAGTCTAATCACATAAACAGAATCAGAAATGAGAAAGGGAAAATCACTATGGACACCACAGAAATACAAAGAATTATTGGAGAATACTATGAAAAATTATATGGTAACAAACTGGATAACCTAGAAGAAATGGACAGCTTTCTAGAAAAATACAACCTTCCAAGGCTAACCCAGAAAGAAACAGAAAATCTGAACAGACCACTACCAGCAATGAAATTGAACAGGTAATCAAAAACCTACCTAAGAACAAAACCCCTTTCCCAGATGGCTTCACCACTGAATTTTATCAAACATTTAGTGAAGACCTAATACCCATCCTCATTAAAGTTTTCCAAAGAGTAGAAGAAGAGGGAATACTTCTAAACTCATTCTATGAGGCCAGCATCACTCTAATACCAAACCAGGCAAAGACACCACAAAAAAAGAAAATTACAGACCAATATTCCTGAAAAACATAGATGCAAAAATACTCAACAAAATTTTAGCAAACCGAATTCAAAAATACATCAAAAATATCATCCGTCATGATCAAGTAGGATTTATTCCAGGGATGCAAGGATGGTACAACTTTCGAAAATCCATCAACATCATCCATCACATAGAAAAAAAAGGACAAAAACCACATGATCATCTCCATAGATGCTGAAAAAACATTTGACAAAATTCAACATCCATTCATGATAAAATCTCTCAACAAAATGGGCATAGAGGGCAAGTACCTCAACATAATAAAGGCCATTTATGACAAACCCACATCCAACATTATACTTAACAGTGAGAAGCTGAAAGCTTTTCTTTTAAGATGGGGAACAAGACACAGATGCCCACTCTCCCCACTACTATCACCATAGTACTAGAGGTCCTAGCCACGAAAATTAGACAACACAAAGAAATAAAAGGCATCGAGATTGGTAAGGAAGAAGTCAAACTGTCCCTGTTTGCAGATGACATGATACTGTACATAAAAAACCCTAAAGAATCCACCCAAAACTACTAGATCTAATATCTGAATTCAGCAAAGTTGTGGGATACAAAATTATGGCATTCCTATACACTAAGAATGAACTAGCAGAGAGAGAAATCAGAAAACAATTCCATTCACAGTTGCATCAAAAAGAATAAAATACCTAGGAATAAACCTAACCAAGGAAGTGAAAGACCTATACTCTAAAAACTACAAGACACTCCTGAGATAAATTAAAGAAGATACCCATAAATGGAACCACATCCCATGCTCATGGATAGGAATAATTAATATTGTCAAAATTGGCCATCCTGCCTAAAGCAATCTACAGATTCAATGCAATTCCTATCAAAATACTAACAGCATTCTTCAATTAACTAGAGAAAAATCATTCTAAAATTCATATGGAACCACAAAAGACCCCGAATAGCCAAAGCAATCCTGAGAAGGAAGAATAAAGCTGGGGGGATTATGCTCCTCAACTTCAAGCTCTACTACAAAGCCACAGTAATCACGACAATTTGGTACTGGCACAAGAACAGTCCCATAGACCAATAGAACAGACTAGAGAGCCCTGATATAAACCCAACCATATATGGTCAATTAATATACAATAAAGGAGCCATGGACATACAATGGGAAAATGACAGCCTCTTCAACAGCTCGTGTTGGAAAAACTGGACAGCTACATGCAAGAGAATGAAACTGGATTATTGTTTAACCCCATATACAAAAGTAAACTCGAAATGAATCAAGGAAGGACCTGAATGTAAGTCATGAAACCATAAAACTCGTTGAAGACAACATAGGCAAAATCTCCTGAATATAAGCATGAGCAACTTGTTCCTGAACGCGTCTCCTCAAGCAAGGGAAACAAAAGCAAAAATGAACTCATGGGACTACATCAAACTAAAAAGTTTCTGTATGGCAAAGGACACCATCAACAGAACAAAAAGGCATCCTACAATATGGGAGAATATATTTGCAAATGACATATCTGACAAGGGGTTAATATCCAAAATATATAAATAACTCACACATCTCAACACCCAAAAAAACAAATAACTTGAATAAAAAATGGGCAGAGGATATGAAGAGACAGTTCTCCAAAGAAGAAATTCAGATGACCAACAGACACATAAAAAGATGCTCCACATCACTAATCATCAGGGAAATGCAAATTAAAATCACAATGAGATATCACCTCACACCAGTAAGGATGGCCAGCATCCAAGAGACTAATAACAATTGCTGGCGAGGTTTCGGGAAAGGGGAACCCTCCTACACTGCTGGTGGGAATGCAAATTAGTTCAACCATTGTGGAAACCAACATGGAGGTTCCTCAAAGAACTAAAAATAGAAAAATACCATTTGACCCAGGAATCCCACTCCTTGGAATTTACCCAAAGAATACAACTTCTCAGATTCAAAAAGACATATGCACCCCTATATTTATTGCAGCACTTTTTACGATAGCCAAAACATAGAAGCAACCTAAGTGTCCATCAGTAGATGAATGGATAAAGAAGAGGTGGTACATATACACAATGGAATACTACTCAGCCATAAGAAAGAAACAAATCCTACCATTTGCAACAACATGGATGGAGCTGGAGGATATTATGCTCAGTGAAATAAGCCAGGCAGAGAAAGACAAGTGACAAATGATTTCCCTCATTTGTGGAGTATAACAACGAAGTAAAACTGAAGGAACAAAATAGCAGCAGACTCAGAGACTCCAAAAGGAACTAGTGGTTACCAAAGGGGAGGGGTGTGGGACGGTGTGTGGGGAGGGAGGGAGAAGGGGATTGTGGGGTATTATATTTAGTACACATGGGTGTGGGGGATCACAGGGAACTCAGTGTAGCACAGAGAAGGCAAATAGTGAATCTGTGGCATCTTACTACACTGAAGAACAGTGACTGCATTGGGGTGTGGGGGGACTTGATAATATGGGTAAATGTAGTAACCACATTGTTTTTTCATGTAAAACCTTCATAAGAGTGTATATCAATAATACCTTAATAAAAAAATAAAAAGAAATAAAAAGAAAAGAAAGAAAGAAATGGCAGCCGCAAGGAAAACACTAAAAATATTTCACCTTGAAAGTTTCTGCAAATATGCGCAATCTTCTCAACAATATCTTAAAGTCCTCTGTGACCCAAGGGCAAATTCCCGCGACACCAATGGTCCGGTTTTTTTAATTGCAAGGAGAATAAAACAGGAGGTTAGACATTAACTACCCCTTTGGCCACAAAATTTCCCATGGGCTCAGGAGAATAGCACAGCCAAGGACACCTTCATAACACAAGTGTTTTCTGGCACATCCTGGGAGACAGCACACCTTCAGTCCACTCTGAGCATCAGAATCTTGTCCGCAACACTGAAGTACATCGGTTCAGGTAGACATCTACCTACAATCTATCTCCCAATGCCTAAAGCCTAAGTCCTCCCAACAATAACAAAATAATGTTTTGAGAATGATTAAATCCACTGCCCTGTCTAACAATTCCTCGATACAGTTTAGCCCACCAGCTCTTTGGACTGCTCAGCATCCTTTCTCCCTCCCCATCTGCCCATGCGTGACAGGTGGAGGTAACTCCACCCCTAAGCCCAGGTGGCCAGTTAGAATGCTGAATTCTCCTGGCTACAGCAATTGGATGAAAGATGGATGTCAGACACAGTCAGGACCAATGAAAATCAATGAGACAGTTGATGGGACTCTGGGGAGCAGGGCACACACTCTTCCTGCTGGGCGTGTGCACCTGCTGGCGGCCACATTGCCCTGTGGAACTACTTGACAGTGAAGCCGAGATGAAGAACCACAGAGCTGAGAGAAGAGTTTAGACTGGGACTTGATGGCATCAGTTGAGCCCTGCATTTGACTGTAGCTAAAGCTGGGACAGAATACTACTGAACTCTAAGTTACACGAGGCAGTAAACTCCCTTTTTTTGTGAATTTGGTTGGGTTTTGTGTCACTTGCAGTATCTGAACTGGTATGGTGTGATGCAACTAGCCATGGAGGACATGTGCGATGGCTTATCCAGTAGGTGCTGATCATACGCTCCATCTCCTCCTCACCAGGATGAAGGAGATGCTTGTACTGAGGTCCCCATGATCATGCAGTCAGCCCCTTTCTCTAGGTCTCACACTGCTCGTGCCCCACTCGGTCTGATCTTTTGTGGGGCCCTGACTTGAGCATTAACTCAGTCCTTGCTTATACATCAGCGTCTCTAGATTCAACTCCCACATTCCCCCAGATGGACAGAGAAATGCAATGCTTCTAGTGTGCCAATAGTTAATCTGACCTTTCCCGTCTGGGGCCTCTACCCACTGGTTAACAAGAAAATATTAGCTTAATCCAGTTCAAACTTACTCTTAGCCAATCATGCAAATAGCTTTTTTAGGAAATATACAGACTCGTAAATATTTTCAGATAAAAATTCTCAGTTACTAAGACAGGAATTGCCCTCCTCCTGCTTCTGTCCATGAGATGGTCTCGGGTGCATGAGAGGAAGGGGGCTTGTTCATGCTGCATCAGCACGAATGGATTGAAGTCCTTGGGTTTGGAGTCCCCAGCCTCCTCCAGGCTGGGCACCAGCCTTTGTCTGCCCAGAAGTCCGTGGGTAGGTGTCTCCCCAGCTGGTCTGCCTATCCACATCGGAATCACGCATGCACTTCAGACTACCTGGGCCTCACCCTGGCCTAGTCTTTGTCCACCCACCACCTAGTCCTGCAAGTTCAGCCTTGATTGTAGGTCACCTCGACCTGCCATGGCAGATGCCAGGGCAGCGCCCATACCACATGGTGGCCAAAGGCCGCTTGAGAAGGCAAGCCTGCAGTCTCCCAAGGCCACCAGTACCACAGGTTGACCTTAATGTGGCTGTGTACAGACGGATGTGTGACAGACTCTGCTTGGATGTAGCCCTCATCCTGCCTGACACCCCCGCCCCTCAGCACCCAAGCCTGGAAAGGCTCGTTCAGCAGACGTGGGTCACGTACTTCAGTCCACCTCCTACAGTCTCCTGTCTGCATTCTTCAGGCAGAACTACACACCCTTTCTCCCCCTGACCCAGGCCCAGCCCCGGCTCCCACTCAGCCTGGCTCTCCTGTCCGCTGTGGTGAAATCTCTGGCTAAGTTGTCCAGGCTCCGTTGCTGAAATGTCAGAGGGGGAGGGAAAGAGATGTGGAAATGTGTTTTTCAAGACAATAGCCTGACTTGCTCAGCTATTTTATTGTCAAAAGATCAGATTCTGAATGTCAACAGCTGAATATTAAGTTCTTCTTCCTCTTCGCATTTCTTAAATAACTCCTCTCATTTCCTCTGTAGCCTCCTACCCCCAAGCAGAAGAATGTCAGGGCAGATTAGAACCGCACTGTCCAAAAGAGATTTGTGCAATGGTGGAAATATTGTGCATCTGCTCTCTTCAGTACAGAAGCCACGGGGCTTAAGGAACTGACTTTAAGTGTATTCAACTTCAATTAATTTAAATTTAAACAGCCACAGCTGGCTAGCGGCTACTATATGGCACAGCACGGAACTAAAATAAAGGTCTCATGCTCAGCAAGGCAGAAAAGAAAGGCACCGTAATTATTATGAAATCTGGTGCCCCCCAATCTACTTGCAAATGACTGTGGAATTCCTCCCTCCTTATTCCAGTACAAGTGCTCTGTGTGCTGAATTCGGTGCACCCACTGCTTCCCATCTTCACCCAGAGACGCAGCTGCTGCTCAGTTATGTAAAATGCACGCTTCACGTCTGCTCAAATCTCCTGCGAGAGGTACGCGCTGTTTCCAAGAAACAGACCCTTAACCTTGACCACTGACTTGTCCATTTGAAAATCGTACTCATTTTCTTTTTCCTTTGTGGGAGCTTTTTCCTCAGCCTCAGGGTAACCAACAGATCAGGAACAGTGAAGAGGAATGTCAGCGAATAGCAGGAAACAGCTCTGGAAGAGCCTGCCCTCCCGGGTGGCAGGTCAGAGGACAAGGTGACCTGCCGGTGTGGCTTATTTTCTTTGGAAAGTGTCTATCATCCTCTCCTCTTTGGGGAGTCTGCCGGCCCGTGCCTGGCTGGGCATTGGGAGTCCTGTGTATACCATGGAGGCCACATACATGCGGATCCAGGGGAGCTGGAGGACCCCAGCTCTGAGGTATGACCTCGGTCACCAGGCTGGACATGCCCAGAGCAGAGAGAAGGAAGGGCAGGGAAGAGGAAGGCACGCACACCCCCTCTGGAGTACGGCTCACAGAAGCGGTCACTGCCCATCCCTTACTGGTTTGAGGAAGGGTGCTTATCGATGACATGGAGAAAAACTTACGTTTGTACAGCTTTCTAGCACTTTCTCGTACAGAATCTCATGTCAATCCTCTAAAGCAAACAGCACTATCAACATCCTCGATCACAGGAAGAGAAAGCTGAACCTCTGCCGAGGCCAGTGCCCTGTGTGAAGTCACTCACCAGGACCTGATGGGGCAGGGTGACTGTCCGCAGAGTCCAGGATGGCATGGGGCTGGGGACAGGTACAGCCACAGAGATGCAGGTGCCAGGCATCACAGTCAGAGAGAGGGACAGAGGAGGTAGTCATCAGGAAAAACTCCTGAGAGGACATAGGACCAATCTAAACCTGAGATGGCACTGAACTTGACGATTCATACCCACAACAATCAGTACCCGTGGCCAGCACACTGCCTGCTACCAGCCCTTGGGTAGAGGTCAAACCCCTGTGGTCCTACAACATTTTTCAGTCTGTCAAGTAATCTGTGCATATGTGACCTCATCTGATCTTCACAGTGACCCTGTAATGCAAGAAGCCAGTCGGCAATATTATTAAATCCCGATATTATTATGTCCCTGATACTATATCCCTGATATGATCATGTCCCCGTTATTATATCCCTGATAATATGTGTGCCCAGTATGGCTGAGAAAGCAACCGTTCAGAGCAATTCTGAAACCTGCTCATGTCCAGCAGCCCAGGAGTCAGACACGGGGCTTCTGCAGACCCTCCCGGCACCGGCCCTTTGTCACCCAGCTCAGAACCTCCATCCCTTTACTCGTGCTTTGCCTGCTCCCGGCCATTTCAGGAGGGGGGCAGGTGCCTGTCTGATCAGTGCTCGACCCCACAGAGCCCCTTCCGAGTGGAGAGAAACCCCAAGAGTGCCCACCTACAAGGGGCCGGCGCCTCCCTCCTCACGGGCCCCAGCCAGCCCCAGCCGCGAGCCTGTGTGCTGTCAGCCAGGAGCCAGGCCCGTGCCAGGCATGCTCGCCACCCATCTGCCCGGGCCTGTCTCCATTAGTCACCACACTCCCCTCACAGGACTGCTCCGCGGGGCTCCACGGCCACCCCGCAGCCACCCGCTGACCAGGAACCTCCCCGGGAAGCTGTTTGCAAGAAGGAGCTCCGTGCGTGATGGGCTGGCTGTGCCCTGCAGATCCCCACCCTCAAGGCACACCACCTGCCCCCCCAGCGCCCGCAGCCCGCAGCCCAGGGGCCTGGCCAGCAGCCTGGACCCGCCCCAGTCCTCCGGGGCTGCTTCCTGAGGCACATGAGCCCAGGCAGCCCCAGCTCGGGATGCTCTCCCTCGGGCTGAGGTGTTCTGGGAAGAGGCTCGGCGTTCCCGGGGGCCTCCCGGGTTACTCGCCGTGGGCTTCTGACACACGCAGGACCCCCGCCTGCCTCCAAGCCACTCTCCTCAGGACAGGTGGGCTTCCGGCAGTCACAGCGCCTCAGGTACCCCTTCTTACCAGCCCCAGACAGCCCTGTGGACAGGGGAGGGATGGGCTCCGGGCCAAGAAGGCCCCCATCCAGCACCCACCGTGCCCTCGCTGGCGACCAGAGGCAAGCCTGCCCAGCCTGCCCCTCACTTACGTACAGGAAACCTGACAACTGTCCTTCATTCATCCTTTCGCTGAGCACCCACCTTATGGCCGGCCTTCCGCTAAGAGCTGGGAACCCCTTCCGGAGGCTCCTGGCAGGGCCCTGCTCTCAGAGAGCTTCCGGTCTCCTTATCAAAGGAAGTGACCCAGAGAGCTGCCCTGGTGCCCCCTCGGGGCCAGTTCTCCATGAATGTCTGTTGACTGTGAAATCAGCACATGCCCTTTGGCCCAGGGCTGCTGTGAGAAGCTAATGAGATGGTGCGGGATAAGCACTTGGTCAACTACAAAGAGATTGGACAAATTTCGGGGTGATTTGATTGTGGCCGCCATGGGAGCCATGCAGCTCCCAGATGGAAGGGAGGGGTGGGCCCAGTGTCCCTCAGGAGAGCCCCCTGGGTCTGAGGGGAAAGCTCTTGGTGAGCACAAGCCCTGAAGGGCACAGGCACACCCCCAGGGGCGGGGCGCACAGCAGGACCTCCGAGGCTTGCTGAAGCGGCCTGCTGACAGGAGTTTGCACCCTCCAGAAAGAAACTATACTATCAGGCACATGAGGGGTGGCTGGCTCAGACGGTAACAAGTTTTCCAATTTTAGAAGCCGAGTTCTTCACAATTCTTAGAAAGAAAATCAATTTTTTTTTTTTTTTTTTGATCTCCAGGTCTCAGTTTCCCACTTGGCTAAACATTTTAATCCCTGACTTAGACACAGGATTACCCGGAACTTGGCTTTCATTCCCCCCCCACACCTACTCCCGGTGCAGGTCAGTGCATCCTCCACTGCCCTGAGGCCAAAAGGTTTATCGTTTCCCAGAAGTTCTACTTTTCTGAACTCTACTTTTATAAAAGCTCTGATATTCTGCTAACCTCCCCTTCAAGCCCCACCATCCAGGGGACTTGCGCTCTTTCATGCTGAATTCTTTCCATTTCAGTGAGTCACCTGTGTGAGGACCTAAGTACTTGCCCATTTTCTCTGCCTCAGGCAATATTACCAACAAACCTTGGATTGATTGATGGATTGACTTTGGCCATACTCACCTTCTTCATCTACAGAACAATTCACTGCCAATGATGAGATAATCACTCTGAAAATGCTAATCACTGCTAAGGGGCCAAGAGAAGTGAGTGGGCGCTCCAGGACTGCCCAGGGAAGTTCTCTGCCAAGCACACACACATACTGCTAGACGTGCGCGATCGCTCGCTTCCTAATAAAGTCGCTGGAGGAAAAGCTAAGACTTGGGTTGGCTCTTGTGATTCACAGCCCAGTTTTCTAATCTTCCATGAGCCCTGGCTGCGAGGTTTCCCTCTCCAGGGTGAAGTGACCGGAGGTCAAGCTCTCAGATCATGCAGATGCACCTGGCCCTTGCCCCTGGACCACAGTCGGCAGAAGCTCCACGAGCGCCGTCTGAATTCAGCTGAATCAGTTGGGATTGAACGGGCAGGAGCCATACTGCAGGCTGGAGGCCTTTCCACCCTGGGCACAACTTCGGCAGCCGCGCCCACTCGCTTAGTAACAGTCACAGAGGCAGACAGCATACCCAGTACCGTGCCAGGACTGGACACGCAGGGGCTTTCCTGCCCTCAAAGAACTTGCTTTCTCTGGCACCGTATCTCACCTAATTCCACCTCTTCTCTCCTTGTCATCAGCCATCCTGCCTCCAAAGAACTGAAAAGCAAAGATTCTCCCCTAAGCCACCCTACAAAGGCCACCAATTGTCCCCAACCCACACCAGAGAAGCACTGTTGTCCTGTAGCACCTCCGAAAGCCTTAAGGGGGCCTTGGTTCTCAAGGCTGGCTGTACTTCACAATTACCTGGAGAACTGGGGCCCCCCCACAAGGGACGTTCTGATTTAATAGGTCAGGCTGGGGCCAGGCATCTGCTCCAGGATTGTTTTCGATGTCACCTTCCATCAGAATCAGCTGTGTTCTGTCTAATGTGTGCATGGGGAGAAGGTGGATTTAAGATACTTTTCCAGGGCCCAGAAAGTGGAATCCCATCTCTTTCCTGGCACTGACTGAGATATACATGTTCAGAATGTGAAGTCTGGTGGGGTAGAAAGAACACAGGGCTGGAAGTCAGGGGATCAGGTTCCAAAGTCCACCTTCTCATCGACTAGTTACGTGACCTTGAATGAGGCACTCTGCCTCCTGGGCCTCTGTTCCAGGTCCATCCAGGGAGTGCATACGAAGAGATCTAAGATGCTTCTCGGATACAACGAACAGTGACTCAGTCCTCTCAGCTGGGAAGTAAAGAGCATTGCTAAACCACCCTTAGTGGCTTAAGGCCACTAAGGAGAATGGAGAAATTCAAGTTCTCCATTCTCCAAGGAACAGAAAATGTTAGAGGTCTTCCAACCCAAAGAGAAGAGAAAGGCTGTTGTTTCTAGGACCTTCCACAGTCCAGACTCTCAGGCACTCTCAGACCCCGACAGAGCTGTAAGGCCTCGGAGTACCTTTCTTTTCTCTGCAATGGTACTACATCTTGGCTTCACCAGGGTCCCTGTTGCATGCCAAAAATCACAAGAAACCACGGATTGATACTGCTGGTCTACTACCCCATTGTTCTGAGCACAGATCCTCACTGGTTATAAAAGGAGCCTAGAGAGTCAGCATCGAGAACTGCTGCAGTGGAAACACTTGTGCTGTTTTCATGTCATGGGGCCTGTGTGTACCCGATGACAGTCACCATCCAAGATCGGTGGAGGCTCCCTCGGGCTGATAAGAAGATAAGTGATGGTTTTCTGGGGAAGCAACAGCTCAACAGGCTACCTCCATCAACGCAGGCAACAACCCTGTCAGTCCACTGCCCAGCCTCTGGAGCAGTAACTGGAAGCAGATGGCTTTGGTCATTGACAGGCTGAATAGAAGCAAGGTGCACCCAATGCCCGTGTCCATCATCAATGTGCTCTCAGACTGAGACGAGGAGCTGGCCAGGGAGGCTCACAGCAGAAAGCAACCCAGGGAGGAGTAACACCCAGAGGAACCTCAGCCTGGCCAGGGGGACATGCAAGCTCTCCAAAGGCTCGAACTGGGGAGGAGAGGTCTTGAGAGCAAAGCTAACCGGCACGGAGACCCTGCTCCTAAAACTAGCTGGGGCTGAAGTACCCACACCGCCGCAGCTGTGTCATACAACTTTATCTCTAATACATGTGTGCTCTGGTGAGTGTGGTCAGACGGCAGCTTATAATATGCCACTGGACACTGACACCCTGATGGTGAGGCCATGTGGCACCAGCCCCTGAGCAGCTGAGCTTTCTCCTGGGCTTCACTGAGGTTCTTACCTGGACTCCCCTCACCCACCCAGTGGCCAGGAAAAGCCTTTACAGAGCATGTGAAATGCCAGGCTTTCTGTCCGGAGGGGTCACCCACTGTGCACCGGCCACTGTTAGAGATTTTTGGCTAAGTATCCAGGGAGGATGGCTACCCACTATCCCTGTGGATGGCCTACCATGGCCTGGAGAGGAAGGAATATGGTTTGGGGAAGGGCAGAGTAGTGGCTTAAGCCAATTCGCTAACTCTCCCTCCTAGGGTCTCCCATTAGCACCTCCGGAGCTCTCCCTAAGCTGGGAGGCTCTGGGTAAAGATGGTGGAGGGGGGCCCCCCTAGAGCAGCCTTCTTACTTCTTAAGCGTGTCTCACCCAGAAGCCTTCTATGGATCCCCAGCAAATATATTCCAAACTGCTCCCCCAAATTAAAGTCTCTCAAATCTGGCCCCACTTGACTATCCCATCAGTGTCTGTCATTACTCGGCATGAGGGCAGACTGGTGATGGCCACCCCTGCTCACGCCTGCACCCAGGCCGATGCTCTCCTGCTTCCCGCCCTCTGGTCCTCACCCCAGTGCAGTTCACACCTGCCCCCTTGGCCCCCTGCTCCCATCCGAACTGACCCACTCTCCAGGCCACTGTGGAGATACACCTCTTTCCAGAAGTGTTGTCTAACCACTCCAGCGGAAAGTGATCTACCTCTGCTCTGAAATATTCTCACTATTGCTCTTTGGTAACCTTATTGAATGTAAAGTCCTGATGTAGCCGGGGATTTGCTGCTTTATAACTTCTACTACACTGTAAGCTTTGAAGGGGAGAAACACTTTGAATTTTGCAAAATATGGATGAATGGACTCCTGGCTTCAGTGCCAACAATCCTAGGTTACTGAACACCTCTCAGGAGCTTTCCAGTCTGGAACTGCTGCACTGGGGCTGAGCTCAGGCTAGTTTGTTGAGGAGGTTCCTGCCTGAGACCCTTTGTCCTGGCCTTGCAGATATAGCCTTACCCCAGAACGTTGACACCGAACTGCCCAGCTTGCTTCTGGATCTAGAGCTAATCCATGTCTCTGCCCAGGTCTAGAGAATGACATTCACTTAGACTACAGTGTAACTTACCCGCCAGACTTGCTCAGTGCACAACCTGTGCAACCACACTTGCCAGTACTGTCCAGTGCCCTGCTGCCCTGGTGGCCTAGAGCCCATCTTTTTAGAGCTGTCCACCTAGGGCCACTGGGATAAAAAGGGTGATCACACAGAAGGTAAGCTGAGCTTGGCATGTGGTTGAACATTCAGCCTGTGGCCTGAGGAGTCAGTGTCTGCTCCTCGGCACTTGTGTGCTATGGAAGCACACCAACCCACAGCCTGGAATCTGGTCATGCCCTTCTGTCCAGCCTCCTGGTGAAGAAACTCTGGACTAGGCTTTGGGCCAAACCACAGGCCTGGGGCCATCTAAGAGGCACCAGATTGGTGCTGCTTTGTATTCTGACAACTGTCACCATCTATTTGAAACTTTTAGCCAACACTCTTAGGAACTCCTGAATTCCAAGTGAATGCCTCTGCACTTTCTCTGCTTCAGAGATCCTGACCTCATGGGCTGACCACACACATGTGGGGAGCCCATCGCTGAGGGGCTGAGCCTTTAGTCATTCCATTAAGAGTTTCCAGACGGTGCGTAAGCACAGGCCATTTCTCAGCAAGCAGGAAATTATCAGTAGAAGTGAAAGTGACAGGGTGTTTAGCAAACATTAAACCAAGGAAGCTTAAAAGGTCTTTGAGCATCGTTAAATAAACTTTTAGGATGATTGAGAGGGCAAAACATAAAATGTAAAGGGAAGGATAAATACTCTGTGGGTGGAGGAAGCTCTCTCTTTCTTCCATCATCTTCGATCACAGGCTGTGAGAGCACGGGGATCAGCCTGCGTGAAGTATCTGACACGAGCCCAGAATCGTCCTTTGCAAGACGGAGCACCAACAGCAAACGTTCAGAGGAAAGGGATCGGTTTTCTTTGTCTCAGCCCCCCAGGCCCGAGGCGCTCCCAGGAGCACACCTGGCTGAGGCCTTCATCTTCTAAGACTCCCCAGCTGGAACCAGCAACCAGCTTTCGGACCCAACAGCCCCTACTAGGTGCCAAACACCTAATTTAAATTTCAAAACAGTCCCCATGACACAGGTGTTTTTACAGAAGGGAAACTGAGGCAGGGAGCGGTTAAGGTCACATGGTGAGTGGCAGAGCCAGAGTCAGGGCCACTGCCCTGCACGTCCATGAAGTGCCTCAGGGGCTCATGTCAAGCTCCTCCCAGGGGTGCCTCAGGGGAGAATTAAGGCTGGGAGGGAAAGGGGCATTAGGACACCGAGCCCAGAGTGACAGGAACAAACGCCAGAGTGACCAGGGCACTGAGGGCAGAGATCACAGACCTTGACAGCTTCAGGAAACACAGCATCTGCTGGCCCCTGTTTGCTTCTCTAGGGATCTCAGCAGCTAAGTGGCAGGGGCCTCACTTCTCCCCTGGCTTCAGTCAGTCTAGGGAAGGGCGGCAGGGAGCAAGCCTGAGTCAGGGGAAGGGCAGCCAGCCTACCAACTGCAGGGTGGGTTCTGGCAAAGTCACCATTATCTGAGAATTTGGAAGCCTTTCCTCATTTTCTGCCATGGGGTCTAAATTGGCTAATAATCTCAGTGCTTTATTTATTCCTGATTTCTTACAGACACAGAAGATGTAGGTATAAGGTTATGAGTGTGTCCGCTCAGAACAAAGCCTTCAAACATACACACACACACACACACACACACACACACACTACCCTCCCCAAACAACAGGAATGGCCGAACCGGAAACTAAGTCAAGCCCACCTCCCCACAAGGGGCCTTTTAGCTCTTATAACCAGACTTAAGAACTTAATATTGCAAAACAAAGCAAGGCAAGTACATAAATAATAATCCAGTTAGTGCAAGAAAAACAACAGAGCCACAGCATCTCGCAGTGCCTCCCAGCCTTGGTGAAGGCGCGCCGCTGGCAAGGGTTGCAGATGTAGCCCACATCCCCAGCCCCCACACTGCCTCCAGCCCCTAAGCTCCCCATTAAGAACTAGGAAGAAGAAGCTGCCAGTGGCCAGACTGCCCCTCCGTCCGATTTCCAAAGTCAGCCAGCATCTTGTGCTCGGCTGCCCCCCAAGCTTGGCTCCCCCATCAGCACCCCTGGCTCTGGATTACTTCATGGGAACCTTCGTCCTCTGCCTTCCCAGATTGCGGGCCTCCGCCAGGGCCCTGCCACCCTCCTCTGCATGAAGACTCCCTTGTCCACTGCAAGCCAGGGGGCGGCCCCACCGCCATCTCTCTGGCCTCTTCCAGCCCGAAGCTTGGCTGCCTCCTTTCATCTGGGGAAATGCATGCTGAGCCCTCACTGAGACCCTAAGTCCCTGGAATCAGAGACCCCAGCTGCTGTTTCTCTGCCACCTGGCACACACGGGGGCTTGTCAGCTGGCTGGACAGGGAACATCTGTCCTTTGTGCAATAAAGTCAGGCCAGCTGCGGTCACAGCACTGGGCTGGCAGCCTGGCTCCTTCCCAGACCTCAGCAAGCAAGCAGCAGGGGCCCCAGGGTGCCGGTGAAACCTGGGCAACTGTCCAGATCAGCAACAGCGTCAACTTTTACCTCAGGGATCACACTTTGACCTAATGCCTGTAGTGCTGAACTATATCCCAGGAACACCACGAGAGGAGAAAGAATTTTAAAAAATCGTCTTCACTGTTACATATTGAATCAGTTATGAACTTCCACAAAGGAGGTACAAGCTTCTCCAAGTTAAGGCTTCTTTAAGGGTACAGTACAGTGACCAAAGAGCACTTGCCACGTGTGTGAATCTACCTGCTGGCAGGGCCTGTCCAAAGCCTCGCTTATGTGGGCTGGGATTTTCAGCTCTTTTTGTTATGTGTGAGGTGACACATGTTATGTGTAAGGTGACAGATGTCCTTCCAAATCCTGTAGAAAGCATCCGGGTGAGGGAGAGATATTAGAAGAGTGGACAGTTGGCAGTGAGGCCCGCCGTGCACAGGTGAGGCTGCCGGCTCCCCATCCGCAGTCTGCAGGAGAGAGCCCAGGCTTTGGAACAGAAAGTGGGCTTCAAGTCCAAGCCTGCCGCTTCATCTGTGTGCCCTCAGCAAGTTACTGACTCTCTCAGTCTTTATTTTTTTAGCCATTAAAAACATTCATATGAGTTTCTAGGACTGCCATAACAAAGTGCCACCGACTGGGAGGCTTAAAACAACAGAAATATATTCTTTTGTAGTTCTGGAGGCTAGAAGTCCCCAATCCCGGTCTGAGCTGGGCCGTGCGCCCTCTGTAGGCCCAGGGAAGGAGCCTCCCTCGCCTCCTCCTGGCTTGTGGCTGCTGCGGGCAATTCCTCAGCTTGTAGCTGTGCCACTCCAATCTCTGCCTCTGTTGTCACGTCGCCTTTCCGCCCCGTCTGTGCCTCTGTATCTGAACCTCCCTCTCCTTTCTCATATGAAGACAGCAGCCACTGGATCTGGGGCCCACCCTACTCCAGTATGTCCTCATCTTAATTTGATTACATTTACAAAGACCCTATTTCCAAATAAGGTCACATTCACAGGTACTGAGGGTAAGGACTTGAACATATCTCTTTAGGAACACAATTCAATCCACAAAAGGGCATTATAATGTAGGCCTCCCTGGATTTGGGAAGGCAAAAAACAAAATCACAGACTGCACAAAATCAATGACTGGCTCATATATGCACAATAATCAAGGACCCATTGAAGTCATGGATACTTGGCTTTGGCAAGGATGGGTCCATGGGTTCTGGTACCATCCCAAGAGGGAGGGATTAACCCCACAGCCAGAGTCCCAGCAAGCAGTGTGCAGGGGCAGGTGACGAGCTGCAGCTGCTGCCTGCTGTCCCCTCTGGTAGGACAGCTTCCCACCCGCAACCAGAACTTTAGGCAACAGGGCGTGGCTCACAGGGCAGAGGTTGTCTGGGTATTTGGGACCTCAGGATATGAGTTAGACCACATACTGGAGAATTAAGTAGCCATCAAGACGTACACACAGCAGGATGGAAGAGAAGAGACCTATCAAGGTCAGAGGACCCCTGGCTTATGGACAGAAAGGCCCTGCTGGAAAGGACAGAGGATGGACCATGAGATGTGCCTGCCATGGTCAAGACTGGCCCTGAACAAGAAGAGAGCCAGAACCAAGAGGGGATCCCACAGACACAACCACCGCAGACCAGTGGCATCTCTCTCCTTGAAGCAGGGAGCTACTGTTGACGCCTGGCCGCTCAGGGAGCCCTGTTTTGCTCTCTCAGCCTCCCTCTTTCCGCTTGTGAATCCCATCCATGGTTCAAGGACCCGCCTGGTTCAGCATCCGGCTGCCCTGGAACATTCCCTGCCCGCTCTCACCTCCCTTAGTCACCCTACACGTTAGCCAAACCACATACCATGGTTCTATGCATGAATCTCTCCCCAGATGCACCATGATTCCCTAAGAGCATAGATCTTGCCTATTCCCAGTATTCCCATGTACGCGAGTGTGGTACTGAGGGTACAGTAAGAACTCAGTAAACACGTGCTTATTAATTCCCTATTTTTTTTTCCCATCCTCCTTTCCAGAATTGTATAGATTTTAATGGAAGATGAAAACTGTGTTTCAGGGGAGGGGGGCAGGAAAGCCTAAGACACATGTATTAACCCTTGGAAAAGTTACTGTTTTTCAGAAATGGATTCTTATTATAGCTGGTTCCAATGACTGAGTATATCATACTGCTGCTGCATGATCGGGTTGGAAGCCTCCTATCCAGTTGAAGTAAAGTCCCTCATCACCCTCAACTACAAATACTTATGAGCACTTACTCTGTGTCAGACAACATACTAATCCTAGTAGATGCAAGAGGAGGAGGCCCTTGCCTCTAGGAAGCAGGAGTGCCTACTGGGCTTGGTAGGAACAATACTGTCCAGACGAGTACCTTCCGCATTCTGCTGACCTATTTGGCAGGGGTCAGCTGGGAACAAGAGCTGAGCCCGTCTGCTGAGAAATGAATTAACCAGTGGGGGGAAAAAAAGCTTTCTGAATTCGAAAGAGGACATGGTGATTTATGTAAATACTATCTGCCTTCTCAAAAAAATCTGGAACGGGGAGTCTATTTTATTTTAGGATTTGATTTGGGAGATTGATTAAGTTGCTTGGCATGTTAGCAATGCGAAAGAATGGGGTTGATAAAAGTAATGGCTGCACAGGAGGCAGTCGGAAAGACGTGGCCACTTCACCTTCCCCTCTTCCCTGCTCACCCGCAGGACAGACGGGCCGTCAGCCGGGCCACTAGGGGAAATGACTGTTTCATGGAGAAGACCCAAGATGTTCTTTGAGGAGAATTCGCTGTAAGAAGATGAACATTGTAGAATTCCTCTGGGACCTCTGATTGAATATGGACACCGTTTTGTTGTACAGATTCCAGAAAGGCCTATAAATTATAAGCACCAGGATATACCGTCTTCTGAATTAACATCAACATTGGATTTAAGTCTATTTTTTAAGGCCTTCAACTAATATTTGCATATCACTATAACTACATAGGCCCCTTTGCCAGACAAAATTTATTTTTATTAGAACAGTCATCCCCAGGCATTACACCGAGTGTCAGAAGAAGAGAGTAGCTCATAATCGCAGCAGTAGGTTTCAGAAACCCACATAGTGCTCCCCAGCTTCCCACACCAGGCATGCCTCTGAAAATATGAAGCCTTCCCTCTAAGGATGTGCATTTCCAAAGTGCTACTCAGGAGACCCAGCCACTTGAGGGCCTCCTGGATTTGTGTCAAAACATGATTGGTTCCCAAGCAACCGAAGTGATAAGTAATTAGCATGATTGGTTCCTGGCTCTGCACATTCCTGTCCACGTTGCCAGGGAGATAATTCATAACAGCCTAAGGCTCTTAGCCCTGAACAAGAAGGTTCTCTGCAGGTAAAAACGACCCCGAATGCCTGACTCAGGACCCTCACGCCACCTCGCCTTTGGAGATGACTTGGACTAGTCAAGCCTCTCCAGGCTTCAGTTTCTGTGAGACCTGATAGGAAAATACATACAGGTGAAAGCACTTTTCAAAGTTGAAACAGTGTCATGGGTTTGGGTATGGGCACCCAGAGCCTGAGCCAAAGTCTCCCAACGACCTCGAGGCAGGAGGACATATGGGAGAGGAGGCCGTAACTATTCTCCACCCTGACCCCAGAGACAGTGCCCGCTCACCCCGAGGTAGGGTCTTACTGCCCCAGCCAGGTGTGAGCTTCAGCGCGGGGCAAAATGGCGTGGCGACATTATCAAGCTGAGAAGTTCCTTGTCTCCTAAGGCATCAGCATTTGAAAGGACAGTGGAGGCTCAGGAAGACCACTTCCCAAGCTTTGAGACTGTGCTGGATTTGTGTGGTCTCAGCTTCGAGGAACTGGAAGTAAAGCAAGTCTGATTCCATACCAGTGGCTTGCCTGTCACGGCCCAGGCATACTGTCACTCCCCTGCAGCTCACCTCAGATCCTTCCAGATCTCCTCCTTCAGCATCTTCAACTCATGGGCCAGGTGTGTTTTAGCTCTGTGACAGAGGACACCAGTTTCTCCTGCAGAATGCCCATCACCGAAGTTACAGGCAAAGATGGTAAGAGACCAGCATAGGTTCTAGTTCATTCTTGCAAGTTCTAGATCGATCATCTATGTAGGTTCCAGTCTGTCCTTGCTTTCCCCATTTGATGACCATCTTTCCAGAATGCCTGCCTTGCTGGCTTCAGGGTCTAGTGCCAGTTTCAGAAGCAATAGCTTTTCTAAGAGCATCCACGACAGCCTACAGCCAAATTCCCATAATGGATCTCGTTGTGTACAGCCCCTAGTGGTTCTGCTTCTCTGATCGAACTTTGTCCGATACAGGATGGTTCCAGAGGAACAGACCCTAAGAATGGTTTCTCTGTATTAGGCCTGGTTTTTCTGGAATTGTCTTTCTGACCCAATTATATTTAAAGGCATTAACGACCCTGCTTCCAGTGGTAAACAGGGCGCTGGTAGTCCATGGTCTTCAGGGGCAAACTAGATACCTAAATTACCAGATATTAAAATCAAGTGCCTATAAAAGGCAAGAATTTTGGTGACTAAGTATTTTCTGCCACTGGAAATCTCAGTGAAAATAAATTTAATGGAGCTGGTTAATTGTTTCTATGTGCACTAGAGCAGTTAGGGAAAGAAAATGATGAGATCAGGGCTTTAAATTTCCAGCTTACGGTTCATATAAGGGACTTGAAACCTCTATTATGGCCCCCAAATAAAGCTATCTCCTGTAGCCACTAGGTTGATATTCCTAAAAACTAAAACTAATCCCAAAATCTAGTTTTGCAGGTAGCTAAATTGCATTACAAATTGAACTTTCAGCCTCACAGAGGTTCTTACATTAGTTAGGGCATTGGTTTTGAAGGCAAGGGACCCTGACAGTTGGGACAGAGCCATATGGGCAGATTCCAGCCCCTCGATTCTGCCAAATCTCCTTTCTAGTCCTCCCACCCATGAATAGGGAGGCTTGTCTCCCCTTGGCCAAAGGACCTACAGGGACTTCCTCGGGGGCGGCTGTCTTGCAAAGGGCTATGCTCTTCTAGCGATACTTTCACCATTTCTCAGGGCTTCCAGATTCATAGTCAGACTCAAGGCCCCAGGCCCCAGAGGATAAAGAACAAAGTGTGAGCCATGAGGGAGTCTGATGTACACCAAAGAATTGCATGATTTTGCCAATTATGTTGATAAGAACCTGGGAACATGTGGAATACCTCCCATTGGTCTGGGATCAGACGGGAGGGAAGATAAAGTTGGTTCCGGCCAAACTGATTAATGTGGCCCACAGAGCAGATTTCAGACTCAGTGTGTTAACCCAAGGGGCTGCTAGTGACTCTGACAGTTTGCTTGACAGAAAACCCACACTATGTGTGACTGAAATGGCTTATTGTAGAGAAAGGAAACAGGCACGTTGCTGAGCTAGAGAGCAGAGATCCTGGATGTCTCTAGAACTGGGGCAAATGGACAGCGTACTGAGGCCTTCCTCGGTCCAAAAGAGCTAAAAAGCTCTAGGTCTGGTGTTAGTGACATGACAACAGAGAGTCATGGCTACTGAACTCATCCCCCTATTAAAGTCCCAAAGACCATTGAATTAAGTCCCATGAAGATCATCAAAGCAGCTTACCAGCCCAGGGAAGCCAGCATTCCTGTCCTGTGCTGACATCATCCAGCTAAAGACAAAGAAACTTGACATGTTGGTCAGCTGTCCCAAGGAAGGGAAGTTGTTGCTTCTTCACATGTCCCTCAGACATGCCTGTGGGAAGATAGGGGAGCCACAGAACCTCTCTGCTGATGTCCACCAGTGAGGTCAGGACAGCCCCCAGCAAGCCATGGACACAAGAAAGAGGGGAGCAAATGGGTGGAGAAGGGGAAAAGCAATGGGCCTGCCTCCATGAGGAGCAGGAGGCATTCCTGCGGCATCCTGTCTGTGTCTGCCCCTGGAAAGAGGCCACCCTTTCTGCAACATCATTAAAGTAGGGTAACTGCACACAGCTCAATGGAGAGGAAGGCCTAGAGGGCTTTCAGTCAAAGCGACATCTGGGACAGGTCCTGGCAACCCCAATTCAACTGGATTGTCTGCAAAGCTTGGGCAATGTTACAGAAAACCCAGAGACAACTGTCACCCAGCCTTGTTTTTCCCGGGCCTTTACAATGGAAAATGAACAGAAAGAGTTTATCCCATGAATTCCCTCCTAAGAATAACTACGGCAACACTTGGCCCAAGTCAGAAGTCCCATGCTCATGCTCCTACTCTGTCTTTTATTAAGTTTGTGACCCTGAGTAAGTGGCGTCACTGGTCTTGGCTTAGTTTGCATCTTTAAATAAAGAAGGACGCTGAACCATAGGGCCTCCTTGGCAGAGATGCTAAACGTCCATCAAATGTCAGTGTAGCCTTGCCGTTAGAAAACCGCTACCCATCCAGGAAGCACATTTCCCAGACCCTCTGTGATTACTTCTCCCCAGTGGAATGACTAGTGAAACCAGCTGGACCTCTTCCAGACTAAAGTGAGTGATAAGCAGAAGGGCCTTTTCCGTGTGCTCCTCTCCTGGCAGGATGTTGGCACCCAGAGCAATCTTGGGAATCACATGCCCAGAACGTCCATCAGCCCAGATCCTGGAATGCCCAGATGGAGCCTAGCCCAGCCCCCACTGATGGGATTCTAGATGAATGAGAAATAACCCTTTATTATGCTCAACTAGTGAGATGATAAGGTTTCTCTGTCGAAGCAGCTAGAATAAACGGTACAGCCTCTAAGCTGTAAGTTCATGATCAACCAATAGTTTACAAATACTTGCTTTTAAAATTTTTTGTACTTCCTTTGACCTGAAAAATTATAACCCTTTGAAATAGGCCAGTCAGATATTTCTTTCATTTTACACACGAAAACCAGAGTCTCAGAACACTGACGTGACTCCCCAAAGTCACTGATAAACAGTAGGGTCAGGATGCAGAGGCCAGAGACCTGGCTTGGATATCAGCCTGAGAAGCGCGTTAGGGGACATGTGTGTTTCCCCATCAGAGAACACTGGGTGTGATCGTGGCTCTACCTGGGCCTGGCTTTGTGACTTCAAGCAATGTGCTTCCTGGACGGGTAGCTGTTTTCCAACAGTAAGGCTACACTAGGCTTTAATGGACATTTAGCATCTCTGCCAAGGAGGCCCTATGGTTCAGCGTCCTCAGGGAAGCCCCAGGGCCGAAGACAGGGGGAACCCAGTGTGAGCATAAGGTAAGGCCTGTCAAGCTGACTGAATGGGGTTGATGGAGTCTGTGCACAGGAGCAGCTGGAACACAGGATAGGTGAGTGCAGAGAAGCCAGAAGTGGTGTGCAGTTGGATGTATTACAAGCCCAGGAAGCAGTGAGGCTAGTTGGGATCCACTCTTTGTGCACGTAGACATAGTTACCATAGACATGGTTATCATTCCTCACTCCCCATGGGGCTGGGTGGCATAGGGGCGTGCCCTGTGGTTTAGTTACTTTCCCAGTGGGAACAGGTTTACAAAGATCCATACACACATTCTCTTCCAGTCCACAGTGATTCCTGGGATTGAGGAATAGCTGGCTTGAGACAGAGGTACAGGTGTTGGCCACACACAGGGAAGCCACAGCTCAGGACATCCAGCACATGGAACTTCCAGGTCCGGGTCAGTGTGACGACTCCCTAAGGAACCGCATGGGGCTCAATGACAGATGTCAGCAGGGCATCCACTGCGCCCAGCCATGCCCAGCACAGGGAAATGGGGCTGCTGCCTGCCCCTGGCCCAGCCTCAGGGCAGCTGCCTGCTCAGCTTGTGCCTCCAAATCTGGCCAAACAAAAATTTGTTCTTTTTTCAGATTTTTTTTATTATAAAAGTAATAGTAACAGTTCTCCATTAAAAATAAGTCAAAGAGTAACTTATTGTAGAAAATTTGGAGGTGTAATGTAAGTTTAAGAAGAAAATGATGATCACCCAAAACTCACTTCTCCTCAAGATAACCCCTACTGAGACTTCCGGGAAGATGGCAGCATGAACAGAGCGGCAGAATATTCCTCCCAACATTATATTTATCCACGAAAACACAGCAAATACAACTATTCCTAAAAGAGAGACCAGAACACACAAGAAAGCGCACACGGTGCAGCCACACCTGAGAGGACTCGGCAGCTGGCGAGGTGGGTAAGAAATGGAACCATGTCCCGGCATGACCCGAGCACTCCCCCACCCCAGTGCACCGGCAGTAGGACAGGATTCAGAGCTGGGACGGAGTGGAAGTGCAGGCCCGGGAGATAACCAGCCCCAGCGATCTGCCCGGGGAGTTCGGGTGCACAGACCGCGGTGTGGCAGAGATTGGAGAGACGGAGGGTGCAGGGTCTCAGCGGGAACGCACCTGCTTGCTCGCAGCTGGCTCAGGGAAGGAGAAAAGAGAAGGAAAAAAAAGGAGAAAAGTGCACACTTTTTTTTTCCAGCGGTCTTAAAGAGACAGGAGTCCAGCGGAGGACCGCATCACCCCGGCACACTCAGCCCAGCAGTCTGGGAGTCCTGGGGAGCTTCGGAACCCGTAGAGGGCGACTGGGACAGGGTAACCATATTTAGGACTCCCACAGAGCTCAACAGCCTCCCATTCATTCTCACCCCGGCCACAGCTTTAAAGGGCCTTGCGGAGTGGCACGGCCATGACTTTGGAATAGTGGAGCAACAGCGCAACCTACAGCATTCACACAGAAACCACTCCCGGTGGGCGGGTGTTTTTTTTTTTTTAGGTGTTGCTGCTTTTTCTTTTTCTTTTTCTTTCCTTTCTTTTCCTTCTTTCTCTCTCTCTTTTTTTATTATTATTATTAGCATTATTTTCTCCTCTTTCTTCTCTTTCTTTTTAAACTCATAAAGAGCCCAGCTGACATACATGACAACAACCAATAACCAATTCCATAGCCATGAGAAGAGAGAGGAATATGGTACAGACAAAGCTTCAGACACAGACAACCCCTGAGAGAGAACCTGAAGAAATGGACATGCACAGTCTTCCTGAAAAAGAATTCAGAATAAAAGTCATAACCATGCTGACGGATCTACAGAAAAATGTGCAAGAGCTGAGGGAGGAAATGAGGAAAGACTATGCAGAAATGAGACAAGCCATTGACCAGCTTAACAGCAGACTGGATGAGGTATAAGACACTTTCATTGAAATACAAAACAGAGAACAGGAATACAAAGACTCTGAGGCAGAGAGAGATAAAAGGATCTCTAAGAATGAAAGAATATTAAGAAAACTGTGTGACCAATCCAAACGGAGCAATATTCGCATTATAGGAGTACCAGAGGAAGAAGAGAGAGAAAAAGGGATAGAAAGTGTCTTGAATAAGAAGAAATAATTGCTGAAACCATCCCCATGTTGGGGAAGGAAATAGTCTCACAGTCCATGGAAGCCCACAGATCTCCCAACACAAGGGACCCAAGGAAGACAACACCAAGACACATAATAATTAAGATGGCAAAGATCAAAGATAAAGACAGAGTATTAAAGGCAACTAGAGAGAGAAAAAAGATCATCTACAAAGGAAAACCCATCAGACTGTCATCAGACTTCTCAACAGAAACCTTACAGGCCAGAAGAGAATGGCATGACATATTTAATGTAATGAAACAGAAGGGCCTCGAACCAAGAATATTGTATCCAGCATGATTATCATTTAAATATGACAGAGGGATTAAACAATTTCAAGACAAACGAAAGTTGAGAGAGTTTGCCTCTCATAAACCACCACTACAGGATATCTTAAATGGATTGCTCGAAAGGGAAGCACCCCTAAGGCTAAAAAGATGTCACCAGAGAAAATAAAATCATAGCAAAGAAAGCAGACCATCCAAATACTAACTAAAGGCAACAAATAAAACACCTAATATATAAAGAAAGGAGGAGGAAGAATAGGAAGGGAGAGATAAAGAAACATCAGACGGCGTTCACAATAACTTAACAGGAAAGTTAAGTTAGATTCTCAGATAGTAAAGAAGCAACCATTGAACCTTTGGTCACCATGAATCTAAAGCCTGCAATGGCAATAAGTACATATCTATCAATAATCACCCTAAATGTAAATGGACTGAATGTACCAATCTAAAGACACAGAGTAACAGAGTGGATGAAAAAGCAAGACCCATCTATATGCTGCTAACAAGAGACTCACCTCAAACCCAAAGATATACACAGACTAAAAGTGAAGGGATAGAAAAAGATATTCCATGCAAAAAACAAAGAGAAAAAAGCAGGTGTTGCAGTACTTGTATCAGACAAATTAAACTTAAAAACGAAGAAAGTAGCAAGAGATAAAGAAGGACATTACATAATGATAAAGGGGTCAGTCCAACAAGAAGATATAACTATTATAAATATATATGCACCCAACACTGGAGCATCAGCATATGTGAAACAAATACTAACAGAACTGAAGGAGAAAATGGACAGCAATGCAATTATTTTGGGAGACTTTAACACACCACTCACTCCAAAGGATAGATCAACCAGGCAGAGAATAATTAAAGACACAGAGGCACTGAACAACACACTAGAACAGATGGACCTAACAGACATCTACAGAACTCTGTACCCAAAAGCAGCAGGATACACATTCTTCTCAAGTGCACATGGAACATTTTCCAAAATAGACCACATACTAGGCCACAAAAAGAACCTCAGTAAATTCAAAAATATTGAAATCCTACCAACCAACTTCTCAGATCACAAAGTTATAAAACTAGAAATAAATTTTAGAAAGAAATCAAAAAGGCTCACAAATACATGGAGACATAACAACATTCTCCTAATTAATCAATGGGTTAACGACCAAATCAAAACAGAAATCAAAGAATATATGGAGACTAATGACAACAACAACACA
The DNA here is from genome assembly GCA_029783875.1 of Phataginus tricuspis. Taxonomy (NCBI): domain Eukaryota; kingdom Metazoa; phylum Chordata; class Mammalia; order Pholidota; family Manidae; genus Phataginus; species Phataginus tricuspis. The sequence continues at coordinate 3,502,344 of JAQQAC010008525.1, read as the reverse complement.
AAGCCACAACTTCTGTGGGATGCAGCAAAGGCAGTTCTAAGAGGAAAGTATATTGCAATCCAGGCCTATTTAAAGAAGGAAGAACATTCCCAAATGAACAGTCTAAAGACACAATTATTGAAATTGGAAAAGGAAGAACAAATGAGGCCCAAAGTCACCAGAAGGAGAGACATAATAAAGATCAGAGAAGAAATAAATAAATTGATAAGAATAAAACAATAGAAAAAATCAATGAAACCAAGAGCTGGTTCTTTGAAAAAATAAACAAAATAGATAAACCCCTAGCCAGACTCATTAAGAGAAAACGAGAATCTACACATATAAACAGAATCAGAAATGAGAAATGAAAAATAACGACGAACCCCACAGAAATACAAAGAATTATAAGAGAATATTATGAGCATCTATACGGTAACAAGCTGGAAAACCTAGAAGAAATGGACAACTTCTTAGAATAATACAGCCTTCCAAGACCAAGCAGGAAACAGAAAAACTAAACAGAACTCTCACCAGCAATGAAATTGAATCAGTAATCAAAAAACTACCCAAGAACAAAACCCCCAGACCTGATGGATTCACCTCTGAATTCTACCAGACATACAGAGAAGAAATAACACCCATTCTCCTTAAAGTTTTCCAAAAAA
>JAQQAC010008525.1:3468995-3501200 GCA_029783875.1 Phataginus tricuspis | reverse complement strand
AAAAAATAGAAGAGGAGGGAATACTTCCAAACTCTTTCTATGAAGCCAGCATCACTCTAATACCAAAACCGGGCAAAGACCTCACTAAAAAAGAAAATTACAGACCAATATCCCTGATGAATGTAGATGCAAAAACACTCAACAAAATATTAGTAACCTGAATTCAAAAATATATCAAGAGGATCATACACCATGATCAGGTGGGATTCATCCCAGGGATGCAAGGACGGTACAACATTCGAAAATCCATCAACATCATCCATCACATCAATAAAAAGAAGAACAAAAACCACATGATCATCTCCATAGATGCTGAAAAAGCATTTGATAAAATTCAGCATCCATTCATGATTAAAACTCTCAACAAAATGGGTATAGACGGCAAGTACCTCAACACCATAAAGGCCATATATGACCAACCCACAACTAACATCATACTTAATAGCGAGAAACTGAAAGCTTTTCATCTAAGAATGGGAACAAGACAGGGGTGCCCACTCTTTCCACTGTTATTCAGCATAGTACTGGAGGTCCTTGCCACGGCAATCAGACAAAACAAAGACATACAAGGCATCCAGATTGGTAAAGAAGAAGTCAAATTGTCACTATTTGCAGATGACATGATACTGTACATAAAAAACCCTAAAGACTCCACTCCAAAACTACTAGAACTAATATCTGAATTCAGCCAAGTTGCAGGATACAAAATTAACACGCAGAAATCTGTTGCTTTCCTATACACTAATGATGAAATCACAGAAAGAGAATCAGAAAAACAATTCCATTCACAATTACATCAAAAAGAATAAAATACCTAGGAATAAACCTAACAAAGGAAGTGAAAGACCTGTACTCTGAAAACTACAAGACACTCCTAGGAGAAATTAAAGAGGACACTAACAAATGGAAATGCATCCCATGCTCTTGGCTAGGAAGAATAAATATTGTCAAAATGGCTATACTACCTAAAGCAATCTACAGATTCAACGCAATCCCTATCAAACTACCAACAGCTTTCTTCAATGAACTGGAACAAATAATTATAAAATTCATATGGAAACACAAAAGACCCCAAATAGCCAAAGCAATCCTGAGAAGGAGGAATAAAACAGGGGGAATTATGCTCCCTGACTTCAAGCTGTACTACAAAGCCACAGTAATCAAGACAATCGGGTACTGGCACAAAAACAGACCCACAGACCAGTGGAACAGAATAGAAAATCCAAACATTAACCCAAACATTTACAGCCAATTAATATATGATAAAGGAGCCTTGGATATACAATGGGGAGATGACAGCCTCTTCAGCAGCTGGTGTTGGAAAAACTGGACAGCTACATGTAAGAAAATGAAACTGGACTACTGTCTAGCCCCTTACACAAAGGTAAACTCAAGGTGGATCAAAGACCTGAATGTAAGTCATGAAACCATAAAATTCTTAGAAAAAAACATAGGCAAAAATCTCTTGGGCATAAACATGAGCGACTTCTTCATGAACATATCTCCCCGGGCAAGGGAAACAAAAGCAAAAATGAACAAATGGGACTATATGAAGTTGAAAAGCTTCTGTACAGCAAAGGACACCATCAGTAGAACAAAAAGACATCCTACAATATGGGAAAATATATTCATAAATGATGTATCTGATAAGGGGTTGACATCGAAAATATATAAAGAACTCACACACCTTAACAAACAAAAAGCAACTAACCCAATTAAGAAATGGGCAGAGGACATGAACAGACACTTCTCTAAAGAAGAAATTCAGATGGCCAACAGGCACGTGAAAAGATGCTCCGCATCGCTAATCATCAGAGAAATGTACATTAAAACCACAATGAGATATCACCTCACACCAGTGAGGATGGCCAACATCCAAAACACAAACAACAACAAATGTTGGTGAGGACGTGGAGAAAGGGGAACCCTCCTACACTGCTGGTGGGAATGCAAATTAGTTCAACCACTGTGGAAAGCAGTATGGATGTTCCTCAAAAAACTCAAAATAGAAATACCATTTGACCCAGAAATCCCACTCCTAGGAATTTACCCTAAGAATGCAGCAGCCCAGTTTCAAAAAGACAGATGCACCCCTATGTTTATTGCAGCACTATTTACAATAGCCAAGAAATGGAAGCAACCTAAGTGTCCATCAGTAGATGAATGGATAAAGAAGATGTGGTATATATACACAATGGAATATTATTCAGCCATAAGAAGAAAACAAATCCTACCATTTGCAACAACATGGACGGAGCTAAAGGGTATTATGCTCAGTGAAATTAGCGAAGCTGAAAAAAACAAATATCAAATGATTTCACTCATATGTGGAGCATAAGAACAAAGAAAAAAAAACTGAAGAAGTAAAACAGCTGCAGACTCACCGAACCCAAGAATGGACTAATAGTTACCAAAGGGAAAGGGACTGGGGAGGATGGATGGGAAGGGAGGGATAAGAGGGTAAAAGGGGCATTACGATTATCAGACGTAATGTAGGGGGGCCACAGGGAGGTCTGTACAACTCAGAGAAGACAAGTAGTGATTCTATAGCATCTCACTACACTGATGGACAGTGAGTGTAATGGGGTTGGTGTGGGGGACCTGATGAAGGGGGTAGTTTAATCACCATAATATTGCACATGTAATTGTAGGTTAATGATACCAAAATAAATTGTAAAAAAAATAAATTAAATAAATAAAGATAACCCCTACTACCATTTTGGGGTAGACATTTCTAGGTTTTTCTCTATGGATATATAAATAGAAACCGTATTTTTAAAGAAAATTGTATCACATGGAATAAGTTTTATGACACTGCTTTTTCTCTTCATATTTCCTGATAAACATTTTATTGCCATTAAATACTTTTTCAAAACACCCTATTTATAGCTGAATAACATTTTTAGACATTCAGGCTGTTTACAATTTTTAACTATTATATACAGGACTGTGATGAACATCCTTATACATAAGTCTTTGATCACATTTCTGATTATGTCCTTTAGGAAATACTTAAAAGTGGGGTTATTGTGATAAAGGACGTAAACATTTTTAAGAAAATTCTCACTGCCAAATCGTTTCCAGAAATGTACCAATTTATAGTCCTATCAGCAATGTGTTCTTGCGAAAGCCCTACAAAAACATGTCAGTGCTTTTAATGTTTTTCAGATTAATGGGAGGAAATGGTATCTCATTATTCTGATTCATATTGCTTTGATTAATGATTCTATTGACCAGTTCTTAGGTTTGCTGGCCATTTGGATTTCCTCTAGGAACTGCTTGTTCATTTTCTCTGGTCATTTTTCATTAGAGAATTATTATCTTTTTATTGACTTTAAATAATTCAGGCTGTTTATTCTGTCATATTCACTGCAGATATTTTTGCCATTTTTTTCATTCGAGTTTCTTTTTTATCATAGAGGGATTTTTTTTTTAATACACAGTTCTGGTATTTTTGTTTGCATTATGTCATTAAATCTAACAACAGTTTCCTGTGTGATGATATATCCCACAGCTTTAGGCTTATAACACGCTCCCCATCCCAAGGTCAGTTCCTTGTCCTCCTATATTTTCTTTTAGACAATTAAGAAAATGAATAAAATCACAACATATAAGAACTGGAAAATCTCTCAGGGTCCTTCATTTTATAAACAAGAAACTCAAGCTTAGAAGGAAAGGTAACTCAAAAAACCAGACCACACCACCGTGAAGCAGCAAAGCCAAGATTCTATTTTTGATTAAAGTATAATTAACACACAATAAAATCCACGAATCTTTATTCAATTTGATGAATTCTGACAGTTGTATATACTCTTGTAACCGCCACCCAGACCAAGATTACAGAATATATCCACCACCGTCAGCAACCACTATCTGGTTATCCTTCACTCTAGGCTCTATTTGCCTATATTTGGACTTTATAAAAATAGAATCATAGAGCAAGTACTTTTTAGTGATGCCCTTCATTCACATGGCATAAATTATTTGAGATTCAACCATGTTGTTGGGTCTGTAAGCAGCTCATTCTTTTTTATTCTGAATAGTTTCTCTCTGTATGACTATACCATCGCATGCTTATCCATTCTCCTGTTCGTGGGCATTCGGGCTGTTTTCCATTCGGGGTTATTATGAAAAAGGCTGGCAGGAGTATTTTTGTGGAAGTATCTGTTTAGACATATGAATTCATTTCTCTTGGGAATGGAATTGCTTGTCATTGGAGAGGCGCCTGTTGTAAAGCTAGGGTTTGCAATCTGACTCTAAAAACCATGCCCTAAGCTGTTGGCCCACCCTGTCCCTCATAGATCCAAGCTTTAGGAGTCAAGTTCAAGGCCCAGCTCCTGCATTTCTTTGCTATGGAAACTTGGGAAAATTACCTCCTCCTTCAGCGCCCTGCTTCCTCACCCGCACCAGCCCCTGAGGTTGTTGTGAAAATGAAATAAGTTAAAACCAAGAAAGCAATTAGAATGGGGCCTGACACATGGTTAGTTATCATTATAATTATATGAGGGAGTGTGTCTACATTCAGATACTGTCCAATACTAGGTTCAGAAAATGGTTCTCTTGAAACAGGCTGGGGAAGGTCTCCCTGTGAGGATAGGGCTACATGGTGACGATTATTTTTGGAAGAAAACTGTCCCTTCCTACAAATTCAGCTGGATCTAAATGCCCTAGTGTCCAGACCTGGAAGCCTCAAGCATTCCTGCTGGCTCTGAGATCCTCTTCTCCAGTTCTCGCACTTACCTTTGTCGACCTCCGTATACACAGCTCTCCTTCTCCGTGTCCAGCCCCACCAGTCATGGAGTCCTCTGCTTTTATCCTCCTTCACATCGGAGCAGGGTCCCATACCTGGCCCTACCTCTCCTCTTTGGGCACCAGCCATATTGCACATGGCTAACAACTGATGCTCCAGCCTGCAGTCGGCACAGAGGCGGGTCTTCAGGAGGAACACGCAGTGGCCTGAGCTCATGCTGCTGAGACTGAACTGAAGGACACTTTTCCAATTGTGAGTGCTTCCTGACTCTTTCTAGAACATCTTCTAATTCTGCGTTTCCTCCATGCCAGTCTCTCCAACCGGACAGTAAGCTCCGTAAAGGGCAGAGTCCAGACTATTTAATGCAGGATGGCAACCTGAGAGTGCCTAGCAGAGATCCTGGCACATAGTTGGAAAGGCCCCCCATACATATGTTGGTGTAAAAGGGAGAAACATATTTCAATGCAAGTATTCAAGACCTCCCATCTCCTCCAACTGCTAAGAAAATTTCTGCCTTCCCTCATAATTCAATTTCTGGGCATTTATTATAAAGATTAGGTAAGGACTAAGAAGGAAAATGGAGCCCAGAGGGACTTCTTAGATTTATTCAGAAAATAGAAGTGAATTATTTATCCATCAATAGGAGTATTTATAAATAAACTATGGCCGTACCTATAATAGAGTATATGGTTTAAATACATACCCTAACATGCATTCATCCATAGACTCTATCCATGCACTTATCAACATGGAATATTACACAAAGTTCAGGTTTTAAATTTGGAGAGTGATATATATGTACATATATGTGATGCCATTTAAAAAAAATTCAAAAAATGCAAAATTATGCTATTACTGTTTATACTACAGGGTTATGGATACATACTGTGTAGTAATAGTCCAAAAACATATATACAGAATAGTATGAACATGATAAACAGCAAATTCAGAATAGAAGCTGCACAATTTGGGGCCAAACTATATAGATAAATGTACATTATTTGAAGTGAATAACTGGAAGTTTTGGAGTCCCAAGTGACTTGCTCTGATGTGCAGTCTAGGAGGTAAATCTCACAGAAGAAGCCGGGCAGATATGTCACTCAGTATTCACTGACAGTCATTCTTCTGTGAGATTTACCTCCGAGACTGCATGTCTGATCAAGTGCCTGGCACTGTTACATATGGTCACTGTTGGAATATATCAGTGACCAGACAAAAGTCCTTGCTGTCGCCAGCCACCTGTTGCTCTCCAGGCTTGAGGTGGATGAGCCCCTTTCACAGCAGCCCAGCCGACAGCTAACAAGGGCCCTGAGTGGAGGGGGTGAGTGAGAGGCAACCCAGGGGGGTGTGCACTGGATGGCTCGGGTGCAAAGTCCTGGGAGAGGGGCGGGACAGTGGCATGTCAACTGTGGAAGTGGGGCTTACGTCTGGGTGACCTGAAGGAGCGGGCATCCCTGGCAGAAACAGGAACTGTGGGGAACTACCTTTGAATTGAATCTCAGCCGTGCCCCAAAGATGGCCACTGAGAACTCAGCCACGCCGCAGGGGTGGCCGCTGAGAGCCCTCTGGGTTTCAGCTGCGCCCACTCTGGTCCGCTTCTTACGTCAGAGACGGCTGCGCATGCGCACAACTCTGTGCGTGATTGGAAAATTGAAAGTAGCCTTGTTAGCATAGATGTAACCAATCAGAAGAGACCACACCCTATATATTCCGTGTCCTGAGCCCCAATAAACGAGTTCTTGCTTCGACTGAGCTCCCTGTCGCATCTGATTGTCTCCGGCGAAAGGCGAAGGCTGCGGAACGGGCAGACAGTCGGCTCTTACCTCCCTTGCTCTGCCTTGTCAGGGCGTGCCTCTCCCTCCCTTCCTTTCCCTCCACTGGCTCGGAGGGTCACAGAAAGAGCTTGTAACAGAAAGAGCTTGTAATCCTGACGGCAAGCAGGATTGGTGGGAGAGAGGCTAGAAACCCCGACAGCTGGTGCCCCGTGTGAGGAACGCCCAAAGAGGCTACGCAGAGGAACAGCCGAAGAGGCTACGCAGACGGATCAACGATCCCTCAGTTGACAAACCTAAAGTGCGGCGGAGTGAGCAGTGGGTGATTACGTGGTAAGAGCACTCCTGGAAAAATGGGACAAGCAACCTCTAAGGATGAACCTGCGCTTAAAGCGCTGAGATATATGCTTAAAAGCCAAGGGTTGGAACTCTCAGATTCCCAGGCAGAAAGAGTTTGGGAGACCTTTGTGAGGGTGGCCCCCTGGCTCCCTGTCAGTAACCCTTTTGATTATTCCACCTGGGACCATGTCAAATGACTGATCAGAAAGGGAGAGATAGACCAGGGTGAAGATCCCCCTCTGGGAGTGTACCCTACATTGTCAGCCCTTAAGGCATGTTTCGGGGACACTCGATCTTTATCGCCCTGCTCAGCGGGTCCCGCAAGGAGTCCCAGCAAACAGGGAGCTAATAGGCAATACCCAAAAGAACCAGATAAACTAACTCCTAGGGAGGCGTCTGTGCCCCTGGAGGAAAGGGAATGGGAATGTTTTGATGAGGAATGTCTCTGGCCAACTCCCTGGGCTGGCCCCGACCCATCAGCGTATATCACTGAGAGGCCCTCTGACACCGCCCCGCTGCCATCTTATCCGGCATTTCCGGTGACCATTAACTCTGGCGGGAACGGGCCAGTGCCACCCTCTTATCAGGCATTTCCGGTAAATGTTAACCCTGGTAGGAACAGGCCAGCTACGTGGTACCCCTGGGAGACCCAAGAACTCAAAGAATTAAAGAAGGCAGTCTCGGAGGATGGGCCTAATTCCCCGTGGGCCGAGACCATCCTCCAAGGGTTAGCTCATCAGCACTGTACTACTCAGGATTGGAAGAGCTTGACAAAGGCAGTCCTTCCTGGTCCCCTGTTCCTTAAGTGGTGTGCCTTCTTTAAGGAGGAATGCCACATCCAGGCAGAGAGAAACCAATCTGCAAACCCTCCAATTCCTGTTACCTTTGGGACGCTCTCGGGGACCACTGACCAGTTTGCTACAAGTCTCCAGCAGGCCGTCATTCCCGCCCCTTATCAGGAGCAAGTAAGAGCCCTTGGGCTGGCCGCCTGGAAAAAAATGGAGGAAGGCCCCTTGGAACCGCCTGTTTCCGGAATCACCCAAAAGCCCACTGAGGACCTCCCATCCTTTACAGATAGGGTGGAAAAGAGCTTGCAACGTAAATTTCCCCCAGGGCCATTGCGGGATCAATTTGTTAAAATGTTGGTTTGGGAGGGGATGACTACTGACCACAAGTTGGCCTGTGCAGGGCTGAAAGATAGGTCCATGGAAAGGTGGATAGTCACCACCAAGGATGTGGGCACTCAAGCCCCCCAGTCCCAGACTCTGGTTGCCGCCTTGCAGGCACAAACGGCCTCCTTAACGGAGGCCTTGACTGCAGCCCTCACTTTACAGTCCCCAGAGAGCAGAGCCCCAGACAAAGGGGGGATAAATCAAACTTGTTTTGGATGCGGTCAGATGGGACACTTCAAGAGGGAGTGCCCTAATGACCATGCTACAAAAAATAGCAGTGGCAATCAAGGGGCTCCCCTGATGAACAGGAGGGGACAGGGCCCACCTAGGACACCCTGTCCTAGGTACAGGAAGGGATTCCATTGGCAGAAAGACTGCAGGTCTAAGTTTGACATCCAAAGCAACCCTTTAAACTAGGGGAGGGGCAACCTCCAGCCCCGTTAGCCCAAGGAGGAAGGAGTTCTTCTGATTCCCCCAGGGCCCATTGGACAGTGCCCATAATACTGGGGTTAAGACCAAAGATGGACATATTCATATCGGGTAAAAGGTTCCACTGCCTAATTGACACTGGGGCAGACCGAACTGTGCTTAGACTGGAGGCTAGTCCCGGGACCCCCTTTATTAGGGGTCAGGGGCAATGTGACCTCTGAGAAGACTAAGGACTGGCTTAAATGGGAAGACGTAGATAGCAACCATGGGGAAGTCAGACCCCTTTTTGCCTCTGGCCTGACAGCTAACCTGCTGGGCCAAGACATTCTAGGAACAGCCGATGTCTACTTTACCAATAATCCTAAAATTCTTTATGAAAACATATCGGGGGAAGAAGAATACCAATGACAATTTGGTTGTACTAAGAACCTCAGTGATTATAAGGGAGGCCTTTCCTTTGAGGCTTCGAGACCTAATATGCCCCTTTCGCGAGTGAAGCCACACCCCCAATCCTAAAGGCCACTGCTCCGGTAACGTCTGCCATTACATGGCTCCCAGGACCTCCAGTCTGGGTGGAGCAGTGGCCATTACCACAAGCTAAGCTTCAAAGACTTAAAGAAATTACCCAAGAACAATTAAAACTGGGACATATTAGACCTTCCCTGAGCCCATGGAATAGTCCTGTTTTTGTTATTCAGAAGGTCTCTGGCAAATGGAGGATGTTACAGGATTTAAGAAAAATCAACGAGCGGATGGTTCTTGTGGGCACGCCCCTGAGGGGTTGCCCTGGATTCCGTCCATTCCAAAAGATTTGTCCCTCATTGTGATTGATATTAAAGATTGTTTTTTCTCCATTCCCCTCAACCCCGCTGATTGTGAGAAGTTTGCTTTCTCCGTACCTTCCACCAATTTTCAAGGGCCTGATGAGCGATATGACAGTGTTGCCACAGGGCATGGCTAACAGCCCAGCCTTTTGCCAATGATATGTCTCTCAGGTTTTGCAGCCCCTTCAACAGTGGCCAGGGGTGGTCCTATATGCATACATGGATGATATTATTTTAGGAGCATCCACTACCCAACAGCTAAGCTCTGCCTACCAGAAGCTCCAAACCCTCTTGAGACAAGGGGGGTTACATGTGTCTAGCAGCAAGGTCCAGACCGTGCCTCCCTTTGAAATACTGGGAACGAGGCTTCACCTGGACTCTGTGTGTCCCCTTAAACCCCAGCTATCTATCAAGGACTCCTACTCCCTGGTAGAACTACAAAAGGTATTAGGGGAGCTTAATTGGCTATGACCCTGGCTCCACATTACAACAGAGGACCTTATCCCTCTCTTTGAGTTGTTAAAAGACAAAACTCCATCTGAGCTTGTTGTATTAATGGAGGAACATAAACAAGTATTTAGACAGATTCAATTAGCACTTGATAATGCCCAACTAGCCCGGTATCAGCCTGACTGTGACCTTTGTCTGTGGATTCTTCCTGGCTTGGAGTTGCTTACCGCTGTTATCATGCAGCAAGGTAACCCTCTCCAATGGGTCCATGCATCAATAGGAGGCACTCTGCGAGTGTATGCCCAGTTAGATCAACTGGCAGATCTTATAGTCAAAGGCAGAGACACCACCTTAAGGCATTATGGGAAAGACCCGGAAATTTTAACCATTCCTTATCGTTTGTCAGACTTTGAATGGATCAAGCGAAATCACAATAGAGTGTCCGAGGCTCTGACAGGTTTTTTGGGTAAGATTGATTGCCATTATGGGCCCAGCAGATGGGTTGTCTCCTTCTCCAAGTTAAGTTGGACCACCCCTAGACTCTTTTTGAGTAAGCCCCTTTCTGATGCCTTGAATGTGTTTACTGATGGAGGAAAAGAGGGGTCTGCTGTTGTTGTCTTTCCCCCTCCTCACCTCTTGACCAAGTTAAAAGAAACCCAACATTTTGAAAAGGTTACTGGCTCAGCACAATTTAAGGAGTTGTATGCCATAGCATTGGCCCTAAGTAAAATTTCTGAACCTATGAATCTTTTTTCTGATAATCTGTATGTTGTGAACTTGCTTCCCACCTTAGCCTCTTATATCAAGTTAGATAAAAACCCCATAACCCCCTTGATGATTCAAGTGAGATCCTTGCTAATAGCATGATCCAAGCCCATATTCTTGCAGCACCTCCGAGGACACCAAGCTTTGCCCGGATTTCTCTCCAGAGGAAACCTATTAGCTGACCAATTAGTGTCCTCTGCTGCTCAAGCCCTTTCCATGCAACAGGCCCAAGATTTCCAACAGGCCCAAGACCTTCATGAACTTACCCACCTAAATTGGAGAGGACTTCATCATAGATTTCCTCATATTCTTTTTAAAGACTTGAAAAAAATTATCAGGACTTGTAAATCCTGTTTGCCTTTTCTACAAATTCCACCCCTCCAGTCCCCTGGAGTTAATCCAAGAGGCATTAAACCAAATTGTCTCTGGCAAACTGATGTTACTCATTATGCAGCTTTTGGAAAATTAAAATTTGTCTTTGTCTCAATAGATACATGCTCCCACGCTTGCTGGGTTAGTGCCCATGCTGGAGAGAAAGCTAAACATGCACAGAGCCATTTTTTACAATGTTTTGCTATATTAGGCATACCACATCAAATAAAAACAGATAATGGCCCCTGCTTTACTAGCAGGGCGTTACAAGACTTTTTTAATATGTGGCATATCAGCCACTCCACAGGAATCCCATACAACCCACAGGGCAGGCCATAGTAGAGCGTCACAGTAAGACATTAAGAGACCTATTACAAAAACAAAAAGGGGGAATAACCCCCCATAACCAATTGCAGATGGCCCTACTTACATTAAATATTTTAAATTTTTCAAAAGATCAACCTCTAACGGCCTTTCAAAGGCACTGGACAAATCAAACGCCATATGCGAAAATCGAAGTGCGCTGGAAAGACCAGCTGACTGGGCAATGGCGAGGACCAGATCCACTGATAAGTATGGGCAGAGGATTCGGATGTGTATTTCCTATAGGTGGACCGAATCCAATTTGGGTTCCTGCTAGGAACTTGAAATTCTGCCCTCAGATCACTCAGCAAGTGGAAGAAAGCCATGATATAGACTCTCCCCAAGAGGGTGACCTCTTGAGGGCCTGCCTATTCCTTCTTTTCCAGGACTGACCTTTTGAGGATTGCATGAGAAGAAAAGGAGTCATGAAGGCTGGACTATTGCCATAGTCCAGACAGTGACTACTGCTGAAGAACTGACACTGTTAAGCCTTCAACAAGGACATCTTTGCAGTCCTATGTTTTCTTACCCTCTGCTTCCTTTTTTACCAGAGTATGGGAAGAAATAATTAGTTTGTTTAGTCTACCCAAGCTGTTATTGGGAGGTATAATAATTGTAATGTCATCAGTTATTTTCATGCTGGTGCGGTGGTGAAGATCATATCAACAGCAATAGATATTATTGAAGAAGGAGTTCCCCATACCCCAGAGCATTCATGGGCATTTATAGCCCTACAGAGAGGTGCAAGCAACCTCTTGAGAATGTCATTACTAGAAGTGCTAGGATGGTAGTCAATGACGGGTAAGATCTCCTGAAAGATGGGGACAACCTAAGACAGGCACATCCTCGAGTACAGGATGGCATCTCTCATGCTCATACAAAAACAAAAAGGGGGAAATGTGGGGAACTGCCTTTGAATTGAATCTCAGCCGCACCCCAAAGATGGCCGCTGAGAACTCAGCCGCGCCACAGGGGTGGCCGCTGAGAGCCCTCTGGGTTTCAGCTGCGCCCACTCCGGTCTGCTTCTTACGTCAGAGACGGCTGCGCATGCGCACAACTCTGTGCGTGATTGGAAAATTGAAAGTAGCCTTGTTAGCATAGGTGTAACCAATCAGAAGAGACTACACCCTATATATTCTGTGTCCTGAGCCCCAATAAACGAGTTTTTGCTTCGACTGAGCTCCCTGTCGCGTCTGATTGTCTCCGGTGAACAGCGAACGGCGAAGGTTGCGGAACGGGCAGACAGTCGGCTCTTACCTCCCTTGCTCCGCCTTGTCGGGGCGTGCCTCTCCCTCCCTTCTTTTCCCTCCACTGGCTCGGAGGGTCACAGAAAGAGCTTGTAACAGAAAGAGCTTGTAATCCTGACGGCAAGCAGGACCGGTGGGAGAGAGGCTAGAAACCCCGACAAGGAACCGCAGGACAAGAAAGAAGGGGGTCCTGCTCTCGGCCTAGACCTGCCGCAGAGCCAAGTTCTGCAAAGACAGCGGCTGAACCCTGCTCCCCAGGAGCTTGCAAATGAGTTGTGACAACCATTCTTTCAGCCATTTGTCCAGCAAATACTTTCTGAAGAAATGTGCCAGAATCTGCACCAGGCAGCTTGTCATCCAAGCAAGAACTTGAACTACAGGCCACGGTTTGATCTTTGGGCCAAGAAGGAGGCACCCGGCTCCGGACAGGAAGGAACATGAGAAAGCTGTGATGTGCAATTGCCTCTCACCCAGCTTGAGGGTCTGCACATCCCCCCTTGAACACCGCAAATACCCAAGGTCCTGGGCCCTGGAGCTCAGCCCCCAGAAGCTGCAGACCACAGCCATGTGCTCCCACTCAGGGGAGATAAATCTCTGGCTCCAGGGGCCCCTTCTGGGCAGGGCTGCTGGAAAGGCACCCCCAGGGCAGCTGACTGCTCCAGAGGACTAGACCTCAGTCTGCCAACAAGCAAGAGTCCTGAGGATACCAAGCCCAGGGTGTGTCTCAGCTCTGCCCTTCACAGCTGGGTGGCCTGGTGCCACCTTACGTTCTCCAGACTTCAGTTCCTTCACTGGCATGAAGGCATGCTGCGATCTCTCTCCAGGGCTTCAGTTTGCTAGGGCGGCTCAGAATGACAGGCATTCAGTCTCGAAGTGCTGCAGGCAGGAAGTCCAAGTTCACGGCATCAGTGGAAAGGGTTGTCTGAGGCACTGTGGGAGAATCTGTTCCAGGCTTCTCTCCTGGCTTCTGGAGTTTGCTGGCCATCTGTGAGGTTCCTGGGCTTGTAGACGTGTCACCCCATCTCTGCCCTCATGTTCATGGGCGCTCTTCCAGGGGGCAGGTCTATTTCATGTGGTGTTCATTCTCTAGGACACCAGTCATATTGCATTAGGGGCCCACCCCACTGCAGCATGCCCTCATCTTAGCCAACCACACTGGCAATGACCCCTTTCCAGATAGGGTCACATTTGGAGGTCCTGGAGGTTAACAGGCCAACATGAATTTTTCAGGAACACAATTCAACCCCTAACAATGCTCCTGAGTCTCTAATTCCCCCTCCTGTGGGCTTCCAGAGTGACCATACATTGATCACTCAAACCGGAGACTGTAAGAATGAAAAGGGGTGCCATTAAGAATTACAGCAGACAGCAGGTGTAATGGGACTGCCCCAGGGCCCCTGAGATGCACAGTCCCCAAAGGGCCTGCAAGAACCCACAGAGGCACCTGATACAAGGCTGGGAAGCAGGATTCTGGAACTTTCCGCTGTCTACTGGGTCACTGTTGACCAGGATGAAATTTACATCATCTTCTCTCAAAATGAGAGAGATGGACCCAGGAGAGAGAGGAACGTGACAGTGCCCGGGAAGGGCTGAGGGCTGGGATGTTCATACGTGGAGACCCTTTACTGAAGTCCACACAGGGACTCAAGCCCAGGTCAGGCCTGCAGGATATATGTGGAATCTTGTGATGCATGGAACACATATCCTCAAGGAGCTTCAGTCTTCTCCTGGGTGATGCTGATTCACATGAATGGTTAGAGGGCATCTCAGTGCTGTGTGATGAGGTTCCGTGGTCGTTAGTGCAACCAGCGTTCAGAGGAGGCAGCTTTAGAGTGCTCTAGGGGCCCTGGCAGGCTTAGGGGAATGCCAAGGTCACCTGAGGCCAGCAGAGCACAGGCCAATGAGGGACAGTGACTAGAATAGCCTGGTAAAAATGGCCTCATGAAAGGAATTGGGAAGTGTCCCCTCTTTTCTACTTTCTCAATTCGTGTAGGATTCGATTAATTTCTTCCTGAAATGTTTGTTAGAATCCCTAGTGGAGCCATCCTGGCCTGGTGTGTTCTTCATAGGAAAGTTTTCAATTACGAATTCAATTTCTTTCATGGATTTGGGTCATTTCAGATTCTCATTTCTTCCTGAGTCAACATTGGTCACTGGTGATTTTTTATTGCATCATCCCCTTCAGCTAGGGTGTCACATTTGTGGACATGAGGTTTTTAAAATAATATCCTCTTATTATTCCTTTAATACCTGTGGGATCTCTAATGATATCTTCTCTCTGTTCTAAATATTGGCAATTTCTGTCTTCTTTTTCCTTCAGTCCAGCTAGAGGTTTATTAACTTTATTGTTCTGTGCAAAGAACCAGTTTGGGGTTCTTTAATATTTTACTCTTTTATTCTTTCTCTTTCATCAATTTCTATTCTTCTCTTATTATTTCCTTCCCTCTAGCTACTTTTGGGCTAATTCCCTCCCCTTTTTCTACGTTCTTAAGATAGACACTAAGATACAGGATTTTATTTTTAATTTTAATGTCATTTGTTTTTTTCTTTTATTCAGGTACCTACAATAAATGCACAGATCTTAGTGTACAGCTCGGTGAATTTTGGCATGTGTACCCACTCATGTAATGCAACATCACCCAGCTCAAGATATCAATCATTCTCATTCATTTTTCCCCTTCACCTGTTTACCCATCTCCCCTCCCCTTCCCTATGGCAGCCACAGGCTGTTCTCTGTGTTTATGAATCTATTCCTGTTTTGTTTGTCTGTTTATTTATTCTGTTTTTTTTTAGCTTCCACATATAAGTGAAATCATATGGTATTTGTCTTTGTCTGATGTATTTCACTTAGCATATCCTCTAGGTCCATTTATGTTTGGACCCAGGATTTTAGATCTTTCCTTCATCACATAAGCATTTAAAGCTGTACATTTTCCTCTCAGTGCATCATTTTTTGCATCCCACAAATTTTGGATTTTGTAGCTTTATTTTCATTCTGTTCAAAATATTTTCTATTTTCCCCCGTGACTCTGTCAAAGTGCATCTCTTGTAGGTTGCACACGGATAAGTGCTGCTTTCTCAGGTGGACCATCTCTGCGTTTTAACTGGAGTTCAGACTATTTACATTAAAGTAATCATTGATATGGATAGGTTCAAATCCACCATCTGGTGTTTTTCTATCTGTCCCGTCTAGTCTTGGTATCATCTTTTACCCTCTTTTCATGCCTTCTTGGTGATTAATTGGATTTCTCTTTAGTATTGCACTTGACTCTGCTATTGGCTTTAGTTATACCTCCTTAATTATTCTGAAGATTGATCTAGGCTTTGCAATGCATCTTTACCACATTTATTTTCCAACAATATTACACCACACCACACAGCGTGTAAAACCCCAACAACATACTTTCATATCCATCACAAGCCTTTGTGTGATTGTTATCATACGTTTTACTTATACACTTATTGTAAATCTCATAGTGCACTGTTATTCCATTTGCCTTAAACAGTCAATAATCTTTCAAAGAAATTTAAAAAATGAAAAATACCCTTTATGTAATGTATTTACCACTTCTAGCATCATCATTTTTGGGGTATATATCCAAGTTTCTCTCTAGTGTTGTATGTCTTGTGCCTGAAAAACTTCCTTTAATATGTCTAGTAGTTCAGGTCTCTTGGCTACAAATTCCTTCAGCTGCTGTTTGTCTAAAAAAGCCTTCACGTCTCTTCTGTGTTGGAAGACATTTCCACTGGTGTAGAATTCTTGGTTGACAGATTCCCTTCCCCTGTACTCCACTGTCTTCTGGCTAGCATACTTTCTGATAAGAAGTCAAACTGAATTTTGCTCATCTATAAGTAATGTGTCTTTTTCCTCTGCTATTTTTCGAAGGCTTTTGTTTTATCATGTGTTCTCGGCAATTAGATTATGATACGTCTTGCTGGCTTCTCTTTGTGTATGGGTTTCTACTTGAGGGTCTCTGAGCTTTTTGGATTTATACATTTCCAGTTCTCAGAAGTTTCAGAAATTGTTGGCCATTATTTCTTGAAATATTTATTCTGCCCCTCCCCTTTCTGGGACCCCGCTTACATGTATGATGACCAGTTGATATTTATTGTTCTACATGTCATTGAAACTCTGTTCCATTTTTTTCAGTCGTTTTTCTCTTTGTGCTTCCTTTGGGTTGTTTCTATTACTACATCTGCAAGTCCCCTGATCCCTTCTGCAGTATATTATCTGCTGTACCTCCATATAGTGAAATTTTATTTCAGATTTAAAGTTTCTGTATGCCCAATCCCTATATTCCCCTAGTATTTACACTTTACATAACCATGGCACATTTGTAAAAACTAAGAGATTAACATTGGTTCATTGCTATGAACTAACCTCCAGTCTTTACTTGGATTTCACCAGTTTTTCCACTATGTCCCTTTCTATTCCAGAATCCAATCCAGGATACCATGTTGCATGTAGTCATCATACCTACTTAGTTTCCTCTGGCCTGTAACTATTTGTCAGTGGTTCCTTGTTCTCATAATCCTGACAGCTTTGAAGAGTACAGGTCAGATATTTTGTAGAATGTTCCTCCATTAGTGTTTCTCATGTTTAGACTGGGGTTTTATGGGGTGTTTCGGAAGAATACCACAGAGATGAAGTGCCCTTCTCGTGATACGCCATCAGGAGATCACTGATATAAAATGCCATTAGGGATATGAACTTTGATTGCTTGATTAAGGTAATGTTTACCAGGTCTCTTGCTGTAAAATTACTGTTTTTCCCATTCCATACTCTGTTCTTTGGAAATGAGTTAATAAGCTCAGCCACACTTATGGGGGTGAAGATAGGGAAAATTAAAGTCGTTTTTTAGCTATTTCCACTATGTCTGTTTCTGAGTTTGTTTCTTTTGAATAGTTTTCTTTTTTTGGTAGGTTTATAGTTTCCTGCCTTCTTTATCATATCAATAAATATCAGTCATTCGAATTTCACATGCTTGAATGGTGGATTTTGTTGTATTTCACTAAAGAGTGTTGGACTTTATTTTACCAGTCAGGTAAGTTATTTACATATCACTTTAATCTTTTGGCGCTTTTATTAAATCTTTTTTTTTTCAGGCAGGTCTAGAGAAGCTTTCATTCTAGGTTAGTTAAGTTTTACGTATTTGAACAAGGTCCCTCCACACTGGCTGGTAACATCAAGTGATTCCCAATCCTGTGTGAGCCCTGCGAATATTTCAGCCGGCAGTGCCTCATCCCTTAGCAGTTGTGCTCTGGGACGTCATTCTGCACGGCCACAGGGCACCCCGTGCACATTTCTAGAGCTCTCCCCTGTGTAATTCTTTCACCCCTGGTACTCTATCTCACGCGTGCCATCTGCCTCAGGCTACCTGAACTCCAGTCTCTGTCTCCTAACCTCAGCAGGGCACCGGCTTCTGTGTGGGTTCCCTCTCCCTGTACTGCAGTTCAGAAATGAATGTCTGGCAGAGAGCCAGGGCAGTTGTAGAACTTAGCTCTTTCACCTCCTTCTCTCAGACGCCACAATATCGACCTGCCTGTTTCCCAGGGTCTGACAATAGCTATTTCATCTATTTCACCCAGTTTTCTAGTGGAATGTGGCAACAGGTCCATTACAGACCCTTCTACAACTTGTGGTGAGGAATGTTCCTAAAGGTTCATAATTCCTCTCTCTGCCCTCTGCTCTCTGACCAGGGGGACAACTACTCACCAGAGTTACAACCTCCGTAACACTGTGGTATTTTGTTTTGCCTGTTGAGTTCTCCAATGAAATTGGAAAATTGATTGTTAGAATTATTTATATTTTATTCTCTCCATTAAAATAATGTGTTTTCTGTTTCCTGCCAAGACCGATCACCATCCTTCAACTTAAAAGGTAAGGAAAGGAGGGTGAGGGAGAGGATTGGTGAGAATATACTTCTCAGAAGCGGATTGGCAGCTGGGTAAAGGCAAACAAGCATGTTCTCCCTCCCTCTCCCCAGCTCAGCAAAGGAGCCCTGGGACCAGAGCAGAGGTCAGCAAGAAAGCTCTAGGGGAGTACAAAATGTGTCGCCGAGAGGTCGGAGGTCCCAGGGCCAGATGTCTGATGCTCAGCAGGAGCCGTCCGAGGGTGGTGGTGGGTCGGGGCGGGGGAGAGTTATTTGGACAGGCAGTGCGAGGAAAGGATGCACTGGGAGTGGCCTCCTGAGGCCTGACGGGGCCATACTGTCACTTTCCTCAGGGCCAGAAGTGCTGGCGGGGCTGAACCCATCTGAGGGCTATACTCACTAAAGCCCCCTCCAGCACCCAGACAGAAGCCGGGACCGAGGGGCTGCTTGTCACCTGGAAGAGGGAGATTTCCACTGGGTGACTGTGGGACAGAATTTCCAATAATCCACAAAAGTCCCCATGAGCGAAAGAGCCTACCTTCGGGCACCAGCCAGATGAGGGGACACTTACTCCAGACTTCTGCGTGTTAGCCAAGAACGAGGATTTCACCCAGGTTTGCCTCCCCAGACCCCAACTCCCATGCCCTCTACAACCAGGAGAGCCGGTGGAGGGGAGGCCGGACAAGGAGAGGAAAGACCCCCGTCTCGTCTCCACTGTGGGTTTCACAGGCTGTGGGGGTGGCAGGAGACGTCTACCTTCAATAAGAAGTTAGCAATCTTTAGGCAAGTCTGGACTATCTGGTACACGAAATGAGACTCTGTTCCTTAGTCCTGCAGGGACCAGAAGTCATGGAATCCACAGGAGTTCCTGGAATAGGGACCCAGTTGAGCAGGTGGGAAAGGCAATGGTTGGAAAATACAGCATTATTTCATTATTTCAGGCCAAGGCCAGTTCATTCCATGGACCAGGCACAACCAACCAACACGTGAGACTAGCTTATAGGAAAAGAGATGGGACCCCAGCAGGTCACAGACAAAGAGCAGGCGGCTGCAGGGCCTTTCCTGGCTCCACACTGGCGGCCTGGCCTAGCAGGGCCGGGGGCCAGGTCCACCTTAGCACCCATGAGCGTCCGCCGTGGGGGTGGGGCCCACAAGCCAGCCCCTGCCGCCACGGGCGCCTCTGCTCCACTGCGTGGGCCTCAGACAGGCAGGCGCTGTCTGGGGCTACATGGAGAGGGAGCCCCCTAGGCCTCAGGCACCACATCTCAGCGACCAGTGCGCGGCTTGAGGACATGTTGACGGGGGAAATGGAGCCTATTTTGGGAAGATTGGCACAGATAAGCTAAGGTGGTGCTACTCAGACCATGTGTCAGGAAAGATCAGTTGTTTTATCTTTCCAGGCTCTCACGGAACTGTATTCTGTAAACTACAATAAAAACAAACGATTCGGAAAAAATTGAATAAAAACAAAGCTTGCAAAACACAAGCTCGAATTTCCTGTTATTAGATTCCACTGATATAATTACCCCCATTTAACAGCAATCTCTGCACTTACTTCTTCATGTACCAGGGACGGGCAGTGAGCAGCTCCCGCCAGGGACTATTACATGGCCGCCGCCACACGTCTGCTGTAGCCAAGCACTAAAACTTGCAGGCATCTGACACACCCGGAGGCACCTTTCAGTCTCTCCAGCCTCCTTGAAGCAGCTTCTGCTTGCGTGAGTCTCCCAGGCATTTACCCTCAGTGGGTCCCCCCGAATCCGCTCTGGGCCCTAAAGCTCTCTCAACATCTGTGCTGTTCCCTCTGCCTGGGATGGACTCTTCCTGACTTGGCATATGCAGCCTAACCACACTCTGGGGCCCAACATCAGTGCCACCCAGGACAGCATTGACCCGAGGCCCCCCAGGGGAGTCCCTCCACACTTCTCACACTGTGTGCCTCACTTTCAACCCAGCACTGGGGCTTCTTATGCTCATGAGACTGTAAGGTACTTGGGGGCAGGATGCATTTCTGCTTCAGCTTTGCAAACTTCCTAATCCGGCACAGCAACTACCCAATAAAGTTGGCTGTTAGCAATGATTGGAAACAACAGAACCCTCTCTTCCTTGGCCTGGTTAGAGCAGGCTGGGCACGGATAAATAGCTGTGTGTCTGTTCTTCCCACCCTGACTGCCAAGAAGGTCCAGGCCCTGGTGGACCCCGGCCAGAGAAGTCCCAACAGCACTAAGGAAAGTGGCTGGTTGCTAAGTGGAGCCTTTGCAAGGGCTCTGTGTCTCTCTAAGCGCTTCAGAAAATGAGGACACCAGCTGTCCCCCATCTCAGTCACACAGGCCATTTCCTCTCATCTCTCTCAGGCCCCGTCCTGCCCAGCAGGGCGTTAGAACCCCGTGCCAGTTGTCCCAAGAGAGGAAAGTGGACGTGACAGATGGGAGATAGGCTAGTGCGGTGTGAAGGCGAACCACTCTTGTTTAGCCCCCCGTGTGTGTGTTGCGCCCAGGGCTTGATTGCAGGATGATGACTGTAGCAGGAATGTGTCACCTGATGGAAAACAGCCATGGCCTGGTTTTGTTCCCGCATCTGAGGACGCACCAGGGTGGATGGCCGCGTGCAGGTGCAGGGTGCCCCACTGCATACCAGCTGCCCCTCAGAGAGGCCCTGGTGCCTACTGCCGTGAATCAGAGAGGTTACCCCAGCCACAGGCAATCTGAGAAACATGAGGAGAGAAAGCCCCCCATCTGGCTTTGCATGAGTCAAGGAGGCTGCCTGGCCTTCTACAGCAGGGACAGGTTCCCTGAGAGTAGCCCAGTCTGCCAGGTGGTCCCTGAGCTGGACCTGCAGTGTCATACCTCAGAACGCGAGTCCCTGCACCACGGATCCTATCTGCCTCTGAGGGAGGGCCCAGGAAGAGAGAAAGATGAAGACAGAGCAAGGAAACAGGTAGGAAGACCGTGGGTGGTGGCAGGGAGGGGCCGGGGGAAAGATTTGAAGGAAGATGATTTTTTTTTTAATTTAAATGGAAAGGAGAAAAGCAAAAAGAAAGTGAACAGAGGGGGAAAAGGCAAGTAAGGAAATCTTAAATGTCACGGTAGCAATTTTTGAAGAGCCTCTTTGACATACATTTCCACTCCACGGCAGGGCCCTTGGTCCAAGCTGACGAGTCAGGAGCAGGGCTGCACAGGTGAAGCTGTGAGGTTCTCAGGCGGCCCCAGGAAGCCCTTGCCTCTTGCTCCCAGGCAGACCAAATCCTGGGAGGGCCAGGGAGGCACAGGACTGCAGCCCGGCAGTTAGGTAGGGCAATGGTGTCATCTCAGGAAGTGTGTATGCTAAGCTGGGTGCGTGCACACATTTGTGTGCCTGCGTGGGCAAGCATGTGTGTGCATGTGCATGCCTGTGAGCCTGTGTGTGTGTACATGTAGGTACCTTTGAGCCTCTGTGTATGTGTACATGTGCATGTCTGTGAGCCTGTGTGTGCATGCCTGTGAGTGTGCGAGTGTGTGTACATGCATGAGCCTGTGTGTATGTGTACATGTGTGCCTGTGTGTTTGCATGCGTGTATATTTGCGCATGTGTGTGTGCGTGCATGTGCATGCATGCGTGAGTGTGTGAGCATGTGTGTTGGGGGCAGGATGAGGAGCTTGCCTGCTGGGGTTAGAAAGTTCTGCCACTGCAAGAAGTCTGATCACTTTTGATTTGAGTGTAGCTGTTTTCCTTGCTGCCATCCCCACTGTGCTGAGCCGGAGGAGGTAGAAAAACCACTCTGTGAAGCTTGTTTCCATTAAGAGGCCACTCAACTGTGTAGGCAACTCAGAAATAAGGGCCTGCTGCACACATAGCTTCAACTCACATATTCCTGGACTTTGGAAAAACTCTTTTGTCCCAGAAATGCCCAAAAGAGAAGGAACAATTTTTTTTAATTATTTCGAATTGTAAATGCACATAACAAAATTTCACCTCTTAACCATCTCCCAGGCAGTGATAATTTAAGTACATTCACATAGTGCAGCCAATCTCCAGAATGCTTTTCATCTTGCAGCCTTGAAGCTCTGCTCATTCAGTAACTCCCATTGCCCCTGCGCCCAGGTCTTGGCAACCACCCTTTACTTTCTGTCTCTGAGTTTTATTACTTGGGGCACCTCATGTCAGTGGGATTACACAGTATTTTTCATGGCTTACTCCACTGGCATGAAGTCCTCAAGGTTCATCCATGTTGAAGCAGGTGTCAGAATTCCTTTCCTTTTTAAAGCTGTATAGTATTCCATTGTATGTATAGACCATGTTTTGTTTATCCATCCATCTACCTTTTGGCTATTGTAAATAATGATGTTATGAACACGGGTGTGCCAATATCTCTTCCAGACATTTCCTTCAATTTTTCTGAGTACATACCCGAAAATGAAATTACTGAATCACACGATAATTCTGTTTTAAATTTTTTGAGGAACCACCGTATTATTTCCCACAAAGGCTATACTATTTTACATTCCCACCAACACTGCACAAGGGTTCCAATTTCTCCACCCCTTGTCAACACTTGTTATTTTCTGGTTTGTTGATAGCCATCCTAACGGTGTGAGGTGATATTTCCCTGCGGTTTCAATTTCATTTCCCTAATGACTGGTGAGGTTCAGCATCGTTTCATGTGCTAATTGTCTATTGGTATGTCTTCTTTGGAGAAATGTGTATTCAGGTCCTTTGTCCATTCTTTGTAATTAATTTATTTTATTTTATTTTGGGGGGTATTTTTTTTTATAATTGATTTTGGTATCATTAATCTACAATTACATGTGCAATATTATGGTTATTAAACTACCCCCTTCATCAGGTCCCCCCCACCAACCCCATTACAGTCACTGTCCATCAGCGTAGTGAGATGCTATAGAGTCACTACTTGTCATCTCTGAGTTGTACAGCCCTCCCCATGCCCCCCCAACGTTACATCTCCTAATCATAATCCCCCTTTTTCCCCCTTATTCCTCCCTTCCCACCCTTCTTCCCCAGTCCCTTTCCGTTTGGTAACTATTAGTCCGTTCTTGGGTTCTGTGAGTCTGCTGCTGTTTTGCTCCTTCAGTTTTTTTTCTTTGTTCTTAGGCTCCACATATGAGCCAAATCATTTGATACTTGTCTTTTTAGGCTTGGCTTATTTCACTGAGCATAATACCCTCTAGCTCCATCCATGTTGTTGCAAATGGTAGGATTTGTTTTCTTCTTATGGCTGAATAATATTCCATTGTGTATATGTACCACCTCTTCTTTATCCATTCATCTACTGATGGGCACTTAGGTTGCTTCCATTTCTAGGCTATTGTAAATAGTGCTGTGATAAACATAGGGGTGCACCTGTCTTTTTGAAACTGGGCTGCTGCATTCTTGGGGTAAATTCCTAGAAGTGGAATTCCTGTGTCAAATGGTATTTCTATTTTGAGTTTTTTGAGGAACCTCCATACTGCTTTCCACAATGGTTGAACTAATTTGCATTCCCACCAGCAGTGTAGGAGGGTTCCCCTTTCTCCACATCCTCACCAACATTTGTTGTTGTTTGTGTTTTGGATGTTGGCCACCCTTACTGGTGTGAGGTGATATCTCATTGTGGTTTTAATCTGCATTTCTCTGATGATTAGCGATGTGGAGCATCTTTTCATGTGCCTGTTGGCCATCTGAATTTCTTCATTGGAGAAGTGTCTATTCCTGTCCTCTGCCCATTTCTTAATTGTATTATTTTCTTTTTGTTTGTTAAGGTGCATGAGTTCATTATATATTTTGGATGTCAACCCCTTATTGGATACGTCATTTATGAACATACTCTCCCATGCTATAGGATGTCTTTTTGTTCTATTGATGGTGTCCTTTGCCGTACAGAAGCTTTTCAGCTTGATATAGTCCCACTTGTTCATTTTTGCTTTTGTTTCCCTTGCCCGGGGAGATATGTTCATGAAGAAGTCACTCATGTTTATGCCCAAGAGATTTTTGCCTATGTTTTTTTCTAAGAGTTTTATGGTATCATGACTTACCATTAGGTCTTTGATCCACCTTGAGTTTACCTTTGGGTATGGGGTTAGACAGTAGTCCAGTTTCATTCTTTAACATGTAGCTGTCCAGTTTTTCCAACACCAGCTGCTGAAGAGGCTGTCATCTCCCCATTGTATATTCAAGGCTCCTTTATCAAATATTAATTGACTGTATATGTTTGGATTAATGTTGGGATTTTCTATTCTGTTCCACTGGTCTGTGGGTCTGTTTTTGTGCCACTACCAAACTGTCTTGATTACTGTGGCTTTGTAGTACAGCTTGAAGTCGGGGAGTGTAATTCCCCCTGTTTTACTCCTCCTTCTCAGGATTGCTTTGGCTATTCACGGTCTTTTCTGGTTCCATATGAATTTTAGAATTATTTGTTCCAGTTCATTGAAGAAAGCTGTTGGTAGTTTGATAGGGATTGCATTGAATCTGTAGATTGCTTTAGGTAGTATAGCCATTTTGACAATATTTATTCTTCCTAGCCAAGAGCATGGGATGCATTTCCATTTGTTAGTGTCCTCTTTAATTTCTCTTAGGAGTGTCTTGTAGTTTTCAGAGTATAGCTGTTTCACTTCCTTCGTTAGGTTTATTCCTAGGTATTTTATTTTTTTGATGCAATTGTGAATGGAATTGTTTTTCTGATTTCTCTCTCTGTGAGTTCATCATTAGTGTAGAGGAAAGCAACAGATTTCTGTGTGTTAATTTTATATCCTGCAACTTTGCTGAATTCAGATATTAGTTCTAGTAGTTTTGGAGGGGAGTCTTTAGGGTTTTTTATGTACAATATCATGTCATCTGCAAATAGTGACAATTTGACTTCTTCTTTACCAATCTGGATGCCTTGTATGTCTTTGTTTTGTCTCATTGCTGTGGGTAGGACCTCCAGTACTATGTTGAATAACAGTGGAGTGAGTGGGCATTCCTGTCTTGTTCCCAATCTTAGATGAAAAGCTTTCAGCTTCTCACTGTTAAGTATGATGTTAGCTGTGGGTTTGTTATATATGGCCTTTACATGTTGAGGTACTTGCCGTATATACCCATTTTGTTGAGAGTTTTAATCATGAATGGATGCTGAATTTTGTCAAATGCTTTTTCAGCATCTATGGAAATGATCATGTGGTTTTGTTCTTCTTTTTGTTGATGTGGTGGATGATGTTGATGGATTTTTTAGTGTTGTACCATCCTTGCATCCCTGGGATGAATCCCACTTGATCATGGTGTATGATCCTCTTGATGCATTTTTGAATTCAGTTTGCTAATATTTTGTTGAGTATTTTTGCATCTACGTTCATCAGGGATATTGGTCTGTAATTTTCTTTTTTAGTGAGGTCTTTGCCCAGTTTTGGTATTAGAGTGATGCAGGCTTCATAGAATGAGTTTGGAAGTATTCCCTCCTCTTCTATTTTCTGAAAAACTTTAAGGAGAATGGGTGTTATTTCTTCTCTATATGTCTGGTAGAATTCAGAGGTAAATCCATCTGGTCCGGGAGTTTTGTTCTTGGGTAGTTTTTTGATTACTGCTTCAATTTCGTTGCTGGTGATTGGTCTGTTTAGTTTTTCTGTTTCTTGCTTGGTCAGTCTTGGAATTTTTCTAAGAAGTTGCCCATTTCTTCTAGGTTTTCCAGCTTCTTAGCATATAGATTGTCATACTATTCTCTTATAATTCTTTGTGTTTCTGTGGGGTCTGTCGTTATGTTTCCTTTCTCATTTCTGATTCTGTTTATGTGTGTAGATTCTCTTTTTCTCTTAATGAGTCTGGCTAGGGGGTTATCTATTTTGTTTATTTTTTCAAAGAACCAGCTCTTGGTTTCATTGATTTTTTCTATTGTTTTATTCTTCTCAATTTTATTTATTTCTTCTCTGATCTTTATTATTTCCCTCCTTCTGGTGACTTTGGGCCTCATTTGTTCTTCTTTTTCCAATTTCAGTAATTGTGTCTTTAGACTATTTATTTGGGAATGTTCTTCCTTCTTTAAATAGGCCTAGATTGCAATACGCTTTCCTCTTAGGACTGCCTTTGCTGTATCCCACAGATGTTGTGGCTTTGTGTTGTTGTTGTCATTAGTCTCCATATATTCTTTGATTTCTGTTTTGATTTGGTCATTAAGCCATTGATTAATTAGAAGAATGTTGTTCAGTCTCAATGTGTTTCTGAGCCTTTTTGATTTCTTTCTAAAATGTATTTCTAGTTTTATACCTTTGTGATCTGAGAAGCTGGTTGGTAGGATTTCAATCTTTTTGAATTTACTGAGGTTCTTTTTGTGGCCTAGTATGTGGTCTATTCTGGAAAATGTTCCATGTGCACTTGAGAAGAATGTGTATCCTGCTGCTTTTGGGTGTAGAGTTCTGTAGATATCTGTTAGGTCCATCTATTCTAGTGTGTTGTTCAGTGCCTCTGTGTCTTTATTATTTTCTGTCTGGTTGATCTGTCCTTTGGAGTGAGTGGTGTGTTGAAGTCTCCTAAAATAAATGCATTGCTTTCTATTTCCTCCTTTAATTCTGTTAGAATTGGTTTCACATATGCTGGTGCTCCTGTGTTTGGTGCATATATATTTATAATGGTTATATCTTCTTGTTGGACTGACCCCTTTATCATTATATAATGTCCATCTTTATCTCTTGCTACTTTCTTCATTTTGAAGTCTGATTTGTCTGATACAAGTACTGCAACACCTGCTTTTTTCTCTTTGTTGTTTGCATGAAATATCTTTTTCCATCCCTTCACTTTTAGTCTGTGTATATCTTTGGGTTTGAGATGAGTCTTTTTTAAGCAGCATATAGATGGGTCTTGCTTTTTTATCCATTCTGTTACTCTGTGTCTTTTGATTGGTGCATTCAGTCTGTTTACATTTAGGGTGATTATCGGTAGATATGTACTTATTGCCATTGCTAGCTTTAGATTCGTGGTTACCAAAGGTTCAAGGATTGCTTCTTTACTATCTAACAATCTAACTTAACTTTCTTGTTAAGTTATTGTGAACACCGTCTGATGTTTCTTTATCTCTCCCCTCTTATTCTTCCTCCTCCATTCTTTATATACTAGGTGTTTTATTCTTTGCCTTTAGTTAGTATTTGGATGGTCTGCTTTCTTTGCTATGATTTTATTTTCTCTGGTGTTAGCCTTAGGGGTACCTCCCTCTAGAGCAGTCCGTTTAAGATATCCAGTAGAGGTGGTTTATGAGAGGCAAACTCTCTCAACTTTCACTTGTCTGGAAATTGTTTAATCCCTCTGTCTTATTTAAATGATAATCATGCTGGATACAATATTCTTGGTTCGGGGCCCTTCTGTATCATTACGTTAAATATATCATGCCATTTTCTTCTGGCCTGTAAGGTTTCTGTTGAGAAGTCTGATGATAGTCTGATGGGTTTTCCTTTGTAGGTGATCTTTTTTCTCTCTCTAGCTGCCTTTAGTACTCTGTCTTTATCTTTGATCTTTGCCATTTTAATTATTATGTGTCTTGGTGTTGTCTTCCTTGGGTCCCTTGTGTTGGGAGATCTGTGGGGTTCCGTGGGCTGCGAGACTATTTCCTTCCCCAACGTGGGGATGGTTTCAGCAATTATTTCTTCAAAGACACTTTCTATCCCTTCTTCTCTCTCTTCTTCCTCTAGTACTCCTATAATGTGAATATTGTTCTGTTTGGATTGGTCACACAGTTCTCTTAATATTCTTTCATTCCTAGAGATTCTTTTATCTCTCTCTGCCTCAGCTTCTCTGTATTCGTGTTCTCTGATTTCTATTCCATTAACAGTCTCTTGTATCTTGTCCAGTGTGCTGTTGAGCCCATCGATGGCTTGTCTGATTTCTGCATTGTCTTTCCTCACTTCCCTCACTTCCACCCTCAGCTCTTGCATATTTCTCTGTAGATCCATCAGTATGGTTATGACTTTTGTTCTGAATTCTTTTTCAGGAAGGTTGTGCATTTCCATCCCTTCAGGTTCCCTCTCTAGTGTCTGGGTCTGGGTGAGTTTTGTTTGTACCATATTCCTCTGTCTTTTCATGGCGATAGAAGTGGTCACTGGAAGTGCCACGTATGTTAGCTGGGTTTTTTAAGACTTTTAAAAAGAAAAAAAGAAAGAAAAGGAAGAAAAGAGAAAAAAAAGAAAGAAAGAAAAGAAAACAGAAAGAAAAAAAAAAAACAAAAAAACACAAACACCCACCAGGATTAGATTCTGTGAGGATGCTGTAGGTGGCGCTTTTGCTCCACTATTCCACAGCCATGGCCGCGCTGCTCCGCAGAGCCGTTTGTAGCTTTGGCCGGGGTGGGAACGGATGGGAGGCTGTTGATCTCTGTGGGAAGTCTGAGTGCGGCTACTCTTTCCCAGTCACCATCCAAGGGGTCCAAAATTCCCCAGGACTCCCAGCCTGCTGGGCTGAGTGTGCTGGGACAATCCTGGGCCCTTGTCTCTTTAAGACCCCCCCCCCAAAAAAAGCAGGCTTTTCTTTTGTCCCCGGAGCCTGCTGCGAGTACCCGGGTGCCTTCCCTGGCTCAGATCCTGCATCCTCTGTCTCTCCAATTTCCGATATACCGCGCGATGTGTGTCAGCGCTCCCAGCGCAGATCACCAGGGCTGGTTATTTCGCAGGCCTGTACTTCCACTCCCTCCCGGCTCTGAATCCTCTCCTCCCACCAGTGCGCTGGGTGGGGGAGTGCTCCGGTCCTGCAAGGTCACGGTTCAGTATCTTATCCACCTCGCAGGGTGCCAAGTTCTCTCAGGTGTAGATGCAGGCTGTGTGCTGCCCTGTATCTATCTTCTGGTCTCTTTTTTAGGAATAGTTGTATTTGTTGTATTGTCATAAATATGTATGGTTTTGGGAGGAGATTTCCGCCGCCCTGCTCACGCCGCCATCTTCCCAGAAATTCCACCCCTTTGCCCATTTTTTAATTGGATTGGTTTTTTGTTTCTGAGTAATAGGGATTCTTCGTGTATTCTGGATATTAACCTCTTCTCATATACATGATTTGCAAATTTCCCATTCCATGGGTTGTATTTTCACTCTGTTGATTATGTCCTTTGATGCACAGAAGTTTTTAACTTCAATATAGTACCAATTTATCTATTTTTTCTTTTGTTGCCTGGAAGGAACAGTAGTTTAAGCCAACTGCAACACCATGGCTCTTCTTGGGATGCTACCAAGTGAGAGAAGGAACAAAAGCCTTTGCTGATGAATGAAGTGTGTGGGCCCCCGTCTCTCAGGCCCGCCCCTAGGGAGAAGGTGTGCACTAGGTTAGGCACTTATGCTCCTTTCTGTTACTTTGTGTGTCGGAGTTTGTACATGAGGTTATCAGAACCCTTTCTTTGCAGACCTATGCTAAATTTGGGTTCCGGGATTTTGGTTTTGTTGTTCTGTTGTTGCTGGCTGGGTTTTGTTCTGCTGCTGGCTGTGGATTTTTTCCTGCCTTCTGAGTATGGTTTTCCAGTCCTGCAGCATGGAATCCAGGAAAATTAATGCACAGAAAATATCCAAAATGAACTGTCTATGTAAAAGAAAACCTCCCAAGTTTTCTGGCCAACTCAGATCTTCACCACTTGCCCCAGAAAAGATAATCCTAGCCAGTGAATAAGTGGTCCCAGGGGAGTGAGCCAAATGTGCAGGCAATGAACTGTATGAAAAGATAAGGAGTGGAAGCATCTTCTGAAGAAACATTCAACATTCAGGGTGCTGGCTCTCTGCTTTGTATTCTGATCCACTGTCAGCTACTGGGTCCTCTGCCAACGAAAGACTGGAAAGCCAGCTCTTCCCCGATTTTGTTGCGATGTCAGCAGCTGATGGACACTGTCTGTGAAGCCAGCCCCACCTTTAACACAGTCAAACCTACTGGCATGAATTCACCACTTTGCTCCCACAATGGAAAAACAAAGCTAGTTTAACTGAAGACACTTCAACCCAGTTGTGCCAACAGGAGGTGAGGAAGGGGCTTGCAGGCAGGGACAGCAAAGTTTTTGGGAGGCAGGCCAACATCTTCCCCCTGCAGAGTGGCTTCCCTTTCTCCTGGGAGGCCCACAGAGGCCACGACTGCAACACTCAAATCCCGATGCTCCCACCCATCCTTCTGCTTCCTTAACATCCAGTACAAGTTACTCGCGTACAAGCCACATGCAAAGAACAATGGCTGCGGTGACACAGAGCTCATGTCACACATGCAGAATACTAGCGCCTGTGTTGTAATGAGTAGGCATAGTATGATGTATATTCTGCCAGTGTCACGCCTCATGGTGCCTACCAACAGGTCGAGTGATTAAAGGACACCCCAGAATCAAATGGGATGAACCCGAGGCAGATGTGGCGCCGTACAATTTAGCATCCCATTGTGTGTACATCAGGTGGGGTGCTACTTGCAGAGGAGGGGTCCTGTGAGGGTGAGGGAACCCCAGGGTCCTGATTTCAGAGCCCCATTATGAGAAGCAGAGGAAGGGCGGGGTGAAGCAGACAGCAGGTCTGGCCGGCTGTGACTAGTGGCTCATGGGAACAGGGGGCAGAGCTGGGCAGAGGAGCTTGAAACTGACAAGCTGTGGAAGAAACGGGTTGAACCAGGTCAGGTCATACTGAGATAGAGCAGAGACGCGGGACGAGACCATGCCATTGGAAAATCCACTTAGCCTGCAAAGGCCTAGTTTAGTCTTTAACTTAACCTCTATTTCATTCTCCCTTCTTCCAGTCCCCTTAATCAATTAAGTAATATTGATTGTAACAGGACAGAAAATAGACCTGTAGAGTATAAATGGACCTACATGGATAAAGAATGACAAGATCTGGATAAACACAGTCACTTAAATCATCCTGTTCTTAAGATAAAACTTCAAAGGAGTTATTAATCACCTGTACATCATGCCTTATACCCCTACCCCAAAAGGCACTATAAAACCCCAAACCTAAACCCTTAAGTACACCTCCTCTCTTAGGTTACCCAAACGCCCCCTCTTCTAATGGGTATTTTGCTTGAAATAAAACGTTCTTGCTGCTTAAGCCTATCATGCTTTTTGTCTCTGAATTCTTTTTCAAGACAGGAACCCGCCAACACCCACCACCGGGGGTAACGGTCTCTGTCACTTTGCTATTTCATTGAGCTTTCTAATCCCAGATGCAGCCGTGGGATCGTGGTCTTTAGCGGCCTGCCCGACGTCTCCTTTCCTTTGCTTTGGAACGTTCTCAGAACATAAACTCACTCCATCCCGTGCTCCACAGCTTCCCCAGTCGTGGAGGGGTAAGGGCATAGTTCCCACGCCGTGCAGATACAGGCAGACACTGGGCGCCAGGTGGCCCTGGCTTCAGGAGCTGGCAAGGGATCCACCCTTATGGCGAGTAGGAAGTCAATGACTTCCCTTTCCTCCCTCTGTTCTCCTCAGCTCTCCGCTGCCTGCATGGCTGCACACATACAGGGGCGGGCCACTCTTCCTGGCACGACACAGCTCTGACACTCACTACCTCTTCCGCTTTAATGAACTACTTCCTTGCTTGCACTTGTCCCACCTGATTGGGAATTCTTTCCAGTCAGAGGCAAGGGTCCGCCCTCCCCCACTGGGGTGAGGTTTCACCTAGTATGCAGGAAGACCTCCCAGACAGGACTGACTGGCAACAGGACCAGGGAGGGGTCCGATTTGACCAGAAACAGACCTCTAACTTCATTAAACTCTCACTTACCCGGTAAAACAAAAATCATGCCCATCAGCAACATGGCAGAGGACAGTTTTCATGACAGCCCCCAAGAGAGAGACCTAAGAAGGAAAAGACCCCTCTTCTAAGAATCTTCCCAGAAAAATCATGACTATTCCACCCCCTACTTTGCATACACTTTGCACTTCCAACAGAAGTTCTCATGGGCCCCCAGAAGGGGC